>CM033643.1:151291486-151724572 GCA_019512145.1 Engystomops pustulosus
CTGACACTTCTCCCTGACACCTGGCATGCCAAACAGGAAGGGAAGGAGCGCGGGACGGTCCGGGTCCGGAGGGCGCAAGGTGACGGCTCTAGAAACGAGCCTGGAACTCTTTATGTGCCAGCTGCGGGAAACGCCGAACCTGCTGGCACAATCCAATATAGCGCCCGCTCCTGCAGCCAGACATCTCCCCGGCGGGAACAGCGGAGACGAGCGGGTCAGCACTGCTGGCACTCCGTGTGAGGACACACGCTCCTCACAACCACCTCAAGTACTGGAGCTGGCCTTATCAGCAAGCCATTCCCTCTCTCCACACCCTACCACAGATATATTTGGGGGCACAATACATACTGAACCCCAGTTCCTTAGGGAATTAAACCAGGCCCTCCCCGCGCAACAGGACCTGGATTCTGTGCTACAAAGAGTGGAAACATCTCACCAGCATGCACTGAAGATTCTGTGCTACAAAGAGTGGAAACATCTCACCAGCATGCACTGAAGGGATTTAGAGAAGATTTAGAGACCATACTTTCTGTAGTAATTTCTGCTCGTATCCCAGGGTGTCCGTGTTGGGGGATCTGTATACCCAAAATAGCAGTTCTTTTTGGTTGCTGAAGTGAATAGGAAGAAATACGTGTCAAATCTACTTAGTTTCTGGAGTGATTTTTGCTCCAATCCCAGGGTGTCTGTTTTGGGGGATCTGTATACCCCAAATAGCAGTTCTTTTTTGTTGCTGAACTGAATAGGAAGAAATATGTGTCAAATCCATATAGTTGCTGGAGTGATTTTCGCTCGTATCCCATGGTGTCCGTTTTGGGGGATCTGTATACCCCTAATTGTAGTTCTTTTTTGTTGCTAAAGGGAAGAAATCTGTGTAAAATCCACATACTTTCTGTAGTGATTTCTGCTCGTATCGCAGGGTGTCAATTCTTGTGCTTCTGTATACCCCACCTTGCAGAGTTTGCAGTAGAGAAGCTGTCCTGCCCAGCCAGTAGTGTGGTAGAACACCCTGGAACCGCGCAGGCGATCAACGAGTTCTGTAATCAACGGCATGGGTTACGTTTTTAACCGTGATCTTGTCAGCCCGCGAAAGTCTATGCAGGGACATAGGAGCCATCCTTCTTGGTGACAAGAGAAAACCTGCACCAGTGCTGAGAGAGGAGGACTTGCATAAACCCCTGTGCGGGTTCTCCTTGATGTACTCGACAGTGTAGCCGTCTCAGGAACGAGAGGATAGATACACCTCTGGGAAGAGTGGCACCGGAAGGAGATCCAAGCCAATCATAGGGACCATGCGGTGGCAAGTCTCTCTTGTTCTTAGAAAAAACATCCGCAAAGTCTGGTAAAGAGGATAGACACGACCTCTGGAAGAGTGGCAACCGGAGGGAGATCCAAGGGCAATCATAGGGACATGCGGTGGCAAAGTCTCTGCTGTTTCTTAGAAAAAACATCACGAAGTCCTGGTAACAAGCTTCAGACCCGCCAGAGACTTGGAAGCACAGAAGACACAGGACGAAGTGATTCCACCATGTCGAGATTGGCATTCAGGGCCCCAACGCAGGATCTCACCAGTCTTGCTGTTGTTTCCCGGATGTTGGGGATGGACTGGACAAGTCCTGATGAGGTGCTTGGAACTGGCACAGTACAAACAGAGGGTTTCTTGAAAATGTCTGGAATGATCCCCAGGCGTGAGTCGGCTCTGTCAACCTGCATAGGTTCCACTGCAGACTGTGCGACCGGGCTGGAGCGTCTTTTGAAAAACTGGAGCCAACGAGGCAGACTTGGAAGCCGGACTAGAGGTCGCTCGTGAAACAACTTACAGCTCATACCAAGAACCCACATCTATCCAGTGGTCGGGTGATGAGACCACTCAGAGTAGCTGGCAGATCATGGGCGGCCAATGGATCTTTGACCGTTGACGGCAGTCCTTTTTTAAAGGTCGCAGATAAGGCCGTATTATTCAGCTTATTCACCCACAGATGAGTCTCCTTGGCGTAGGTTCAGTAGCACTGTTTCTACTGAGGAGGCTCATGCAGGCTCAAACACAGACCATAATTCAGCAGGAGTACTATGGGTGACCATAACTCTTTCCCATAGAGGAGTAGCCCAGGCCAGGCCTTCCTTGAGAGAGGCTGATGATGAATGCCACCTGGAGCACTCGGTGACAACCTGAGATGCATTAACTCTATGCAGCGAGCACTGTTAATGAAACCTCTGCACAGTTTTTGTGTTTATCAGGTAGAAGAAGTCTAGCCTAAGCTATGGTGCCGGTGGACAAGCCGGGATACAGAGAAGTCGCAGGGGCAGATGCTGGAAACTGCCGCAGGAGTAGTCACAGGACCTGATGCTGGGGCTGAGAGCCAAGCAGCTATTGAAGGGCGTAGCAATTTGCCTAGAAGTTCTCCTTGGGAGCAATCGGCGAGATTGCGGGCGACAACACGTAAAGTTCAGCCAGTATCTGACGTGGTAAGTTCTGACTTACATCCAAATTCAACCTAAGAACAAATGTATAGAACCTATCTTGTATGTAACCATGCGATTGCCTGTATATCAGTTATTATCAATTTTTGTGAAACCCTGTCCCTTCACTGTTTTATCAATATGTCTAATGTATATATGTTTTTAATAGTGTATTGGTATGTCACCTGGTGCATTAATATATATTATATTTGAGTAAATAAGTTAAAAGTTTTTTGTGCATGTTAATTATAAATTGTACACTTAGAAATTGACAAAATTAGACCAAGATAGAACACTATAGCTCTATAAGAGAACTAATGACATTAATGTTATATTTAGGTTGCATAGGTAAGGAAATTTACCAAAACCACTTTATGGCAATATCAACACAAATATTATTGCGTGTCCATTCTTAGTAAAATCATGTATTGTGGGCTATTTTGCTAATGGGCCTTGGGTGTTGTATACATCTGCATATATATCTATAGATTTAGTCCATCAGTCTACACTACTAATTTCCTTTGAAAGTCCTGTTCTTTTTTTTTTTTCTTTCACTAATTCCCACAGGTGGCAGTCTGACACGAGAAATAAAAAAACCATTGTGCCGTTCTTGGGGCTTTGATTTTACGGATTTCCCTGTATGCCCCAAATACATGTCTACTTTATTCTTTGGTTGGTACTATACGGGGATAAAAATTTGTATAGGTTTTTATAATGTTTTCATACATTTACAAAAATTAAAACCTCCTGTGCAAATTTTTGGGATTTGCCGTCTTCTGGCCCTAATACTTTTTTATACTTGGTGTACGGAGCTTTGGAGGTTTCGTTTTTTGTGCTTTTGATGACGTTTTACAATGTTATCATTTAGGACTGTTACGACCTTTTGATCGCTTTTATAGAATTTTTAATGGCAAATACCATTTGTCTTGTGGCCGGTTTTTTCAGTTACGGGGTTAAACGGGCATTTTCGGACATGGCGATACCAATGTGTTTATGATTTAACTGTTCATTTATATCATATCATGTTTTAGGTGGATTTGAGTTTTTAGGTTTTTTATTATACTTTTTTGTAAATTTTTATTTTACTATTTTTCAGACTCCATAGAGTACTTTAACCCTAGGTTGTCTGTAGATCCTATCATATACTGCCATACTACATTAGTTGCAGTATATGGGTATGTAATGTAATTGTAATGAATGGTTAACCGAAGCAGCCTCGGGTCTTCAGAAGACCCGGCTGCCATGCGCAGATCGAGGAATGCTGGCCCGATCATGGGGGCTACCGGTAAGCCTTGCTCAATATGCACCCCTCTCCATGCACCGCACCCGGCATGTACGTAGTTTATGTCACATGTCGGTAGGGGTTATGTACTCAGGATACGAACTCATTCTCAATTCACTGTTTTCATCAAAAATACAGCATTTACGATTTAATTCCAACCTGTTGGTCTGTTGTACACTTTTGGATTGCCCCTGGACCTGACCCTGGATATTCTGAGTTTAGGGTCGGGAAGACATATTGACTGCACTGAGCTGCAGTCTGTGGTTATGGTAATACTCAATAGGGCAGATTTATCAAGTGTCTGTCTGAAAGTCAGAATATTTGCCCATGGCAACCAATCACGCTCTAAGAAGGAGAAGGAACACCTACGAGACATCTGCAGACCTGTAAGCCATCAGCAAGTAAGTCATAGCCAGCAGGCTAATGTGATGTCACACAGCCTATAAAACAGGCAGCCATTTCAATCTTGCATTCACACTGCGTGCGTCTCCAGCTTCTAGCTGCTGTACTGTACTGTGATGTAGTGGTTTTTTGATCCAGGGGTTCGGCGTTTGGGGAATCTGTATACCCAAAATAGCAGTTCCTTTTTTTTTTTGCTGAAGTGATAGGAAGAACTCAGTGTACATTCACATAATTTCTGGAGTTGATTTCTGCTCCTCCTCGGGTGTCCGTTTTGGGGATCTGTATACCCCAAATAGCAGTTCTTTTTTTGTTGGTGATGTGAATAAGAAGAATTCTGAGTAAAATCTGCATACTTTCTGTAATGGTTTCTGCTCCAATCCCAGGATGTCCATTTTGGGGGATCTGTTTACCCCAAATGGCAGTTCTTTTTTGTTGCTGAAGTGAAAAGGAAGAATTCTGTGTAAAATCCACATACTTTCTGTAGTGATTTCTGCTCCAATCCCAGGGTTTCCGTTTTGTGGGATCTATACACCCCAAATAGCAGTTCTTTTTGTTGCTGAAGTGAATAGGAAGAAATCTGTGTAAAATCCACATACTTTCTGTAGTAATTTCTGCTCGTATCCCAGGGTGTCCGTTTTGGGGGATCTGTATACCCAAAATAGCAGTTCTTTTTGGTTGCTGAAGTGAATAGGAAGAAATACGTGTCAAATCTACTTAGTTTCTGGAGTGATTTTTGCTCCAATCCCAGGGTGTCTGTTTTGGGGGATCTGTATACCCCAAATAGCAGTTCTTTTTTGTTGCTGTAGTGAATAGGAAGAATTCTGTGTAAATTCCACCTACTTTCTGTAGTGATTTCTGCTCCACTCCCAGGGTATCCATTTTGGGGGATCTGTATACCCCAACTAGCAGTTCTTTTTTGTTGCTGAACTGAATAGGAAGAAATATGTGTCAAATCCATATAGTTGCTGGAGTGATTTTCGCTCGTATCCCATGGTGTCCGTTTTGGGGGATCTGTATACCCCTAATTGTAGTTCTTTTTTGTTGCTAAAGGGAAGAAATCTGTGTAAAATCCACATACTTTCTGTAGTGATTTCTGCTCATATCGCAGGGTGTCAATTCTTGTGCTTCTGTATACCCCACCTTGCAGAGTTTGCAGTAGAGAAGCTGTCCTGCCCAGCCAGTAGTGTGGCATCAGAGCGGGTGTTCAGTGTGGCAGGGGCCATCGTTACCCCAAGGAGAACCCTCTTTCCACCCTTAATGTGGAGAGACTGACCTTTGTCAAGATGAATCAGGCTTGGATCGGCTAGGATTTCAACACACAATTCCTTATGCTTCAGATTAGATCAGCCATGATACCTCCCCCAAATGTTCTGATTCTGCCACCCACCTGATGCCACACATCTACTGCCAGTTGCTCCATCTGCCTCCCACCATCTTTACCAGTGACTGGAAATGTCCGCCACCTCCCCAATTTGTCATTGTGCCACTCTGTGACCTACCATGTTGCCACCACCTCCACACTCTGTCATTGTGCCACTCTGTGGCCTACCAGGTTGCTGCCACCTCCACACTCTGCGAATGATACCTGAGAGAGGGATCGGGGGTTAGGTGATCAGTAGATATACCGACCCCAGATCTCCAGTTGGGGGAAGGGAGACAAAAAAAGACAGGAGCGCTCTCCTCGTGTGATATTGTAAAAGCTGCTTGCAAAAGGTCTAAAAGAACAGTTTAAAAGTGCTCACCTTGTAGCACAAACACATGTGCATGTAGAATAAAGTGACCCCTGTCTCCCTGGAAAACCCTGTAATTTCCATAATGCTGTTTTCACACTCCACCACTCTATGACGTTGCCACCATGTTTGGATTTCCCCTTCATTTCATCTGTCAGAAGGAATGAAAAGCCTCAGGATTGATAGCCAAAAGCAGAAGTGGAAACAGAACACAGAGGACATGCAAATACCCCATTTACTGGTCGTCTCTGTTTTTGATCCACTCCTGCTTGTTTTTGGTGATGCTTGTCACATCTCATCCATTTGTGGGGTGTTGAAGACAGTGGTGCCTTGTCACTCGGAAGGCAGTTAGTTTTTTTATAGGCTGTTGAAACCAAACCGATTTAGCCCGCAGAGGGGAGAAGGGGAGCCACAACAGTTTCACACATAGGTTTTTTTTTTTTTTTGGTGATATGTACTGCCAATTATGATGTGTCACTCACCTCCCGAGTATTTGTATGTTTGTTGTTGTTGTGGGACTGACTGGTCGATAGAATATTTGGTTGTTCAGATTGTTTGCTTGCTTCAGGAGACTTGGTGGCGAATGACAATGACACATTTTTTGTCTTCTGTGCATTGCTTAATACAATACCATGACAGATTGTCTCCGACAGCCTTTGTGTGCTCTGCCCTGGGCACAGTGGGTGGTAGCAGGCAACATTATGCGCTGCCCGATGCGCCTTTCCATCCTTCGACATCTTCTGCTGGCTACCTAGTGCTTTATGACCACAGCCACTTCCTCCAAACTTTAAGTCATGTTGGTTTTAGGCATCGTCACTCACCTCCTCAGATAGATCTTTTCCATAATTAAAGGACATCTACAACTAGGATCAAGGATTGTAAAACAAGCATACTTACATAGTGGTGTATGCCGCCTCGGTCAAGATCTCCTCCTATTTTAGATTATTATGCCACGTTTTTTTTTTTAAATGGCTTTTAAAATTATGCAAATGAACCCGAGGGGTTCCAGTTTCCATTGGTGTTAATGGGTGCCTGAAGCCCCGTCTGGCTCGGCTTGCCTTGGCATCAGCCAATCACATGCCTGGCAACTCAGTTGCATTAGGCGTGTTGTAGTAGACCATGGTCAAGACGACGCATCTCAGTGGCAGTTCAAAACCGTGGGAGCATCAGGTAATGGGGGAAGAAAGCGATAAGAATTTGCAGTGAGCACCTTTTTGAAACGTGGCTAGGCAAGGATCGACAGTATGGTTGTTGGTCCAGAAAGGGCGGTCTGAGTATTTCAGAAACTGCTGAGCTACTGGGATTTTCATGCACCAACCATCTCTTAGGGTGTTACGAGATGAGAATGGTAAATTCATCCAGGAAAAAGAAAAAAAATACCAGGTGTGATGAGCGGGCAAGAGTTCTGTGGGTCAGGAAATGCCTTGTGGAGGGCCGAGAGGGTCAGAGGAGAATGGGGCCGCAGACTGGTTCGAGCTGGATAGAAAACGGCACCAGGCTGACTCAAATCTCGTCTCACCTGTACACACCAAGGTAGGCAGAAGAGCACTTGAACGCCACAAGTTTACATTCGAACTTTGAGGGGAATGAGGGGGCATACAGTAGCAGAAAGACCAACACCGGGTTGTTGCCCCTCTGTTCAGCTAAGAACAAGGAAAGCTGAGGCACAATTTTGCCAAGCTTAGCAAATTGGACAGTTGTAAAGATTGGGAAAAACGTTGCCTGGTCTAGGACTGATTTAGCGGACCTTCGGATGGGTAGGGGTTCTCAGGAATTTTGGCGTCAACACACTGAAAGCATGGATCCATCATGCCTTGTAGTTCACGGTTACATGGCTAGGGTGGTTGAGTGGTGTTGTCATGGTGTGGGGAATATTGTCGGCACTCTTGGCCCGCCCCATGGGTACCAATTGAGCATCGTTTGCAAGCGCCACAAGCCTACCTGGATTGAGTGGCGCCATGTATCTCTTTATGACCCACAATGTACCACATCTGAGGCTTCTTTCAGCAGGATAATGCGCCATGTCATAAAGCGGAATCGCATCTCAGCTGGTTTCTGAACTGACAATGGTCCACTGACTCAATGGCTCACCAGTACAGACTCTCAATCCATAATTAGAGAATCTTTCGGATGTGTGGAAGGGAGATTCGCATTATGGAATGTGCAGCCTGACAAATCTCGCAGCACTGTGTTTGAGTGACATCTGCATATGGACCCAAAACTGTCGAGGAATGCTCCAAGCACCTTGTTGATCTATGCACGAAGAATCGAAGTGTGGGCATAGTATCTGAATGAGCAAAAAAGGTGCGGTGTCCAACTTCATTACTAGCATGGTGTACCTAATAAAGTGGCCGGTGAGTGTATATCAGGTGCAACACTGAAAAATTCTTGTGCATCTAACTTTGCTAGGTGAGTGGAAAAGTCAACACTGCCTCTTTTTGCTGTTCAGGGCTGTTCCCTCTATGCTCTTCCAATGAAGTTAAAAGCAATGATGTTGCAGAGAGCTAAGAGCTCTCCACATTATCATTGTGCTTCTCAACTGCTATCTGCAGCAGGTTGGCGGACGCAATATGATGATGCCATGCCGGCCTGCTTTACACAGCAGTAGAGAAGAAGAAGAGAGGAGCTGCTGTGGAACACGGAAGGGTATGGGCCACAATATGAGGGGTAGATGATAGGGGCTACAATATAAGGGGTAGATGATAGGGGCTACAATATGAGGGGTAGATGAGGGGCCACAATATGAGGGGTAGATGAGGGGCCACAAAATGAGGGAGAGATAAGAAGTCATAATTGAGTAGGAGATCAGAGGGGCACAATAAGATGGGGAGGCATCAATTGCTCTACTTTAAGGCCACGTTCACAAGACATGATTGAACTGTATTTTTGAAATGTATATCAAGCGCATCTAGAGAATCTCTTCCCTGAGCAGAGATATCTTCAGACCTAGATGCTTGTGTTTTGGTAAGTAGCGACACATGTTTTGCTATGCTAAGAAAAGACTTGTTGCTGCTTTTCAGACACAGGCATTTAGGTCTACACACATCTGTGTTCGGGGAGTAGATATTTCAAAACACAATCCAATGTTGTGAACATGGCATTATGAGGGAGATTTATCACAAGTGTCTGAGAGCAGAATTGTTCTAGTTTTCTGTGGCAACCATTCAGAGCACAGATTTCATTTTGTTAAGAGCTGTGGGAAAATGGAAGTTGAGTTCTTTTTTTTTTTTTTAAACTTGTTTTTATTTATTTTTTCATAAACATACATATAATATTCCAACATAAAAATTTGTACATTGGGATTCTTGTCTTTAATTTTATTTATAGTCCATCACCTTGAGTCTTGTTGCTTGATTTCTCTCTGCTTTGGTACAGGTTTAGTTTGCATAGATATGTTCTGTATGTTAAAGCTGGCATTAATAATACAATCAAATATTTTATTGCATATCATTCAAAGGCATAATGGACATAGGTTAACATGTAAACGGTCGTAAACACAAAAATAGTAACCATAACAACAGTGACCTGAGAAAACTCAAAATTTACTCTTGGTGGTAAGGGCTCGCTATCCATAAGTACCAATCTTTTTTAAATTTGTGGTATCTGTTTTCTTGGAGATGTATGTATTTTTCATAAACGCAGTTGGTGTTCATTTGGTTCACTACGTCACATATGTTCGTGCAGGTTACCTCTTTCCAATGTCTAGTTATGACAAGCTTGGTGGCCATAAGGGTGTGTGTGGTTACCACTCTATAGGGTTGAGGGAGTTTATCTATTCCTATCAAAAGCAAGGCCAAAGCAGGGGAAAACAGTATGGTTGTTTTAAATAAGGTGGACAGTATTCTATATGCTTCTTGCCATAGTGATTGTATTACTGGACATGACCATAGAATATGTAGTAGGGAACCTCTGCCACTGCAGCTTCTCCAACACATTGGGGAAGTTGTAGGAAACATTTTGTTTAAACGTGAAGGAGTGAAATACCATCTCATGCGTGTTTTTGTGATGGTTTCTTGGTGTGAGGAGCATCTAAGTAAAGTGTTTGCTGTTTGAATTGCTTTTATCCATTGGGTGTCTGAGAAGGTAGCATTTAAATCTAATTCCCATTGGTGCATGTATGAAAGTTTTGTGAATTTTTTTGAATTTTCCATTATGTTGTAAAAAAGGTTATACCCTTTTCTATGTCTGGTGCAATTTTAAACTTTGTATACATCGCAGGATCAATAGTTTATGTGTGGTGACTTGCAATAGGCAACGTATCCTCAGATATTTGTGGAAGTCTGTTACGGGGACAAAGTATTTTTGCATGAGCATATTGAATGAGGAGATTTTGCCATTTGTAAGTAGTTCTGCAAATGAATGTATGCCTTTAGTGTACCATGATGTGGTGTTTAAATTCTCTATATTTATATCTAGTCGGTTCATTGGTATATTTTGGGGAAGGATTTCTTCTGTATCATTCTGGTGGGACATCAAAGAGACCCAAGCTGCATCTGTCGCCTGCATTGTGATCAGTTTTGCAGGAGGTGGTTTAATTTTCCACATGTGGGTTATTAGTCTATTCCTCAGGTAAACATTTTTTTTGGTATGTTTTCTCTATGCAGGTCCAAATTTTGCTTGGTGACTCCGCCCACCAGTGTTGTGATTGTTCAAGTATGGCTGCTAAGTAGTAGTTATGGAGGTTGGGTAGGCCTAATCCTCCTCTGTCTTTATGTTTTGTTAGAGTTTGGAAGGCTATGCGGGAGTGATTACCTTGCCATATGAATTTATTTAGTTGTGCTTTAATTTTGTTAAAGTATGAGTTGGGGACAGGTATGGGTAGGGTGCGAAATGGATATAAGTACTTTGGTAATAGCATCATTTTGTAAGTAGCTATCCGGCCATACCAGGATAGCATATGTTTAGAGTAGTTTTCTAAATCACTTAGAATCTTAGGGATAAGAGGTAGGTGGTTTATGTGGAATAGTTTGTTTACTGGATATGTTAAGTTTATACCTAGGTAATTTAGTTTGTCTTCCCTCCAGTCTAGTTTGTGTTCTTGTTTTAGCAGTCTTAAGAGGGGGCTGGGGATGTTAATTGGAAGGATTCGTGATTTTGTATTACCTTATATACTCGAGTATAAGCCTAGTTTTTCAGCACAAAAAATGTGCTGAAAAACCCAAACTCGGCTTATACTCGAGTCTAAAAAAATAAATATATCTAAACTCACCTTTCCGGTAACCCCTGTATATCTTCTGTGCGATCTGTCCGGCAGCGGCGGCAGGCTATATACATTGGGGCAGGGTCTGGCAGGCTATATACACTGGGGCAGGGTCTGGCAGGCTATATACACTGGGGCAGGTTGTTGGTGGTTGAATAGAGTTGTTTTGAGATAAATTATATAATTTGGAGTAGTATTCCATGAACGCATTAGCTTTATCTCTAGGGGATAGTTCTTTTTTCCCTGTAGTAGGGTGGATTACGAATGGGATTTTTGCTTTTTGTGAACGTTGTTTTATTCTACGTGCTAGAAGTGCTCCTGCTTTATGATCTTGGGAGTAATATTTTATTTTCAAAGTTTGGAGGGATCTTGTATATTTATTGAGTAATAAATTGCGAAGATGGATTCTAGCATTGCTGAGCGCTTCAGTTAGTTTAGGTGTGGAGTGATTTTTGTTTTGCCTTTCAAGAAAGTCAATATGTAGGATGGAGGATGTAATTTCTCTATTTCTTTCCCTTTTCAGTTTACTATGAAGCTTAGTGAGCTCTTCCTTCATATACATTTTATGGGTGATCCACAACGAGAAAGGGCTCACCATACCATTGTTGTTAAATGAAAAATATTCCCTCATGCTTGCTTCCATAGTTAGGAAGTTCTCTGTTTTGGCTAGATCTGACATGTTTGCTCTCCACACGTAGTCAGTGTTACATGAAAAGGTATCCGAGAATGTAACCTCTATTGTTGCATGATCCGACCACTGGATATTACCTATGGTGGATGAGAGCATTCTATCTAATAAAAATCTGTCTGTTATAATCATATCAATACGAGAATATGTCCCATGTTGGGGTGAATAGTATGTAAAATCTCTTTCAGTGGTATGGTGAACCCTCCAGACATCAAATAATCCTTTTTCCCATAGTGTAGGATTTAGTGTAAAGTTTCTGTGTTGGGACTTTGAAGTGGTATCATAATCAACATGACCTATGGTGTTAAAATCCCCGCACAGAAGTAATGCACCTTTTTTCACTTTTTCAGTTTTGCGTAAAAATTTTTTAATAAACGATCCCTGTCTCTGGTTAGGAGCATACAAATTCAAAATAGTATATTCCAAATTGTTGATGGTACATACAATGATAATATAGCGGCTCTGAGGGTCTATATAAGAGTTATGTACTGATAGCGCCACTGTGTCTTTAAGGGCAATCAGGACTCCCCTTTTTTTTTGACTATATGAAGACATAAATATATTGGGAAACCTTGTGTGCGCTATTTTTGGTGGGTTTTTTGTGCTTACATGTGTTTCCTGTGTGCAAATTATGTCTCCTTTACTACTCATCGCTTCCTTCCACAACATAGAGCACTTGTAGGGGCTATTAAGTCCCTTAGCGTTCCGAGATACTAATTTAATGCTCATAGTATATGAATAAGAGTGTGCTGTAATATACAGGTACAATCAAGTTATATTTCAAATATGTTAGTTGCCCTAAATATGTTAGCTGCCCTCTAGTTATTTTGTCAGTAAATAAAGTCATGGTTTTCAGGTCAAACAAATTCACCATGCTTAACATGGTTAAAGGCACAGTAGGAACAGAAAGGTACTAATATTACCAATTTAGTACTTATATGGGAACAGAAAATTTACTTGTTAATGTGAAAATGTGAGTTACCAGAGGGTACCGACCCCGACCACCACATTTTCTGCAAAATAGAAAGCCATTTTATTTGCCGTTTGTGCGCCATTCTCGGTTAATTCATTATGCCTTCTCTGTCAGTTTTCTGTCTTTTCTGACACACACTGCATTGGGCGTGCTGAGGTGGGGAGTGGGGCATCAGAAATCCGGAAACTCTGCCAGATCAGACCTGTTATTTGGTCCAAACTGAGTTTACAGAGTTTACATCTCTATCTACTAAGAGGCTTGAGCTTCTTAGTAGATATGGGGTGGCGGATCACTGGTGGGGATAATTTTAAGACTGGCATTTAAAACACCAGTCTTAATGAATTCCCCCCAATATTCACTATTTTTCAGACCACCATGCCATTCTTGTGTCTGTGATCTCGCTATTATAAAGCATTCTAGAATCCCCCAGTGGAGAATAAATGGCTGTAAGCCTCAACAAGGCTGCAAAGTATCCTTTATTTGCAAAGTCTCCATACTCTTACTTCCCCGACCTATTACAAAGTATGCAAACCACCTCCACTGCTGGGTGTTTGTCATGCCAGAACTGACATATCTTGGGTGATCTATCTTGATGAACAGACTTAATTTTAAATTTTTTTGTATTATATTATGACAAACACACGATCCAGTTAGAGAATTTTCTTAACTTAGAGATTGGTGTCAACAAAATGAATAATGTGGTTTCTCTTTTCTTGGGATTCTGGAAATTATGCAAATACATTTTCCTACATAGGACATGTAAAACTACACCTATTTTGCTACCTTACAATTCCTTATCTATTCCTTCTGGAATAGATATACAGGTTTGGCTTTAAAGCATACTTGTGCATACTTTTGACAAAAAATAGTTTTAGCACAACTGGAGAGAGCCTTTGACATGAATTCCAATGATATACCATTCTTCTGGCTTCTTCCTATCCTGAGATTTATTGATAATAGATATATGAGGCTAACTGTAAGATCATCTCAGCATTTCCTAAAGAGTGCGGGACTTGCTGGTTGTGAAATCAGCAAAGGGCATGGATACCAGAGCACTGAACAGAGTGAACAATCCGCCCACAATCAGGACACAGAATCAGTTACTGCTTGTACATACGTCTATTGCAGAGCAAGGCAGGGAAGACACAGAACTGAAAGAACAGAGTACTGGAGCTCTGCAACAAGAAATGATCATACAGCATGTACTTTACCACAAAGAAAAAGATATATTAAAACATGTCCAACTACACTGTAAAACACCCAAATAGGAATACAAAGATGAACACATGGCATAAATATATGTACATAGTGAAACCTCTCCAGAAGACCACCTCTCTGAGAGGACCTCTCCCTAAATATTGTTTGAATTCAATGTCTGATTCATTATTTGTTTGCCATTATACTCACTGGAAGCTGCCCCCTATCTGCAAACCACCACTTTCCTGTGCAAAAAGGTTTCACTGTATTTATACTGTGTGGTCTGCAGGATCTAAGCTCTGCCTTTATTTGTGCATTCAAACTTCTACACATACACAATTCTGTTACATTTAAACTTCTAAACACAACTAGCCCTGCTACCTACCTTTCTGGGGCAGTATAAGGAGACTTCCTCTGTGTAATTGGATGACCTGAAGAATGTGATCAGTCACATGCTTATGACGTCACTCCTGGAGTTTTTTACATGCTGTCGGAAATAATGGGGATTCCTATTCTCCTGCAATTACAGCAGCTACATACCATCTCCTATTGCTCCTCTCAACAAGATTCACCCACCCTCTTCTCCTCTCCAGAGTACAGATAAGGATTCCCATGGCAACCAGTATAACCAAAGTGTAACACAACAGCCAGGGGCACAAGGTAAAACCCCTGCTAGCAGGCAAATGGCTACAGATAGCTAATGAGTAAATTAGAGATACCCCTTTGATAGTTCCTTGTTGACACCTTCCAGCTCCTTATGCCGAATGACTATGCCTCCTTGGGCATGTACAAAACGTGACACCCAGGTGTTCACTAGGCGCCTCTCCTATTCAATCGCTGCTCTACCCCTGGTTTGATGCCAGACTGCCCTTGGAATGACCACTGACCATACCAGAACAAACTTGGGGAAGAACGAAGAAAACCTCTATAAATCTAACTGGATAAGGTTGACCAATTCCCCCAGGTGCACAAGACATAAGACATTAACCCCCCCCAGATATAAGACCAGCACTAGGGGGACTTGTGGGAGATGGCGGATTTCCACCAATTCTGGAAAGGCCTACAACCAGCGCAGGCCCCAATTCCCCACTAACGGACATCAGCATCTTAAAAGCTATGGTATCTCCCACCAGTTTGTATCATTGTATACTGTTCCGCATAGTCAACATAGGAATGGCCCACAATCCAGACTACAGTGCGAAGGTCTAAGAAAAAAATCACGGTGAATGTAACCTGCAAAAGAATTGGAGCGCCAACTCCCAATTGTCTGCACATCTGCATCTGAGAGCCTTAGCTCTCTCACAATGGGAGCTGCGCCTATCCAGTGCCAAAGCCCCCGGTTGGGAGATAGCAGTCACAAACGCTTTATTAAAAATTGAAAATGAGTTACAAAAGATCTATCAGCATGCAACATAAACTGAATTTCCTTGCCCCTACTTCCAAGAATGCAACAACCACAGAAACTGGGCAGGAAGTGCAAGACCAGCTCTGACACACGAAGGACTTAATTTACATAGCACCTACAGATTCTACAGCGCTGCACAGAGCTTGCCAATTTGGTCCCTGTCAAAATGGGGCTCACAATCTTATCAACCTACCAGTATGGACCTGGAGGAAACCCACGCAAATATGGAGAGAACATACATACTCTTTGCAGATGTTGACATGGGTGGGTCTTGAACCCAGGACCCAAGCAAGGTAACATCAACCCCAACTACGGCACACCACTCCCGCAAAGCTTTACTTTGGGCATTCCAAGTCAAAGTGCCAACTGACGACTGGATCAATGGGAGGAGATGGCTTCCATGGTGGACCATAAGAAGCCTGGCCATGGGGTCCCCTCTGCATCTGCTAAGGTACAAAGACTCCAAACTAATTGCTAATTGAAATGGGAAAGAGCATCAGCAATTGAATTATCGACACCTGGAACATGTCAGGCCTTAAAAGAGGTATTATTTTGAAGACACCACAACACCAGATGTCACAGTAAAGAAAAAGCTGGAGGCAAGGAAAAGACAAACCAAAAGTATGGATTTGTTTGCCATAGAACCCCACAACTCAACTATTATGGGGAATAATTCCAAAATTGTTAAATTACTACACCAACCCCTTTTGCACCAATGATCAACCCGGATTCTGCACACCAAGCTGATCTGAACAAGACCCTAAAACTCATACTGCCTGAAGCATCAGAAAATAATTGAAGGTCTCGGTTAAAAACCATTGCTTCCTGCCTCAAGTGCAGCCATTGTATGATGACATAAAAAGTTCCCAAACCCTCAAATCCACCTTAATTAATCCTAACCTGGTGGTGAGGTGACAAGACTCCTATTATCGCCAAGGAAAGCCGATGAGAAAAAACATGCATCATGGGTATAATTCTGCATGCAAATAACAACAAATCCAGCAATGACTAAACTTGACGTAATGGCACCTTAGCAGCCTCTAGGCAGAAAGAAAGCAAGCACTGCATGTAACTTTACCATTATGTCCTCAGGTAAGCAGAACATGATGGCTACAGAATTGATTTCCATATCCAAAAAGGACAAAACAGTACTAGGACCTGCAGTTTTTTCAGATGATACTGGGACCCCCAAAACACTGCACAATATAACGGAAAGGGGAAAGAAGAATGGAGCAGTTAGAAGAATCACAAGTTCCCACAAACAAAAAAATCATCCAAGTAATGAGTTACCAGCAAGGAGGATGATTCATAGCAAAGGACACACTACAGAAAAGTACAAAAACAAGAAATGGAGCAACCCATTGGAAGGAACATTTAATTCCTTCAGGAACCCTACCAGAGGACACGGAGTAGACTCACAAATTGATTTGTGAGTGTCAGGATTCAGAGTCAGTGGACCCTCTGGACCACCACTGGAAATAGAACTAGCCGACACCTGGGAGCAGAGAATAAGTGGCACGGGGTACCACCAGGTCGTTCCACAGGTGCGACTAGCCCTGGTGGCAGCCAAGGTAGCAATGCAGAAGGACTCATGTCAGGAATGCAGAAACAGACTGGCACACGAGACAGGAACGCAGGAGCAAGATCACAGGAACACAGGAGGAGGAACTGGAACGCAGGATACACGGGAACACACAGAAACGCTGGAGACACAGGAACACTGGAGACACAGGAGGGTCTTCTCTTCACAGGAATGGCTTGAAGATCCAGCAGGGAATGATGGGAGCCTCCGGAATAAATGCAGAGCTGGAAGTGGGCAGCGCCAATCACCTGAGTAACGCCGCACATGTCCTAGGCCTAGTCTGGACGGGAGCAGGAATGTGGAAAGATAAGTCCGGGGGAGTGGGGCCAGCGCTGCGGAAAGGGGCATGGGTACACCTGCAATCTGCAACATGGATCACGGGGGTGCCCGTGACAGTGCCCCTCCTCTCCTTTGGGCTCCTCCTCTTCTTTTTGGTCCCAAGAAACCTCTGGAGGCGAGTCCGATCAAAAATGTTCTCCTAGGGCTTCCAGGATCTCTCCTCAGGCCCGGGATCTCTCCAGGATCTTCCACCTCATGATCTTTGTGCCAGAACCTCCTTAACCTCATAGCCATACTGGGAAACCGCCTCAGGAGCAGGAGGAGGAGATTGCTGAGAGAAGCGGTTCAAGACAACTGGAATGCGCATTGATGGAGGACGGCAGATAAAGGCGGAAGTGGGTGTTTAATCCCGCACTCAGTCCGAATCCGTCGTATTGTCCGATGGCCCACCCACCGGTTTCTGTCGCATGAAAGCCGGCGCCGATGCATCAAAATCCAATCGCGTGCGACACAATTCCCTACTAAATACCTGTCCCCGAAAAGTTGGAAATCCTGATGGAAATGTGGCCGCGGGACCCTTAGTAAATAAGCCACAATGTGTAGCAGAAGACCATGCAGCTGGAAGATATGTTTGAAGAACAAACTGGCAAGCCGTGGGGAAGACAGAAGACCTGGAAAGGAACAAAATGGGACATTTTGGAAAACCAGTCCGTCACCACCCAGATGACAGTACTGCCTGAGGAGACAGGCAGATCGGTGATAAAGTCCAATGCCACGTGAGCCCAATGTTGACTGGGTATCGGCAACGGAAGTAACAGTCCAGTCCAGCCGAGATGCTTTGTTGCGGGCACAGGAGGAGCAGGATCCCACAAACTCCTGAACATCTTTGACCAGGTCTGGTCACCAGTAGCAGCGGGAGCTGAGGGCCACAGAGCATTGCACCCCTGGGTGCCCAGACACATGAGAAGAATGCCCCCAAGACAGAATCCTCTTCCGGAAAGCAGGTCCAACCTCTTGCCGGGAGGTAGCTGCCGAAGATCCACTGGAGCTGCAACAACAAGCTGGTCCAGAGAAATTAGGTGTTAAGCGAGAGAAAAACAATGACCACTGAGCTTGCCTGGGATTCAGGTGCTGGGCTGTCTGGCAGGGGCATTACAGAATCCAAAGGGCATTACTAAATATTCAAAGTGCCCGTCATGGGTATTAAACGCCGTCTTCCACTCATCACCTTTGCGGATCCGGATGAGATTGTAAGCACCACAGAGATCCAGCTTGGAGAACACCCTGGAACCGCGCAGGCGATCAAAGAGTTCTGTAATCAACGGCAGGGGGTAGCGTTTTTTAACCGTGATCTTGTTCAGCCCGCGAAAGTCTATGCAGGGACATAAGGAGCCATCCTTCTTGGTGACAAAGAGAAAACCTGCACCAGCTGGAGAGGAGGACTTGCATATGAAACCCCTGTGCAGGTTCTCCTTGATGTACTCGGACAGTGTAGCCGTCTCAGGAACAGAAAGAGGATAGATACGACCTCTGGGAAGAGTGGCACCCGGAAGGAGATCCAAAGGGCAATCATAGGGACCATGCGGTGGCAAAGTCTCTGCTTGTTTCTTAGAAAAGACATCCGCAAAGTCCTGGTAAAGAGGATAGACACGACCTCTGGGAAGAGTGGCAACCGGAAGGAGATCCAAAGGGCAATCATAGGGACCATGCGGTGGCAAAGTCTCTGCTTGTTTCTTAGAAAAAACATCCGCAAAGTCCTGGTAACAAGCTGACAGACCCTCCAGAGACTTGGAAGACACAGAAGACACAGGACCGGAAGTGATTCCACCATGCATCGAGATTGGCATTCAGGGCCCCAACGCAGGATCTCACCAGTCTTGCTGTTGTTTCCCGGATGTTTGGGACGGACTGGACAAGTCTCGATGAGGTGCTTGGAACTGGCACAGTACAGACAGAGGGTTTTTTGAAAATGTCTGGAATGATCCCCAGGCGTGAGTCGGCTCTGTCAACCTGCATAGGTTCCACTGCAGACTGTGCGACCGGTGGCTGGAGCAGCTTTTGAAAAACTGGAGCCAACCGAGGCAGACGTGGAAGCCGGACTAGAGGTCGCTCGTGAAGCAACTCTACAGCTCATACCAAGAACCGCACATCTATCCAAGTGGTCAGGGTGATGAGACCACTCAGAGTAGCTGGCAGATCATGGGCGGCCAATGGATCTTTGACCCGTGAAGGCAGTCCTTTTTTAAAGGTCGCAGATAAGGCCGTATTATTCAGCTTATTCACCCACAGATGAGTCTCCTTGGCGTAGGTTCAGTAGCACTGTTTCTACTGA
Source organism: Engystomops pustulosus (assembly GCA_019512145.1). Taxonomy (NCBI): domain Eukaryota; kingdom Metazoa; phylum Chordata; class Amphibia; order Anura; family Leptodactylidae; genus Engystomops; species Engystomops pustulosus. Next base: position 151,311,014 of record CM033643.1, read on the forward strand.
GGAGGCTCATGCAGGCTCAAACACAGACCATAATTCAGCCAGGACAGTACTATGGGTGACCATAACTCTTTCCCATAGAGGAGTAGCCCAGGCCAGGGCCTTCCTTGAGAGGAGGCTGAGGATGAATGCCACCTTGGAGCACTCGGTGACAACCTGAGATGGCATTAACTCTATATGCAGCGAGCACTGTGTAATGAAACCTCTGCACAGTTTTTGTGTTTATCAGGCATAGAAAGTCTTAGCCTAAGCTATGGTGCCGGTGGACAAGCCGGGATGACAGGAGAAGTCGCAGGGGCAGATGCTGGAACTGCCGCAGGAGTAGTCACAGGAGCCTGATGCTGGGGCTGAGAGCCAAGCAGCTATTGAAGGGCGGTAGCAAATTTGCCTAGAAGTTCTCCTTGGGAAGCAATCTGCTGAGATTGCTGGGCGACAACACCGTAAAGTTCAGCCAGTATCTGACGTGTATGTAAGTTCTGACTTACATACAAATTCAACCTAAGAACAAATGTATAGAACCTATCTTGTATGTAACCATGCGATTGCCTGTATATCATTTTAATTATATCAATTTTGTGAAACCCTGTCCCTTCACTGTTTTTAATCAATATGTCTAATGTATATATGTTTTTAATAGTGTATTGGTATGTCACCTGGTGGATTAATAATATATCTATATTTGAGTAAAATAAGTTAAAAAGTTTTTTGATGCATGTAAATTATAAATTGTACACTTTAGAAAAAATTTGTACAAATTAGACCAAGATAGAACACTATAGCTCCTATAAGAGAACTAATGACATTAATTTGTTATATTTAGGTTGCATAGGTAAGGAAATTTACCAAAACCACTTTATGGCAATATTCAACACAAATATTATTGCTGTGTCCATTCTTAGTATAAATCAGTGTATTGTGGGCTATTTTTGCTAATGGGCCTATGGGTGTTGTATACATCTGCATATATATCTATAGATTTAGTTCCATCAGTCTACACTACTAATATTCCTTTGAAAGTCCTGTTTTTTTTTTTTTTTTTACTCTTTCACTAATTTCCCACAAGGTGGCAGTCTGACACGAGAAATAAAAAAACGCATTTGTGCCGTATTCTTGGGGGCTTTGATTTTACGGATTTCCCTGTATGCCCCAAATTACATGTCTACTTTATTCTTTGGGTTGGTACTATTACGGGGATAACAAATTTGTATAGGTTTTATAATGTTTTCATACATTTACAAAAATTAAAACCTCCTGTGCTAAATTTTTTGGGGGATTTTGCCGTCTTCTGGCCCTAATAACTTTTTTATACTTTGGTGTACAGAGCTTTGGGAGGTTTCGTTTTTTGTGACTTTTGATGACGTTTACAATGTTATCATTTTAGGACTGTACGACCTTTTGATCGCTTTTTATAGAATTTTTTAAAATGGCAAAAAAGTACCATTTTCGACTTTGGGCACGGTTTTCAGTTACGGGGTTAAACGGGCATTTTCGGACATGGCGATACCTAATGTGTTTATGATTTTTACTGTTCATTTATATTCATATCAGTTTTAGGGTGATTTGAGTTTTTAGGTTTTTTTATTATACTTTTTTTAAATTTTTATTTTTACTATTTTTCAGACTCCATAGAGTACTTTAACCCTAGGTTGTCTGTACGATCCTATCATATACTGCCATACTACAGTATTGCAGTATATGGGGATTGTAATGTAATTGTAATGAATGGGTTAACCCGAAGCAGCCTCGGGTCTTCAGAAGACCCGAGGCTGCCATGGCGACAGATCAGGAACTGCTGGCACCGATCATGGGGGCTACCGGTAAGCCTTTGCTGCAATATGCACCCTCTCCATGCACCGCACCCGGCATGTGACGTAGTATTATGTCACATGTCGGTAAGGGGTTAAATGTACTCAGGATAACAAAATAACTCATTCTCTAATTCACTGTTATTATCAAAAATACAGATATAATTCCAACCTGTTGTGGTCCTGGTGTACACAATTTTGGTTGCCCCTGGACCTGACCCTGGATATTCTGAGTTTAGGGTCGGGAAGACATATTGGGGGTCATTTACTAAGGGCCCGATTCGGGTTTTCCCGACGTGTTACGCGAATATTTCCGATTTGCGCCGATTGTACCTGAATTGCCCCGGGTTTTTGGCGCACGCGATTGGATTGTGGCGCATCGGCGCCGGCATGCGCGCGACGGAAATCGGGGGCGTGGCCGAACGAAAACCCGACGTATTCGGAAAAACCGCCGCATTTAAAAAAAAATTGTGTCGCGAAAATTACACTTACCTTCATCCTGGATAGGCCGGTGTATTTCGAGGCATTCCAGCGGACTTCAGCGCAGCAGCGCCACCTGGTGGACGTCGGAGGAACTGCTTTGATGAATCCCGGCCGGACCCGAATCCAGCGCAGAGAACGCGCCGCTGGATCGCGAACGGACCGGGTAAGTAAATCTGCCCCATTGACTGCACTGAGCTGCTCTATGTTCTGTGGTTATGGTAATACTCAATGGGGCAGATTTATCAAGTGTCTGAAAGTCAGAATATTTCTAGTTGCCCATGGCAACCAATCACAGCTCTAAGAAGGAGAAAGGAACACCTACGATGACATCTGCAGACCTGTAAGCCAATCAGCAAGTAAGTCATAAGCCAGCAGGCTAATGTGATGTCACACAGCCCTATAAAAACAGGCAGCCATTTTCAATCTTGGCATTTCACACTGCATGTGCTGTCTCCAGCTTCTAGCTGCTTGTACTGTACTATATTACATCTGCTAACTATCAGAAGACATTCTTTTTCAAATCATAACCATTTATTCCCGAAACCATGGTCCTTGAAAAAATGCCGAGCTTCCCATTGACTTCAATGGGGGCTCGTTATTCGAGACGGCACTCGAGCATCTGGGAAAGTTCGTCTCGAATAACGAGGGCACATCGAGCATTGAGTGCTCGCTTCATCTCTAATAATTATGTATCCGTGGACACAATTCGGTTATAAAATAATAATATATTTAAAAGAATAAAATGATTTTTTTTCCCAGTGGGCAGCTGGTTGATCTGGATCCACGCTCGCTATGCTCTCTACCAACCACCATTCTCAGTTTGGAACTCCATTACCAACTTACCTCTGCTCATGGGCTTGTGAAGATATACACACACTAAGAAATCACAGAGATCGCCATATCCAAGTCTTATGCGCACAGAAATAACTCTTCCCGTGAGTATGCTTCAAGATACTGAACACAAAATAATAAGTTTGAATTGTGACAATAATATTAGGATTGTAAGGGGTACACACCAATGGGAATAATTCCTGCCTCCTAGTGTCATTAAATAATGGGGCAGATTTATTCAGTGTCTCAACATTTGATGCACTAGATTGTCAAAGTATCTAATATGCGGATGGTAAATATGGAAACTCTCCCTCCGTGCTACCAATGCATGACCATTTACCAAGATCACACATCTCTTTGAAGCCGCAGTCGCAAAAAAGTGTCGAAAAGGACTGTTCGAACCTTTTGCTCCAAGTGTTCTAGGTGTTTCAGACAATTTTTGCACAAATTATGACAGATTTTACTTGTAACATATTGATACATTGCCACAATATAGAACACTTGCTGTTATTAGGGCATTTTTTTTTAGTCATTTTTTTCATATTTCATTCTTTTTTTGGTTATTATGGGTTTTGGACTGCTTGATTTCTCTTAGAGGTTGAATATGAGGCAGTGAGTCTGTGGGGGGTTTTTGCGACTTTTTGATTAAGAGTTGCACGAAAGAAAGTCCACAAACTCTTCTACAACCTCCCCTACTCCCTAGTTTTATTTTTCCACACATAATCGGGACTGGAGTTTACAGGCAGTCCCCTACTTAAGGACAACCCGACTACAGACAACCCATAGTTACAGACAGACCCCTCTGACCTCTGGTGAAGCTCTCTGAATGCTTTACTATAGTCCCAGAGTTGCAATAATCAGCTGTAAGGTGTTGTAATGAAGCTTATTTGATAATCCTTACAGCAAAAAAATGTTTTTAAATCCAATTGTCAATGGGGGGCCAAATTTTTTTTTGTCTGAATTACATTATAAAATATACAGTTTTCACTCTTACATACAAATTCAAGTTAAGATCAAACCTCCGGAACCTATCTTGTACGTAACCCGGGGGGGACTGGCCTGTATTTGCAACTTTTTACTTTTAACAATGGTTTTCCCTTAAATTGTGCACATTTTATACATCCTTTTATACACCATTTTATACGTACACGTCTGTATTTTGGCCCTTAACAAACCAGGCTATCTTTTTGTTTTTGATTTACATTTTTCACGCCCACCTTCAAAAATGTATACAACTTTCTATTTTTCCTGTAGAGAAGCTGTGTGAGGGGCTTGTTTTCGCAACAAATTGCGCTTATAGTGACAGTATAATTATTCAATGCTGTATACTGGTAAGCGGCAAAAAAACCAAATGCATGGAATTGTGTAAAAACGATTTGCCCGTTTTCTTGTGGGCTTGGATTTTAGAGTTCCACTGTGCACCCCAAATGACATGTCTACTTATTCTTTGGGGCCCTCCTGCACAAAATTTATGTGTTTATTTGCCATCTTCTGGCGCTAAATAACTTTTCACTTCAGTGTATGGAGCTGTTGGGGTGTGTCATTTTTTGCAACTTTTGATGACATTTTTAATGGTTCTGTGTTTAGGACCTCTACAAGCCTTTTGATGACTTTTATTTGAATTTTTATTATTTTTGAAAATGGCAAAAAAAAAGTGCCTTTTCGACTTTAGGTGCTATTTCACTGTATGTGTTAAATGCCATGAAAAAAACTTATTTATATTTTTGTAATCGGGCTTTTTAGGACGCAGAGTGAATCTAAATTGTATGGATTTTACTGTTTATTATTTGACTTCTAGTTTGTAAATGGTGGGGGTGATTAGGATTTTTAGGGTTTTTTTTTAATCTAATTTTGTCTAGTTGAGTGGCAAATATGCAAATGCGCCAAAAAAAGAAAATGACGCATCTGTTGTTATAGTAAGTGGAATGTATTCTGATTTTTTATATAGATTTTTGTATTCTGTTTTTTTTTACCATTCCTTCCTATAGCAAGTTACACAGATAAACTCATCGGCTGTTCTTCCAGTATTTCAGTCCAATGATCACTGGCCTGGCTTGCAAATGCAGACCCACAACGGAATGTATCTCTAAATCATGCAAATGGCACTACAATCAGAGTTTCCTGGTACGTATAGCTGTGTTTAATAATAGCAAAGCTTTTTGTAGAACGTAACAACAAAGTAAAAGATCACTCATCCTCTTAAATGCTACCTTATACAGAGTACATTCGCCTTTATTTTAAGGCTACTTTAAAGGCTACCGATTAGGCCTGCTACATCACAATTCTTGACATTTATTGCAATTATTTTTACATGAAGATAAGTGTATTTCATGTAAATTATAAAACATCAATAGGGATAATATATATTAAAATACATCCTGACAATATCACCTGGTTTGTAATATGTAGAAAACTGGCAGCAAAAAATAAATAAAAGCTGTAGTATATACAAACCATAAAAACACCCCCCCCCTGTGCTCACCCTATAACTTTCAAGTTAAGTTAGTGTGTAGAAGCACATAGTTTGTATAAAGGTCCTATAAAGCCACAATCCTAAGTATTTCAACACTAGATTTGTACCAAGAGACTTTGGGAAGAAAGATATGTTGTGCTGCTTGCTCTTTTCAATCAAGATCACTATCAAACATTATAAACTAAATAACCTTACGTATACTTGTGTATAAGGCAAGTTTTTCACATTCAAAAATATGCTGAAAAAGCTTCACCTCGTTATACGCAAGTCAATAAAAAAATAAACTTACAATTCACCTTCCGGTGCTGCGATGCTCCAACGCAGCTCCCTGATGCTCCTGTTCCTGAGGGTCCTCTTCTTCCTTCTCCTGCTGTTTGAATGTATAATTTTACTGGAGGATTCATCTCAGCCATGTAATTTTCTATTTATCCAATTCATTAGTGAATAATTTCCCTCATTTTTTTTCAGTCAGTATCCCAGCTTATGGTCTGTGAGCAAACATACTATTGGATCATTGTCACAAAACAGGAGTATTGGGAATGGTCTTGGATCTCAGTAAATAAGAAGCTCTTCTGCCCACATACACCATACAATCAATAGTTCCGTCACTTCTCTCGGATCTCCTTTATATGAAGGTGGAAAGCACAGACATTGAAGAGAATCAAGATATTATGTAAAAGCACATGACAGACTGCGCCATCATGGGCACCACTGAAACCGCCCTCATGTAAATGCAAAAGACAATTATTTAATGGACCCTAAAAGATGAATAGCAGGTGTTTTGTATGAACATATTACTATTGCTCACATATTCATTCAATTTTAAATAGTTGCAGAAGGACAAGAAAATCTTTGAGACATCCTCCAAGCTGCTAAGTTCAAGGATTCGCTGAATGCAAGATGTACATACACAATACAAATCAATGGTTATTATTTGTTTCAAGCTGGTTTCTAAGTGATTACAATTAATTCTCTAGCTTCTGATTTGGAGGCAGAAGAAGGTCTGTCTAATGGTAGCCTTGTGGTAAAGAGTCAGATTTAGGCATAAATCTTCTTATGCCTTAACTATACTGGTTTATGACATAAGTGCACACAGTGATATAGAATCTGTGCTTGTCAGGTTGAAAATTCAGGTAACTATAGATTAATCTAGCTTCAGCCTAAATGTGACTATAGGCACATTTCACTTGGGATTTTGAAATATGAAAACATGCTCCTGCTTTCTTTTTATATAAGAGACTATTTTATGTGTTAGTGTTCATTATGTTAAGGTCTGTTGCCTATAAGTGTTATGTAAAGTTCTTTCTATTAATGTTTTTGTGTAGTGTTATTGTTTTGTCTGAAAAAGACAAAATTATCCTATCAGTTAAAGTAATAGACAACAGCATTATGCGTCATTTTTCTGCTGGACTTTCTAGTGCAAACTACTTGCAAAAGTATTTAAAAGGTCTTGCTCACAATAGTGGACCAAGCTACTGTTTGTGGCACGGCTGCATATCCTTCATGCACAGAATTTCTGCACTGAAGGGGGGCATTCTGGTGCTCAGTCAGACCGTATGTAACATTAACATGCAAAGTCCGACAGAAATGTGTCTTGGTGCCCTATGTTAAAGGTGCACCAAAATAAAAGTGCAGTCAGAGGGCACCAGATTCATGCAGAACAAGCGCCAGAAATCCTAATCTAGCGCCCCCTGCCACAGACACAGGCCTCTGCATATAGTCAGTTTGCACTGCTCTTAGTAAATGAGTCCCGATGTGCTCAAGAAGTTTCCCAAATGGACTCCATGTAATAGTCAGTAGTCAAAAATTGCGTGGATTAATGGTAAAAGTAGCCAACTTTTAAAACTGCCAGATTCCAGGTGTCGCATAACAACTCGCAGTCAGCTGTCACAGCTGAAGTGGATACACTCTCAGGTTGCATTATACCTTGCAGTAAAAACTGGATCTCAATGCATTGTATCAATTTTGATGTGATTTTTAGGTGACATTTCTTAACGTGAAAAGGTGGAAAATATATGAACAGGTAAATGTAGTTAAGATTTAGTTTTAACTGCAACATGTGAACGCACACTAATCCAACAGATTACATTGAGTAGCTGGCTTGTCCCGTCAGTCTACAAGCAATGACTGGGAGCTAAGGGGTTACTATGGGGAATGGAGACCTGGTCCTCCTGGTCTTCTTGTAAATAAATGAAAAAGGGATCAATTGCTGATGCATTCAAGTTTTAAGCCTCTCATAGAATATAACGGACATATTGGTGAGGAAAGACAAACAAGGATATGGGAGCCTTTTCAAATACAGACATGAAAACCATGGTGTATCCACTCAGTGTGCAACGGCGAAGCCCGAGAGACCATGATACCAGGACAACAACAAACGAATTTTCCAGCACATACTTCAGGATTCTTTAAAATACATCAATCCTTTATTTGTTCTCTAAATCTGACAATAATAGCAGTGCACCTTCTAGTACAGCAAACGAATAGGTACGATGACTGCATTTCCACCCATGCCGCTCTAGTCATGTGACTAGGTGAAATCTGGAGAGCTATCGTGGTACCCCACCTCGTGACAAATCCTGACACCTTGCTGCTGATACCATAAAAACTCCGGATCTTGTGAAAGAATAGGTACATTTTTGCTGATGATAAGAATTTATAGCAGTAAACAGTTTACTGATGTTGTCACAAAAGTGATAGGCATGTCTTTTTTTACTGTTCCTGGATATCTGTGCTTTATCCTTAAAGAGGACCTTTCACCCTGAAAAATGGCACTAGAGTTGCTTACAAATCGACTAAAAACAGACACTAAAACAGATGTTTTGCGTTATGGATCCGATACGTTAACAAACACAGCTGCGCTATCACTACAAACGCGGCCCCGCTCATTAAATAGGCCATGTCAAGCGGCAGTCACGCCCCCTAATCCCGCCCCAAGACCGCCCCCCTTATGAATATTGCCGGACTGCTTTGAGAGCCCGGTGTTGTTAGTGTTATCAGAGGTTTCCGATAACGCTATCATTGTAACACTGCTGCGTTTGTTTTAGCACTAGAGTAGCAGCTCCTAGAGCCCATTATCAAGGGTGACAGGTCCTCTTAAGTAGTTCCTCACTGTTACATTATTTATTTTTCTTTCGCTCTGTTAATCCTGTAATCATTGTAACTCCTGTCTGAAAAGTCTGTTTTTGATTGAATGTATTCTTTCCTATCTTCAAACTAGAGCTATTCCTCTTCACTCTGACCATCTCTCCATATGGGATGTGTTATCAATTACATGTTTGGGGGGCTAGATGAGGCTAAAAATGAATTCCCTCGTTCCGTTTCTTTCTATATGGACAAGACATAATAACCCCTGTTGATCCCTTTAACCTAAAAATCCAAAAAACATGATTTCCTCTTTCCAAATATATGAATAAATCTGAGATTCATGGTATTGCAGTTATAGTATGCCATCATTTGTTCAAATTCTTGTTCTTGAGCCCCCCAAATCCAGACTAAATATTATTTAAGCTGCCCATCCATTTGATAAGATGTTTAAGGGATTGTTAGGGGAGAAAACAAATATTTCCTCCCACTGGGTCATATAAATATTTGCAAGTGGAGGGGGAAAACCTGGCACCATAGATGCCCCCTCACTGCAATAAATATGCCATAAAAAATTTAAAAATTATGGTTCAAACGAATGTAGTAATCAGAGGATAAATAATTTCAGTTCTGGACTGTAAGACTATATGTATTGAGATGTTTTTCCAAAAAATAAATCATGTGGTATGGATGGGGTATAATGCCACTACATCACAGGTGGCTAAAGCCATATCCACCTTGCCATTCTAGATGTTTGGGTGGGTGGTGGAAAACCATTTTTATGGCTTTTTGGGAGTGAATGAAATACATTAGTGACTGGACAATGCACATACAAATGTCCTTAATCTCTTTTTGATGGCTCCTAATGAGATGGGCGATTTGTTGAAATTCGGGTTCAACCCAATTCGCCAATTTTTTAAAAAATTTATTTGACTGAAACTAATCAGGAGAAATCATGGAAAACAGGTATTTCCTGGGTGCGGGAGAGAGCCCGTAGGTGTGTTTTAGAACATGTGCCATATTCAAATATGTAAAGGGAGCATGGTTTGGTCTTCAAACAATGTTTGTGGTTAGTTATGACACCACATGACAGCCGCCGCTATTAGAATCGCTTTCATTCATGGGCACAGAGGCCAACTTCACCAAATAGTGAAACGGGGAAACAACCTGACAAAGATAACATCTGTGCCAGCTCGAAAGGACTGAGCTGAGGGCCAAGATCCCACTATAAACATCAACGATTGCACTTTTTTACACTGGCCATCAGAAGATTCCATAGATTATACAGACGACCTGTTCTGTTAAGAGCGGATACATGTAGAAACCCCCCAAAAGAGTGGAAAAGTTGTGCAGTAGCAGTATTTACATTGATGTCCTGTCTTTTGCCCGTTCATTCATTGCAGTGTCCGTTTCAATCGGTCAATAATCCATCCATATTGCTAAAGCCAAAAACAAGCAGGAGTGGATCAAAAACAGAGACGACCAGTAAATGGGATACTTGCAGTCCTCTGTGTTCTGTTTCCACTTCTGCTTTTGGCTATCAATCCTGAGGCTTTTCATCCTTCTGACAGATGAAATGAAGGGGAAACCAAACATGGTGGCAACGTCATAGAGTGGTGGAGGTGAAACAGCATTATGGAAAATACAGGGTGTTCCAGGAGACAGCGGTCACTTTATTCTACATGCACATGTGTTTGTGCTACAAGGTGAGCACTTTTAAACCGTTTTTAGACCTTTTGCAGAAGAGCTTTTACAATATCACACGAGGAGAGCGTCCTGTCTTTTTTTGTCTCCCTTCCCCCAACTGGAGATCTGGGTCGGTATATCTACTGATCACCTAACCACGATCCCCTCTCAGGTATCATTCGCAGAGTGTGGAGGTGGCAGCAACCTGGTAGGCCACAGAGTGGCACATGACAGAGTGTGGAGGTGGTGGCAACATGGTAGGCACAGAGTGGGCACAATGACAAATTGGGGAGGTGGCGGACTTTCCAGTCCCTGGTTAAGAGTGGTGGGAGGCAGATGGAGCAACTGGCAGTAGATGTGTGGCATCAGGTGGGTGGACAGAATCAGAACATTTGGGGGTAGGATCATGGCTGATCTATTGATGCATAAGGAATTGTGTGTTGAAATCCTAAGCCGATCCAAGCCTGATTCATCTTGACACAGGTCAGTCTCTCCCACATTAAGGGTGGAAAGAGGGTTCTCCTTGGGGTAACGAGGCCCCTGCCACACTGAACATCCGCTCTGATGGCCACACTACTGGCGGGCAGGACAGCTTCTGCTGCAAACTCTGCAATGTGGGGTATACAGAAGCACAAGAATTGACACCCTGCGATACGAGCAGAAACATACAGAAAGTATGTGGATTTTACACACAGATTTCTTCCCCTTAGCACAAAAAAAGAACTACAATTAGGGGTATACAGTCCCCCAAAACGGACACCCTGGGATACGAGCGAAAATCACTCCAGCAACTATATGGATTTGACACATATTTCTTCCATTCAGTTCAGCAACAAAAAAGAACTGCATTTGGGTATACATCCCCCAAACAGGACACCCTGGGAGTGGAGCAAAAATCACCAGAAGAACAAGTAGATTTACACGTATTTTCCTATTCACTTCAGCAACCAAAAAGAACTGCTATTTTGGGTATACGATCCCCCAACACGGAACACCTGGGATACGAGCAAAATACTACAGAAAAGTATTGGATTTACACAGATTCTTCCTATTCACTCAACACAAAAAAACTGCTATTTGGGTGTATAGATCCCCCAAAACAGACACCCTGGGATTTGGAGCAAAAAATACTCCAGAAATAAGTGATTTGACACGTATTCTTCCTATTCACTTCAGCAACCAAAAGAACTGCTATTTTGGGGTATACGATCCCTAACACGGACAACCCTGGATACGAGCAGAAATTACTACAGAAAAGTATGTGGATTTTACACAGATTTCTTCCTATTCACTTAGCAACAAAAAAGAACTGCTTTTAGGGTATACAGATTCCCCAAAATGGACACCCTGGGATTGGAGCAGAAATCATTAACGAAAGTAGTGGATTTTTACACAGATTTCTCTCTCACTTCAGCAACAAAAAAGAAAATGCTATTTGGGGTATACAGATCCCCCAAACGAACACCCTGGGATAGGAGCAGAAATCACTCCAGAAACTATGAATTGTACACGATTTCTTCCTATTCACTTCAGCAAAAAAAAAGGAACTGCTATTTGGGGTATACAGATTCCCCAAACGGACACCCCTGGATCAAAACCAACTACAGCATATATACCGACCCCAGATCTCCAGTTGGGGGAAGGGAGACAAAAAAAGACAGGAGCGCTCTCCTCGTGTGATATTGTAAAAGCTTCTTGCAAAAGGTCTAAAAGAACGGTTTAAAAGTGCTCACCTTGTAGCACAAACACATGTGCATGTAGAATAAAGTGACCGCTGTCTCCCTGGAACACCCTGTAATTTCCATAATGCTGTTTTCACCCTCCACCACTCTATGACGTTGCCACCATGTTTGGTTTTCCCCTTCATTTCATCTGTCAGAAGGATGAAAAGCCTCAGGATTGATAGCCAAAAGCAGAAGTGGAAACAGAACACAGAGGACATGCAAGTATCCCATTTACTGGTCGTCTCTGTTTTTGATCCACTCCTGCTTGTTTTTGGCTTTAGCAATATTGATGGATTATTGACCGATTGAAAGCGGACACTGACATCAATGTAAAATTACTGCCGACAACTTTTCCACTCTTTTGGGGGGTTTCTACATGTATCCGCGTTTAACAGAACAGGTTCTGTCATAATCTATGGAATCTTCTGATGGCAGTGTAAAAAGAGTGCAATCTTTGATGTTATAGTGGGATCTTGGACCTCAGCTCAGTCCTTTCGAGCTGGCACAGATGTTATCTTGTCAGGTTGTGTTCCCGTTTCACTTATTTGGTGAAGTTGGCCTCTGTAAGTGCCCATGGAATTGAAGAGTGAAGCGATTCTAATAGCGGCGGCTGTCATGTGTGTCATACTAAAACACAACATTGTTTGAAGACCAAACCATGCTCCCTTTACATATTTGAATATGGCACATTGTCCTAAAACACCCTACAGTCTCTCTGCACCCAGGAAATACCTGTTTAACATGATTTCTCCTGATTAGTTTCAGGTCAAATAAATTTTTTAAAAAATTGGCGAATTGGGTTGAACCGAATTTCAACAAATTCGCCCATCTCTAATTAGGAGCCATCAAAAAGAGATTAAAGGACTATTTGTATGTGCATTGTCCAGTCACTAATGTATTTCATTCACTCCCAAAAAGCCATAAAAATGTGTTTCCACCACCCACCCAAACATCTAGAATGGCAGGATGGATATGGTTTAGCCACCTGTGATGTAGTGGCATTATACCCATCCATACCACATGATTTATTTTTTGGAAAAACATCTCAATACATATAGTACTTACAGTCCAGAACTGAAATTATTTATCCTCATGATTACTACATTTCTGTTGAACCATAATTTTTTCAATTTTTTATGGTATATATTATTTGCAGGTGAGGGGGCATCTATGGGTGCCAGGTTTTCCCCCTCACTTGCAAATATTTATATGACCCAGTGGGAGGAAATATTTGTTTTCTCCCCTAACAATCCCTTTAAACATCTTATCAAATGGATGGGCAGCTTTATAAATGATTTAGTCTGGATTTGGGGGGGCTCAGAACAAGAATTTGAACAAATGATGGCATACTATAACTGCAATACCATGAATCTCAGATTTATTCATATATTTGGAAAAGAGGAAATCATGTTTTTGGATTTTAGGTTAAAGGGATCAACAGGGGTTATTATGTCTTGTCCATATAGAAAAGAAACGGCAGGGAATTCAATTTTATTAGCCTCATCTAGCCCCCCAAACATGTAATTGATAACATCCCATATGGAGAGATGGTCAGAGTGAAGAGGAATAGCTCTAGTATTGAAGATTATAGGAAAGAAGTACATTCAATCAAAAACAGACTTTCAGACAGGAGTTACAATGATTACAGGATTAACAGAGCGGAAAGAAAAATAAATAATGTAACTAGTGAGGAACTACTTAAAGAGGACCTGTCACCCTGATAAACGGCTCTAGGAGCTGCTTACTCTAGTGCTAAAACAAACGCAGCAGTGTTACAATGTTAGCCTTATCGGAAACCTCTGATAACACTAACAAACACCGGGCTCTCAAAGCAGTCCGGCATATTTATAAGGGGGCGGGTCTGGGGGCGGGATTAGGGGCGTGACTGCCGCTTGACATGGCCTATTTAATGAGCGGGGCCAAGTTTGTAGTGTATAGCGCAGCTGTGTTTGTTAACGTTATCGGATCCAATAACGCAAACATCTGTTTTAGTGTCTGTTTTAGCGATTTAGTAAGCAACTCCTAGTGCCATTTTTCAGGGTGAAAGGTCCTCTTTAAGGATAAAGCACAGATATCCAGGAACAGTAAAAAAGACATGCCTATCACTTTTGTGACAACATACAGTAAACTGTTTACTGCTATAAATCTTATCATCAGCAAAAATGTACCTATTCTTTCACAAGATCCGGAGTTTTATGGTATCCTAGCAGCAGGTGTCAGATTTGTCACGAGGTGGGGTACCACGATAGGCTCTCAGATTTCACCTAGTCAGATCATGACTAAAGCGGCATGGGTGGAAACACGTCAATCGTACATATTTGTTTGCTGTACTAGAAGGTACACTGCTATTATTGTCAAGATTTTAGAGAACAAAATAAAGGATTGATGTATTTTAAAGAATCCATGAAGTATAGTGCTGGAAATTCGTTGTTGTTGTCTGGTATCATGATCTCGGGCTCGTCCGTGCACACTGAGTGGATACACCTATGGTTTTCATGTCTGTATTTGAAAAAGGCTCCATATCCTTGTTTGTCTTTCCTCAACAATATGTCCGTTATATTCTATGAGAGGGCTTAAAACTTGAATGCATCAGCAATTGATCCCTTTTTCATCATTATTTACAGAAGACCTGGAGGACCAGGTCTCCATTCCCCATAGTAACCCTTAGCTCCCAGTCATTGCTGGTAGACTGACGGGACAGCCAGCTACTCAATGTAATCTGTTAGGATTAGTGTGCGTTCACATGTTGCAGTTAAAACTAAATCTTAACTACATTTACCTGTTCATATATTTCACCTTTTACGTTAAGAAATGCACCTAAAATCACATCAAAATTGATTACAATGCAGTTGAGATCCAGTTTTTACTGCAAGGTATAAATGCAACCTGAGAGTCGTATCCAACTTCAACTGTGACAGCTGACTGCGAGTTGTATGGGACACCTGGAATCTGGCTGTTTTAAAAGTTGGGCTACTTTTACCATTAATCCAGCAATTTTTGACTACTGACTATTACATGGATTCCATTTGGGAAACTTCTTGAGCACATCGGGACTCATTTACTAAGAACAGTGCAAACTGCACTATATGCAGATTGCCTGTGTCTTGTGCAGGGGGCGCTAGATTAAGGATTTCTGGCGCTTGTTCTGCATGAATCTGGTGCCATCTGTACTGCACTTTTATTTTGGTGCACCTTTAACATAGGACACAAGACACATTTCTGTCGGACTTTGCATGTTAAATGTAACATACGGTCTGACTGAGCACCAGAATGCCCCCTTCAGTGCAGAAATTTCTGTTGCATGAAGGATAGTGCAGCCGTGCCACAAAACAGTAGCTTGGGCCACTAATGTGGTGCAGACACTTATTAAATACTTTTGCAAGCAGTTTGCACTAGAAAGTCCAGCAGAAAAATGACGCATTATGCTGTTGTGCTATTACTTTTAACTGATAGGATAATTTTGTCTTTTTCAGACAAAAACAATAACACTGCACAAAAACATTTAACTTAGAAGAACTTTACATAACACTTATAGGCAACAGACTTACATGCATGAACACTACACATAAAATAGTCTCTTTATATAAAAAGAAAGCAGGAGCATGTTTCATAATTTACAAAATCCACAAGTGTAATGTGCCTATAGTCACATTAGGATCTGAAGCTAGAATTTAATCTATAGTTACCTGAATTTCAAATCTGACAGCACAGATCTATATCACATGTGTGCACGTATGTCATAAACCAGTATAGTTGAAGGCATAAGAAGATTTATGCCTAAATCTGACTCTTTACCACAAGGCTACCATTAGACAAGACCTTCTTCTGCCTCCAAAATCAGAAGCTAGAGAATTAATTGTAATCACTTAGAACCAGCTTTGGAAACAAATAATAACCAATGATTTGTATTGTGTATTGTACATCTTGCATTTCAGCGAATCCTTGAACTTAGCAGCTTGGAGGATGTCTCAAGAGATTTTCTTGTCCTTCTGCAACTATTTAAAATTGAATGAATATGTGAGCAATAGTAATATGTTCATAACAAACACCTGCTATTCATCTTTTAGGGTCCATTAAATAAATTGTCTTTTGCATTTACAATGAGGGCGGTGTCAGTGGTGCCCATGATGGTGCCAGTCTGTCATGTGCTGTGACATCATACTGATTCTCTTCAATGTCTGTGCTTCCACCTTCATATAAAGGAGATCCGAGAGAAGGTGACGGAACTATTTGATTGTATGGTGTATAGTGGGCAGAAGAGCTTCTTATGTACTGAGATCCAAGACCATTCCCAATACCTCCTGTTTGTGACAATGATCCAATAGTACTGTTGCTCACAGACCATAAGCTTGGATACTGACTGAAAAAAATGAGGGAAATTATTCACTAATGAATTGGATATTAAATAGAAAATATACATGGCTGAGATGAATCCTCCAGAAAAATTATACATTCAAACAGCAGAGAGAAGGAAGAAGAGGACCCTCAGGAACAGGAGCATCAGGGAGCTGCGTGGAGCATCGGCAGCACCGGAAGGTGAATATGTAAGTTTATTTTTTTATTGACTTGCGTATAAGCGAGGTGAAGCTTTTCAGCATATTTTTTGAATGTGAAAAACTTGCCTTATACACAAGTATACAGTAGATGGTAGTTAGTTATAATGTTATGATAGTGATCTGTGATTGAAAAGCAGCAAGTCACAACATATCTTTTCTCAAAGTCTCCTTGGTACAAATCTAGTGTTGAAATACTTAGGATTGTGCTTTATAGGACCTTTATACAAAACTATGTGCTTCTACACACTAACTTAACTTGAAAGTTATAGGGTGAGCACAGGGGGGGATGTTATTATTGTTTGTATATACTACAGCTTTATTTATTTTTTGCTGCCAGTTTTTACATATTACAAACCAGGTGATATTGTCAGATGTATTTTATATGTATTATCCTATTGATGTTTTTATAAATTTACATGAAATACACTATCTTCATGTAAAAATAAATTTGTAATAAATGTCAAGAAATTGTGATGTAGCAGGCCTATAATCGGTAGCCTTTAAAGGTAGCCTTTAAAGGCGAATGTACTCTGTAATAAGGTAGCATTTAGAGGATGATGTGATCTTTTACTTTTGTTGTTACATTCTACAAAAAGCTTTGCTATTATTAACACAGCTATACGTACCAGGAACTGGATGGAGTGCCATTTGCATGATTTAGAGATAACATTCCGTTGTGGGTCTGCATTTGCAAGCCAGGCCAGTGATCATTGGACTGAAATACTGGAAGACAGGCCGATGAGTTATCTGTGTAACTTGCTATAGGAAAAAAAAAACAGAATACAAAATCTATATTAAAATCAGAATACATTCCACTTACATATAATAACAGATGCGTCATTTTCTTTTTTTGGTGCATTTGCATATTTGCCACTCAACTAGCAAAATTAGATTAAAAAAAACTAAAAATTCTAATCACCCCCTTTCACTAGAAGTCAAATAAATAAACAGTAAAATCATAAACAAGTTAGATATCACTGCGTGTTAAAATGCCCGATCTATCAAAATATAATAACGTTTTTTCATGGCATTTAACCACATACCTGAAAATAGCACCTAAAGTCGAAAATGGCCCTTTTTTACCATTTTCAAAAATATAAAAAATTCAATAAAAAGTCATCAAAAGGCTGTAGAGTCCTAAACACAGAACCATTAAAAATGTCATCAAAAGTTGCAAAAAATGACACTACCCACAGCTCCATACACTGAAGTATGAAAAAGTTATTAGCGCCAGAATATGGCAAATGAAAAAATACATTTGTGCAGGAGGTTTTAATTTTTACAAATATATGAAAACATTACAAAACCTATACAAATTTCCCCATGATCACACCGGCCCAAAGAATAAAGTAGACATGTCATTTGGAGTGCACAGTGGAACTCGTAAAATCCAAGCCCACAAGAAAACGGTGCAAATGCGTTTTTTTCACCAATTCCACTGCATTTGGAATTTTTTTGCCGCTTACCAGTATACAGCATTGAATAATTAATACTGTCACTATAAAGCGCAATTTGTTGCGCAGAAAACAAGCCCTCACACAGCTCTCTACATGGAAAAATAGAAAAGTTATACATTTTTGAAGGTGGGGAGTGAAAAATGTAAATGCAAAAACAAAAAAGAGCCTGGTTGTTAAGGGGCCAAAATACAGACGTGTACGTATAAAATGGTGTATAAAAGGATGTATAAAATGGTGCAAATTTAAGGGAAAACCATTGTTAAAAAGTTGCAAATACAGGCAGTCCCCGTGTTACGTACAAGATAGGGTCCGGAGGTTTGTTCTTAACTTGAATTTGTATGTAAGTCGAAACTGTATATTTTATAATTGTAGATTCAGACAAAAAAAAATTTGGCCCCAGTGACAATTGGAGTTTAAACATTTTTTGCTGTAATGGGACTAAGGATTATCAATAAAGCTTCATTACAGACACCTTACAGCTGATTATTGCAATCTGGGACTATAGTAAAGCATTCAGAAAGCTTCACCAGAGGTCAGAGGGGTCTGTCTGTAACTATGGGTTGTCTGTAAGTCGGTTGTCCTTAAGTAGGGGACCGCCTGTAAACTCCAGTCCCGATTATGTGTAGGATAAAACTAGGGATTGTAGGGGTTGTAGAAGAGTTTGTGTGACTTTCGTGCAACTCTTTATCAAAAAGTCGCAAAACCCCCACAGACTCAGCTGCCTCATATATCAACCTCTAAGAGAAATCAAGCAAGTCCAAAACCCAGAATAACCAAAAAAAGAAATGAAATATGAAAAATGACTAAAAATAAATGACCCCTAATAACAGCAAGTGTTCTATATTGTGGCAGTGTATCAATATGTAAAATTCTGTCATAATTTGTGCAAAAAAATTGTCTGAAACACCTAGCAACACTTGGAGCAAAAGGTTTCCAACAGTCTTTCGACACTTTTGCGACTGTGGCTTCAAAAGAGGTGTGATCTTGGTAAAATGGTCATGCCATTGGTAGCACGGAGGGGAGGAGTTCCATATTTACCATTCCAGATTAGATACTTTGACAAATCTAGTGCATCATATGTTGAGACACTGAATAAATCTGCCCCATTATTTAAATGACAGCTAGGGAGGCAGGAATTATTATTCCATTGTGTGTAACCCTTACAATCCTAATATTATTGTCACAATTCAAACATATTTTGTGTTCAGTATCTTGAAGCATACTCACGGGGAGAGTTATTTCTGTGCGCATAAGGACTTGGATATGGCGATGCTCTGTGATTTCTTAGTGTGGTATATCTTTCACAGCCATGAGCAGAGGTAAGTGGTAATGGAGTTCCAAACTGAGAATGGTGATTGGTAGAAGAGCATAGCGAGCTGGATCCAGGAATCAACCAGCTGCCCACTGGGAAAAAAGGAATCATTTTATTCTTTATAAATATATTTATTTATTTTTACCGAATTGTGTCACGGATACATAATTATGTTACTATCACACTATTTACCAAAAGAGATATTTGTGACACTTACATTGAGTATATCCCGATTGTTGATTGTTTTCTGCTTCATCAATGAAGTCTTTGTGATCAGTCCTAGTAAATCCCCAAAAAGACTGAATTATTATTTCCTTACTTAATCTGATTTAACACACTACAGCATACTATAGTAACTCCATATACACTAACCTTTCTTTAGCATCAAGGAAAGCCTTTGCAAATGGATTATGCTTGATTTTAAGGGCTGTTATCTGAAAGAAAGAAAACACAATAATCAACTGATCAGATCAATGATCTGTTATTTACTGAATGGGCATCTAAACTAAAATGTTTAATCAAATTTTGTTCACCTTAAAATCTGATTCAATAAATATTATATATGCAGTTTCTGTCCTGGTTTCGCATACAGATAAGCCTCATGCAGAGAACGGAAGGCGCCCTCTATGGCGTTTATTAAATAAATGGGAGGCCACTCTCATGCATGGAGTAATTCATGGACTGTTTCTGGTATTGCAATTTAGACCTTTTCAATTAAATGGAGCTGAGCTAGTGAACTGTTACTGGAAGAGACCAGCCATATTTTTCTCAGACAACCCTTTTAAATCTGGATTCCTAATGATGCAAATTCCAGGCATTAAAAAAGAATGATGAGTTTTTAAAAGTGTGACATCTGAAATGACGAAAAACGGACTAATAAATAGATGTCTAGGTGGAAAAATTGTTATGGAGAAAAGTCTGTTTACCCAACACATAGGTGTGAGTTTTCAGAAGTAGGTGAGGATTCAGGGGTGTAGGTTCTCATAAACTACGCCATTGGAATGGAGAACTATGAGTAATCTTACTTATTGCTTATGACATTACCAAAAAATTTTTTGTAAAGATATCTAGACAGATAAACTATGGAATACATCATACACAGTTATAAGGTGATCCAACTAGCCAGCAGCTGCAAAGTAAAATGTGACATGCTTACAAAACATTATTAAAATAGTTCAATACTTCTGCAATATTTTCTCAAAAGGAGCAAAGAGACAATTAACAAAAAACATAAAAGTCTCAAATAGTTTTATTAAGAAAAAAGTATGACATACACATATAATTCCATTCTTACCTCCTCATTCTGGTAAGCGGTCACAGCAATAAATTGGGTTTCTGGAAATGAATGGCTGGTGATCATCTTTTGTGGACCACCAACACGTACTATATGAATTCTGGGCTCATATTTATGCAATGAATTTAACATAATCTGAAAAACAGTATAACACATTATTATTTTAGCAAGTTTTTACACATGTGAGGGTGCAGGTCAGTTATGGTCTCTCAATGGGATGCTACTGTAGCTATGATAAGCCTAGTAAGCATTGATAACTTAGCCTCATGGGTTGCACCTTGACTTACCCAGATACTAGTATGATACATTGACATACTGACTTCTTTGCATCATTTCTCAAAGGTATTGTCTTACCTCTTGTACACATCCTTTTTACATATTATACTGCTATACAGCAGTGTTATCTAGGAGGCCACACCCAGTATATGTAGAATACATTGTAAGAAAAAATAAAATCTATGTGATGTTATGATTGTATGTCAAAGAAATATTATTAAACAAACTCAATCAAATAATATACCTATTAAAAAATATTTTAATTTAACGTTGTAAATGCCAGGTTTATGACGAAAAGATTACCATTCCATGTTCTACAAAGGGAATAGGAATTTTACCTGTGTTATATAATAGTAACTAATAAAATAAAAACATTTGATTTAAAAAAATGTATAATATATAGTAGGTATTTCCTGTGGTTCTTGTTTTTTATGAAATAAGTAACAAAGGGAAAAAAAAACATGTTACCTGTCCTTCTCCATTCATTTTATTGGTCAGTTTGACTTTGCTAAAGGAAACAGGGGCTTTCATCCAGTGGGCTCCAAAGTTGGGCGAGTCTGGGTGAATATAGACACAACTTGGAGCCTGTGGCTCAGGTTTGCCTCCTGGCACCCACTCTCCATTGACATACTTCCACCGGTTGTTATCAGCTGTCACAAAATCCATCAAGAAGGAGTACATAGCATTTGGGTCTAAACCAGTGACACTTATTTTTAAAACAGGAAACATTCTCCTAAAATAATATTAAAAAAACTATTTTTACTATAAAATATGTAATAAAAGAATACATCTGTCAGAAATATTATGATCACAATAAGCAACTTCTAGAAGTTATATTGTTCTATACTCAGAAGCCTATGCTCAATGCAAAAAAATGTTTTTAATTTATGTGAATGATCAATTTCCTCAACATTGATTAAATCAAAATAGCCACTTTTCATGGGGACAAATAGGTTTTCCTAATCAATACATTGCTGTCAGCTAAGAAGTACCAAATCCCAATAGAAGTATACTGTCTTTAAATAGTAAAATACAGACAGTCCCCGACTTAAGGATCCCCCACTTACAGACAACCCCAATTTATAGACTTCTCAGTCCGCTTAGACCACTGGTGAAGCTCTGGTAATTTATGTTAAGGCTACAGTGATCAACTGTAAGGTGTTACAGGAATTATTTGGCTGGAGATACACTTACTTAATATACTTGTTCCGACTCCCAATTTCAACTTAAGAACAAACCACTAGAATCTATCCTGTACAAAACCCAGGGACTGCCTGAGCCAGTTCTTGACTTCAGGACACATGATTTACAGACAAGCCCTAGTTACAAACAGACCTTTCTGCATGCTATGACCCATGCTTAAGCTCTCTTGATGCGGATAATTTATTGAACTCCCATGACAGCCCAAAATTGTGAAAACCCAGTTGTCACCGAAACCAAAAAATACTTTTTCTGGAGTTACAATTATACAATATACCAGTTCCAACTTACATACTAATTCAACTTAAGAACAAACCTACAGAACCTATCTTGTACATAACTGTAGTTGTTTTTATTGTTAAACATTAAATATTTAGTATATAAAGTGATCTATTATTAGGCTCAATTGTCTTGATTGTTTTATAGATATATGTTAACACAAACTATATACACAAACTGATGCAAAGGAGTTACAACAATTTAAATCTATGTTAGTGTTCGGTTTATTATATCTATTGCCTAAGAATAACAAATACAGGCCCTAAAGCATACACTTACCTTCCATTTTTGGTGACTATCATTTCATTCGTCAGCTCTTTAAATCGTTTCCATAAGTCGGTTTCCTCTAGGGTAACTTTAAGCTCTCTTTCTGTAGGGTCTCCTTTCTCACTACCCACTTGAAGCTCATTTTCTACAGCAGTAAGAAGATGATCAGTCCTGCATGGTAAACTTTTAGCAAAGTTTTCAGTGCCACTAGTACTCATGGTTATCAGATTGCACAATGCAATGACAAGACTAGCTCCTGTCCAAGACCAGAGTGCACTTAGGTCTACTGTAGCTGTGATCACACTGACATACTACTCAGTTACCCTGCAGAGATTGTCATGATTGGTGCAAAGTTTCTTTTGATCTTAGTCTATGTCTTTTGTGATTGGTGAATTCAGCATCTCACCTAATTCTCACATTGATTACCCATCAGATTAAGTGAGAGTGTATGTAAATATCTAAATGTTTGCACCTACAAGGAAGACCACAGGTGCCATGAGGAAGAGGTGTGTCACAAGCCACCATAACCCTCTTTCAGTGTAATAGCCTTCATTAGGAATTAACACCCGGCAGAATTAAAATTTTAAATCTAGCAAAGGGTGTCTAGGTGAATGTGTGCTGGCTACCTTCTAACACCTGGGAAAAACAGGAAATAATTCTCTTCCTTTCCCTTAAGGCTTCAAAAGGAAAGAAATCTGTAGTCCTCTATGGGAAATCTTAGACTCTAAGAAACTACTTTATCTGACTGAACGTATGAATAAAGACATACATTATATGCTTTAGATAGATGGATGAAAAGGCAAAACAAGAACAGTTATCTAACCGATGAGTTCCTACTTGGTTCTTACATAGATAAAATCAGACATTGCAGTGTAACAACAAATGAATCTACATATCAAGCAGTGGGAGTGACTGTGCGGCTCTCTAGAGTTTCCAATCATAAAAAAAAATTGATTTCAGTTTTTTCCATTGATGAGGCTGGGGAGTTTTGTCTTTTAATAAATGCAAACCATTGGCTTTCTTTTTTGGGATGGAAAAAAAGAAGGAAAAACATATACCGAGCGGATGTAAAAAATAACATACATGGGCAAAAAAAGAGATAAAGCTGATCCTCAACAGACATACCTTTTTAAATAAGCTCTAAGAAATGCAATAATTCATACAAAAATAAAATAAAAAGCAGGCAGCACCCTAGAAGTTCCAACATTTTGGTACAGATACCAAGTCTGAAATACTTGGAATGTTAGACATATGCTAATAAATGTTTACTTAAAGGGAAGTTTTAGGGTCATTTGTTTTTTTTTATATTTTATCATTTATAAATAGATAAAAGAAAATTGGGAACTACATCAATCAATGTGCACATTTACTCAGTAAATGCAAGAGCTGTTTATTTTACTGTGTGATAATTAAAATTCACCTGCTCTGTTTTTGGTTTGTATTGTGATGTGTTGTTTGTCATGTAAAATGCTACAGTGTCCATGTAAGCAATTGGAATGAATAGGATTGTTAAAAATCCCATTCACACAATGCAGCAAAAATTGGAAAGTTTAAGGGTAAAACTCTGTCCATTGTGGTTTAATAGCAGATTTGTTTAATACTGAATTCTTACTTTTAAACATACACTACACATACCTAGATAATTTTCTTAAAAAATGGTAAAAGATTTGTGTCACATACAGAATATATTGGGAAAGTGTTTTTTGCTACAGTTGTTGTGAGCAAGAAAGGAGATTGTGATTCTGTATGTCAATGTGATATAAGCCTTAGGACAGTAGTGGCGAACCTATGGCATGGGTGCCAGAGGTGGCACTCAGAGCCATCTCCGTGGGCATCCGAGCCATCTCTATGGGCACCCGAGCCATCACCCAAGGGCAGTGTTTCTCAGACAGGACTTAAGGCCTCTTGCAGCCCAGGACTCTAGAAGGAAGCTACAATGATAATCCAAACTTCTCCTTCTTTCTACTGTATGTGCTCAGATGCCTATACAATTCAAACCTGTGAAAGATCGGGGAGTAATCAGTTTGCTTAAATTGTCACATTGGCACTTTGCGAAAAATACGTGGTTTTGGTTGTAGTTTGGGCACTCGGTGTCTAAAAGGTTTGCCATCACTGCCTTAGGAGATCAAAATACACTAAGGGCTTAGACTAGCAAAGGTGTTTTCACTGCACTGCAATCCATTGTACTAGAAGCATTGTATGCGAGGAGAATTCATCAAATACCTCCTGTTGTAGAAATGAGTTTGAGGTTAATACAGTAGTGAGAAAGAAAACCATACAGAAAAAGAATTAGAAATTACTCAGATTGAAATTTGACACAATGTCTTTAATTAAATATTTATGAATGTCTTTTATAAGACCTAGGCAGTTCCCTATTATGGCTTTGAAGTATGCAAATCCATAAGCAAACCATATACATATCTGCTGTATGGCTAGCTAGTAATTACCAAGGGAGTAATTGAAAAGTTTTCTTTCTAGTGAAAATGCTTAAATGTAAAACTGAGAGCTGAACTAAAAGAAAATAACTGCAGTTCAACTGTATCTAATTGTATGGATATTTTTTTTTTGTTTTCTATTTTACTTAGTTTTTTTTTTTAAGGGAATGTGATATTGTACTTGTTTGAGGAAACGGGTTGCTTGTGAGGAAAGGGTTTTAGGATTTGCTTTTAAAGGGATTCTGCTGTGTCATTAGATTTTACCCTATTAAACTACTAGCCCCCTTAGGTAGGGTCTTAAAAATACTTTGTAGAATTCCCTCTTTTATGTGAAATTTCTCCAGTTGACCTATAAAAAAAATCTCCTCCAAAGTTATATCAAAATAAGCAGAGCTGAGTCATATTTTTCCTGAGAGGGGTCAAGTTTGAAGGCTGTAGGTAAGGGCTGATGATGTGACTTCAGACGCTGTTATCTTTGGTTCTATAGTGCCTAGAAACATGCAGGAGATTTATTTATTCTCTTTCTAGTTTTTAGTCTTATTCGTTTTAGGCTGCATTCACACGACCGTATGGGGGGGGGGGCGTATGTATGGCCGCCGCAAGCTTGCTGCCGTACATATATGCCCCATAGATGGCAATGGTCGCACAGGGGGATACGATGCCACACACAAAGTACATGTCCCATTCCCTCGTGTAGATGGCCCATACACTGTGCATTTCTTCTCTCCATCGCTCTGGACATTTGTGTAAATTCAGCCTTAGGTAGATTTTCCTTGTGTTAAATTAGACCTGTGCTTATTAGACTAACATTGCTGCCTGTAATGGGGGATGCGGTGCAAGGTTCACCACCGGAGACCAGACAGTTTTTGCACATTTTTTGGCGACATTTTAAAAAGTCACATATAGTCAATACAACAAACCTGCAACTAAACATCTGGAATTATAAGATAAATACTGCGAGTCCTGCTCGGACATGTGTGCCACGAGTCACAAAAAATTAGCAAATTTGCAAATTGCCCTAAAATGTGAGACTTGTGTACTAAGAAAAAGAATCTCATCTTTTAGTTTGCAACCGGCTGTTGACTCTGTGAGCTACTGAACAAAAGTTAAAGAAATAGGTAGAAACTAGATCTTTATTTGTAGCTCACATTTCCAACTACGTCCAACTATCTGTATGTTCAGTTCTTGATGAGATAGTTAATATGACAGTTGACTTATCGCAGGAAAAATATGACTCTTTTCTGCACATTTTCTACATGACTTTGGAGGAGATTTTTTTTTATAGGTAAATGGGAAAGATTTCACATAAA
Organism: Engystomops pustulosus; assembly: GCA_019512145.1. NCBI lineage: Eukaryota > Metazoa > Chordata > Amphibia > Anura > Leptodactylidae > Engystomops > Engystomops pustulosus. Next base: position 151,337,483 of record CM033643.1, read on the forward strand.
AGAAGGAATTGTAGAAAGGATATTTTATACCCTAATTGAAGAGGCTAGCAGTTTAACCCTTTGCTGTAGATGCCTTTTTAAGTACCTTTACACCCCTCCTTTCAAATGCCATAACTTTTCATTTGTTTACAGAGCGTTTTTTTTTTTTTGTGTAACACATTGGGGGGGATTTATCAATGTGTCCCAGGTTCCGTCAGCTTAGTGGAGGAAAACCCTAGTCATTTTCTGCACCAAATTTATCAAAGTGTTAATAAATCTGGTGTAGGATAAGACTGTTGGTTTCCACTTTAGACTTACTTTAAAGTGGTCTAAACTCTGTGCCACAATTTTTTGGCGCACGGAACATTCAAATAGGCCATGCCCTTTTTCCAAAGACCATGCCCCATCAGTCGGACAAGTTGGAAAATGGCTAAAAACAGGTCTAAAAAGCCTTGATAAGTGTGGTGAAGGCTTTTCACATTTAGGCACAAAACCACCAGGATTGTGGCGCAAGTGCATTAATACATCCTCCCCCATTGTATTTTCCAGTGTCAGTATTTAATATCCCATGCAACGTACTGAGAGGATGGAAAACAATTCGAAATGCAGTAAAACTGATGAAAAAACGCTTTTGCACCATTTTCTAGCGGGATCTTTTTATGGATTTCACTGTGACACAAATGACACATTGGGGAAAATTTACTTAATTGGTCCTGTCGAGATCCCCGATTCGGACGCCCCCCCCCCCCCCGATTTGTGTCGCATGCAAGTCGGCGATGATGCGTCAAAATCCGATCGCGTGCACCAAAATCCCCTTTTAAATGTGTCGCAAAATGGAAATCGTCGGGTAACCCAACGAAAATGCACTCTGCGGACCCTTAGTAAATGAGCCCTATAGTCTTCATTCTGTGGGTCAGTATGATCATGGGAATACCAAATGTATATTCCATATAAGCCGAGTTTTCCAGCACAAAAAATGACTTAAACTCGAGTAAAAAAAAAAATCTAAACTCACCTTTCCGGTGGTCCCCGCAGGTCTTCTGTGCGATCTGTCCAGGCGCAGAGCGGCACAGGGGCAACAGTGGCAAGTCCGTGTGATGTCACATGTGTGCGCCGCACCTTTTTTAATCAATTGGCTGCACAACGGGGTAGGGGGGCAGCTGCATGACGGGACTGGTGGTTGGCTATATATAGGGGCAGGGGCTGCAGGCTGTATACTGGGGGCAGGGGCTGCTGGCTATATACTGGGGCTGGGAGTGCTGGCTATATACTGGGGCTGGGGGTGCTGGCTATATACTGGGGCAGGGGCTGCTGGCTATATACTGGGGCTGGGGCTGCTGGCTATATACTAAGGCAAGGGCTGCCTGCTATATACTGGGGCAGGGGGCTGGCTACATACTAGGGAATATGATCTGGCAGGCTATATACTGGGGGGCAGCTGCTGGATATACATTATGGGGCAGGGGCTGGCAGGCTATATACTGGGGAGGCTGTGACCAATGCATTTCCCACCCTCGGCTTATACTCGAGTCAATAGCTTTTCCCAGTTTTTTTTCTGGTAAAATTAGGGGCCTCGCTTATACTTGGGTGGGCTTATACTCGAGTATATGCCGTAGTTTAATATGTTTAATACAATTAAAAATGTAAATCTTTTGCACAAAAAAAGTCTGCCTTTCACCATATGCTGTCGCCAATAACATTTTCATACTTTAATGTACGGAGCTTTGTAAGGTGTCATTTTTCCAGGGTAAACTGAACATCCTTTTGATCACTTTTTTGGCAAAGATTTTTTTTTTATGGGACATACCACACAGAATAATAATTTTTGGGACCTGGCGATACCTCACATGTGTATGTTTATTTTTTTTTCTGTTTTAGGGAAAGATGGGTGATTTGAAATTTTATTATTTTATTTTTATTTTTTAGGTTCAATTACCCAAGGGGGTCTGAACTCTCATACAATATACTGCAATATTACTATATTGCAGTACATTTGAAATTACCTTGAATTAGACCTTGCTCAAACCAGTCCAGAATTTTTTATTACATATCATCTATGTTATTTGCTGTAAGAAGGTGTGTATTCCCTATTCAAAGCTCTCTTCGGTTCCTGCTGTGACCAGCACATGAGGATGGCTATTCCATAAATTCACTGTTTTTCGTATTAGAGAAACCTTGCCATTTCTGGATTCTACTATTTTTTGTCTCTTAATAAAACTTATTTTTCATGCTTACATGCAGAAATCCCTAGTTTCAACAGTATTTTGCGACTATATTTCCCTCACTCCTCAACTCTTATGCAAAACACATTTACAGATATAGAATTTACTAAAATGGCATTTCTCTATAACTGCACATGTTACTACAAACTGTGGATTGTGGCATTGAGGGTTTTGGAGCTAATGCAGTGCAGTGCTCCAGAGGGTAACCCTGCCGCATGTATGTTGCATGGCTGATAACATTGCATACATAAGGGAAATGTCCCTATTATGTCCACCTAAAGAACTGTCTGTAACAGAGACCTAACTAGTCACAAAGTATGGATCACATGTCTACCTCCTGTTATTACACCCCCCCACCCAAAAAAAAAACTCACTGGAACTATAAAGAGTCTCAGCCCCTTGATAAATCTGTGCAGGCTTCTACATCAGATCTGACCTAGCATTGAATAGCATAATAGCCTGAGCCTGGACAAGCATACGCTACAGGCAATGCACAGTGGCAGGGCAGAAATTGACATAGAGGGCAGAGAAGTAACAATTCCTGACTCTGGTCTGGGAGTTGTGACTAAATCATGGCTTGTATGCCTGTTTTCCTGTTACCTGTTGTATGCCTCAACCCCTCCCCCATTTCCCTTGTTTTGGTATTGATAACTTTTCCCTTCATTGTGCTCTGTCTTGTCTTTATTCTATTGTTAGAAAAATCTGAAATAAGGAATAAAAAATTGAGGTTCTCCCATTTTAAAGTAAAGCTATACATTCTACTCTTCGATGGGACACAATAATTTAGATAAAATGTAAATGCACAGTGTGCTTTATAAATGGGCAGACAGTAAATAGTTTGTTCTAATAGTGACAAATAAAGCATGGCCTTTAGCTGCTAGCTGTGTTAACCTCTTGGGTTGCAAATACAGCTGTATTTTCATTTGTTGAAGACAGCAAACAGTCTTGTGATATGTACAGTAATTTAGTCTGGGAGCATGCCTCACCACCAGTGGACATCAGGTCACACTGCTAAAGACATACAAAGGGAATTAACTGTACACAACAATTACATTATGGTCTTGTGGAGTCCCATATGGTCCCTTAGAAATTAGATAGTTCTATAATTCTTTCTTTTTGCAATTATTGCATGTCCCCTAGGGTATTTTAGCCCTATGGGGTCTGATCACTTATATGGATCACCTTAAAAAGTGAACTCAGGACACGGACAACACATATTTGTTTTTGTGGAAATTGTAATAACCTGTACGCAATACAAAAAGACCCACCAGCTCTTGTGTGACAGAACTCCTTTATTTCAAAGTGACAAGTACAGGGAGGGTGTACGGCATAATAAAATCATTACTGAACCTGCATTGTGAAATCTGTAAAAAAAATTGGGAAAAAAATGTAAAAATCAAAAAATATATATTAATTAAAAAAGGTACAACATGTCCTGCAAGAAATCTATTAGCAAGTAATGTAAATGTTGTCTGTTATCTGTTATTCATATACATGTTAATGTATATGTTATCTTTCTCCCCTATTTAGTATTTATACTAAATTACTGTGAACAGTAAAAACTATATACATAATTGTGCCGACCCATACAAAAAAAGTAATATGTTATATATGCTACTGTGAAAGAAAGTTAGAAAACTATAACAGAAAAATGGGTTAATAATATTTAATCAATGGGCTATTTCCACCCATGTATATACTTATAAAAACACAGTGCAGCACACTTCCATACCACAGGAGCTAACACCACAGTCCGAGACCGATCCAACAAGTCCCACTTTAAACAATAAAAAAAGGAGTATAAAAAACTCTGACCGGCGCTCCCAATGATTCCAATACGACTGTTGTTCAAAATTCCTTCATAGATCTTCAATTATATTCTACCGATGAAGAAAGTTTTGCAACAAAATGTAGGTCACTATTCAGAACGTCCTTAAGGTGCAGTTTTCTCCTTAAACTCACTCAACAGTGTGGTGGCAAAAACTAAAAGAGAAGGTAGGCGTCAAATCGCATAGTACGTTCTTAAAACCTTGGATTTTATTCTTAAAAGTTATACTCACAAGAGTATGTTTAAAATGCGCCATAAAACAGTATACAAAACGGACAACAGGCTGGGCGAGCGAGTGGAGCGGGCTCCCGTGTTTGTATACTGGTTTATGCGCATTTATAACATACTCTTGTGAGTATACTCTTTAAGAATAAAATCCAAGTGTTAAGGAGTTTTTTATACTCCTTTTTTTAAATCCTGGCTACTTTACTTCGGGACTACATCGAAAGAAAAGGGAACCAGAATTGACCCCCCTAGAATGCCCCACCTATTCACACCCCCAAACTAGAAGATAGTGGCAAAACTTTATATGATTTGGGGTACCCAATGTACTCTGTAAAGCGTCCACATTCTACATGTAAAAAAAAAATCAATGGAACATCTCTGGGCTAAAATTATAACTTTACTCCTTTGTAAAATACTTCCAGCATTTGGTTTCAAAAAGAGGGTCATTCTCTAGGTTTTTTCATGGATCTTGTTCTCACGGGACTAATCAATGCCTTAGTCCATACTAATCTTCACCCATACCTTCTGTGCCCAGCTGCGGGTGCCACCAACTGTATTTATTCGTCACATTACCTCACTGCCACTTAATTAGGTACAACCATGCTAGAACGGGTTGGACCCCTTTGGCCTTCAGAACTGCACTCATTCTTCGTGGCATAGTATTCAACAAGGTGTGGGGAAGCATTACCTCAGAGATTTTTTTGCGTCCCTATGTGACATGATTGGCATCAACACAAGCGTTGCCCAGGATTTGTCGGCTGCACATCCATGATGCGACTCTCCGTCCACCACATCCAAAGATGCCTCTATTGGATTGAGATCTGGTGCCTGTGGAGGCCCATTTGAGTACCAGTAACTCAGTGTCATTTCAGAGAAACCAGTCTGAGATGATATCACTTTATGACATGGCGCACTTATCCTGCTGAATAGCATCATAGATTTGTGGTACATTGTGGTCATAAAGGGTATGGACATGTCAGCAACACTACTCAGGCGCTTTGTGGCAAATTGCAACATGCTCAATTGGTTACCAATGGGCAAAAGAGTGCCAAGAAATATCCCCACACATGACACCACCACACCAGCCTGACCGTTTGATAAACAAGGCAGGATGGATCCATGCTTTCAGGTTTGTTGAACGCACCAAATTACTGACCCTACACTCCGAATGTCGCAGCAGAAATGTCGAGACTCATCAACCATGCAACATTTTTCAATCTTTTCTACCTGTCCAATCGATGAGCTTGTGCAAAATTGTAGCCTCAATTTCCTGTCTTAAGCGAAAGGAGTGGCACTTCTGCTGCTGTAGCCATCTGCCTCAAAAGTTTGACGTAACTGTGCGTTCAGAGATCTTCTTCTGCCATACTGGTTGTAACGGGGTGGGCGATTGAGTCACTGTTGACGTCTATCAGCTCGAACCATCCTGCCCTTACTCTCCTCTGACCTCTGGCATCACAAGGCATTTCCCGCACACAGAACTTCCCGCCTCACTGGATGTTTTTTTCTTTTTCGACAATTCCTGTAGAAACCCTTTCTTAGAGATGTGTTGTGCGTTGAAAATCCCAGTAGTCAGCAGTTGTCTGAAAACTCAACCCCAAGCCCTTCTGGCACCAAACAATCATGCCAGGGCCGTCTCAATGGCACTCAAATCACCTTTCCTTGCCCATACTGATGCTCGGTTAACTGTCGAGAAGATTGTCTTACCATGTCCTACCAGTGCCTAAATGCAATGAGTGCTGCCATGTGATTGGCTGATTAGAAATTAAGTGTTAACGAGCAGTTGGACAGGTGTACCTAATAAAGTGGCCGGTGAGTGTATATGACTGTATTGTATCCGGGAAAACCCACTTCATTTTATACTTATGGGTATAAACTGCTTTTGGATGCACAGCAGGGCAGAAAAGGAAACATGCATTTACGTGGCTTATAGATCACAGATTTACTTGGCATAGTTTTTTGAATACCATGACCCTTTTGCAAACCGCTGAGTTTCTAGTGTAGTGGAATCCACAGAAAGTAACAACATTTTAGAAACTACTCCTGGCCTTCACTATGCACTCCAAATGACCATTTCTCTTTACTAATGTCATTACTAATGTCCTTAAAGGGAATCTGTCACCAGGAACTCTTTTTTTATCCTCCCCTTCATAGGGACTTGTATGCACATTCCCGAACCATTTTTATAAATACTCTTCATTTCCCAGGTGTTTGCGTACTGAGGGTTTGTTGAATATTCGGACTGTGTTCTACAGATGAATTCTTAAGGGATTTAACTACTACACATGTGCAGAGAATGAAGAAGCACAAGCAGTATCAGCAACGTGTTGAGGATGCAAAGGGACATGGGATATTATAGTTTACTGGGCCATGGAGTAGCCTTTGCTCTGATAGGTTTCTCTACACCCCAGTAGGCTCTGCTGAAAAGTTTCATATTAGTTAGATAAAGTTTAGATCAGGTAGTATGATTAGGGAACGATAGATTAGGGCAAAGAATGTTAGGAGAAGCCTACCATCAAAACTACATTAATATGTAGATTCCTTATGGTATCCTTTAACAGTATTGTTATTCCATATTTTATGTTTAAACTTAACCATTTACCTAAAATAAGTCACCTAAAAAACCATATGCAAATGAAATGAAAAGAGCTGAAGAGAAATGTTTCTATGATATAGGCCTGTAAATTACCAGCATACAGTAAATGTAAGTTAATATCTAATGGAAAAGGAAAGAATTGTAAAAATCACATGTTTTAGGTAAAGTGTTCCAAAGTTATTACCAAAAACAAGTGAAGCATATTTGAAAAAATAGGGCTCTATTAGCAACTTAAAACTGCCTGTGGCAGGCAGTGGTTACATTTTTTTTACAACATCCTTAAAATAAATCACTATGATGTCAGATCTTTCAGATAAGGGGCAGTAATGTACAGTGATGTGATTATGTATGTAAGCGGCCTGTATCTTAAGACTTAAAGACAGTGTTCTTTTTTAGAGGATGACACCTGTGCAAGTTATAGCCTATTTAACAACCTACTTTTTATCTAAAAGTGTGTCTTAAAGATAATGTTTGCTGTAGTAAATCAGGAGAAGAAAGTCTTCTGGCAGGATGTTACGTGGTGCACAAGGTGACTGTTTACTTCTTGCACCCCACATCTGTAACATAACTTTTCTGTTTCCATCCCATCTGTAGAGATTTTGCTCCTATGTGAGAACAACCATTATCTAATGAAACAACTTCTATCCAATTAACCCTTAAACAGTTCAGAAAGTCACATGTGCCCTTGTGTGCTCAGCTGCCCTTTAACCATCCGGTAACCATTCTTTTTTGTAAACTGTACTTAAGATCTGTAGTAAAATGGCAAACGATGTGTTATAAAAGGAAAATGTTTCTTACAGCTATCTGTCTTATTACACATGAAATGGCATATCATATTTTGTTTTGTAAATGTCATTAGGGCTTTTGGTGTAGTACATGTTTTAAAGTTTGCTTTGTTTGGAAGTAACATACCCATTCATATTCCTACCATCATTTGGCATTTTCTAATAATCTAATTTGTATAAAAGTAGATTAATGGGAAAAAGATTTCCTGTATGTAATGGAAATGATCCTATTGTTGGCTATTTTTCCGTCCCGTAATTGGCTTGCCTAAAAAGATGGGTTTTAAGAGCACAGTTAAAACTTTGGAGGTTGGGTATTAGTCTGATAGTTTGAGGAAGGGCATTCCAGAGAATAGGTGCAGTTCGGGAGAAGTCCTGAATATGTGCATAAGAGGTTTGAATTAAGGTATTAAATTAAATGGAAAATAGAAAGAATTTAGAAACCTATTTTACAATATATGAGACACAGAAAATACAGAACAGGAACACATTGGGGATTATTTACTAAGGGTCCGCACTTTAGTTGGATTTTATGCTGTTTTCCATTTTGCACGACTGTATTTAACAGGGGATTGTGTCGCACGCGATCAAATTGTGGTGCAGCTGTGCCTGCTTTCATGCAACAGATATCAGGACGATCGGACTGATTCGGACTGAGCGCGGGATTTAACTTTCAAATTGTGTCGCAAGATCAAGTACTTACATGCACCAGGAAGAAGAAGGTGAACTCCGGTGGATCTGAGCGGGGAAGCGACACATGCAGGATATCGGCCGCACGATCTTAGTGAATCGCAGCAGAGTGCACGATTGTCAGACTTCGGACTTTACATCGATGAACTTCTCGGACGGGTCAGTAAATGTTCCCCATTATATATAAATGACTAGGGATTAGAGATGAGCGAGCACTAAAATGCTCGGGTGCTCGTTATTCGAGACAAACTTTTCCAGATGCTCGAGTGCTCGTCTCGAATAACGAGCCCCATTGAAGTCAATGGGAGACACGAGCATTTTTCAAAGGGACCATGGTTCGGGAATAAAATGTGTTATTTAATTGAAAAAGAATGTCTTCTGATAAGTGATCAGATGTATGCATCAGATGTATGCAAACATCTGCAATCTATTCTTCACTGTTCCGTGCGTATATTATCTCCTGACAAGTTAACAGATGTGAAGAACAGTGAAGAATAGAATAAAAACAGTGAACACAGGATGATTTAAGTGAAAAACGCAGTGAAAAACACAGTGAAGAATAGATTACAGATGTTCTGCACATCTGCTTACTTGTCGGGGTGATACGCTGTCCCGGGATCCGCTCCTCTTCTTCCACTGAAGTCTCCCCGTGCTGCCCGATGTCTGTCTCCCCCGTGCTGCCCGATGTCTGTCTCCCCCGTGCTGCCCGATGTCTGTCTCCAGGTACATAGCAGGTCATGTCTACAATGCCAGGTTTGTACGACTGTGATCTACAATTTTGCAAAAATTTAGCATCATTACAGTCATATAAAACAGGTCTAAAACACATAAGCCCGATGTCTGTCTCCCCCGTGCTGCCCGATGTCTGTCTCCCCCGTGCTGCCCGATGTCTCCCTGCTGCTTGATGTCTCCCTGCTGCTTGATGTCTCCCCGCTGCCCGATGTCTCCCCGCTGCCTGATGTCTCCCTGCTGCTTGATGTCTCCCTGCTGCCGTTCCGCGCGTATCTTCCGACAAGTAAGCAGATGTGCCGAACATCTGTAATCTATTCTTCACTGTGTTCTTCACTGTCTTTTTCACTTAAATGATCCTGTGTTCACTGTTTTTATTCTATTCTTCATTGTTCTTCACTGTGTTTTTTTAATTAAATGCTCGATCTCGAGCAGGGGAAATACTCGTCCGAGCAACGAGCCGTTTCGAGTACCTTAATACTCGAACGAGCATCAAGCTCGGACGAGTATACTCGCTCATCTCTACTAGGGATCTCTTTCTCTCTATCGGACTGTGGTGATATAATTCATGTTTACTTATCATATATTTTCTTCATGTTATCTTGTGCAATATTTTGATTGATGGTCTGAGCATATTTATCTGCACTTTTGTCCTAGCCCGCATTTAGCCTTCATTATAGGCAATAGAGAGGGGAGTACACTGCGATATTCCACAGTGTTACAATGAAGCAAACTCTCAGTGCATTTTAGATGGTTTTAATGTATACCAATAAAGCATTTGTATTTTATTATACATATATCTTTGAGATTAAGTTTGATTTATGGCGCTGGCTCTTTTTTCTTGAAGGTAATTTGACGTTGTTTTCTAGCGCTTCACCATATATATGTTTACATTGTGAGGATGCACAAGTTTGTTTCCATATTACAGATGTACTACCATTAATGGTGGTTGGTGTAAGTATGTATTTTTGATGGTTTTTGGTAATTTTAGGATTAATGTCAGTATACTGCATGCTCAGAGACAGTAATATAATATAGTATAATAATAATAAGAGTTAATATAAAGATCCAAGGTGGTCTACAGAAAGTCTAGTTCAAAAATACTCAAAAGAGCAGACTTTTCAGGGCAGCTTGCTGGCTGTTCAACCAGGCTGCAAAGCTGCTTATGGCTGTACTAGTCTCATGGCAATACTAGCTCAAAAGGTGCTTCTACTCAATAGTGATGGGTTGTTCGCGAACGAGCCGGCACAAAGAGCCAGCTTATTCATGTGAATGACGTGAGCCAGCTCACCTCAGCGAGCCGATGGCTCCCTAAACCCCGCCCCCAAAATGGCTCACCATGTCCCTTTTAACCTGATCAAATTGGGTTAAAAGTGGAGTGGTGTGGGGGTGATTAACTGGCCTGCGGCTCCCTATTATACATTTAATAGGGAGCCGTTCAGGAGCCAAAAGAATGGCTCTTCTTAGGCAGAGCCTAATGAGCCCTCTCACTAAGAAGAGCTGTAATTCCCATCACTACTACTGAATAGTTATGACCATGTGATCATTCAGTTTTTAAAAAAACATCTTCATTTATGGGGCTTTTTTGGCAAGATGGAGTGCAGGGTGTACATTAATGAGCAAAAGGAAAGAACTTTTTTGATCTTACCAATTGGCTGCAATGAATGAAAAATGTAAAGGGGTCTGAATCCTTTCTTCACCCAATGTATATGCAACATTATTCTAGCAACTGCATCAAGACTAATACGTTTGTTGGATACATCAAAAGAGCAAAAAAGTCACATTTAGAATCAGGCAGGCATCTTACTCCAGTCTTTTAGTGTGTTTTGCACAGAAGATTTATTATATTGGCTTGAACAGCTTGATAAATGTAGGTTCGAAAATGATTTTGTAATGTCTGAAGTGGATGTGTGACTTTTTGGTGTAAAATAGGTACAGCCATTTTCTATGTCACTTGGGGACTGGATTGGGTTACCACATTGAAGTCTAGAAAATGACTGAAAAGTGGAGCGGATTGGAAAAAAGAGAATTCTGAGAAATATTAAAGCCAGAAAACTGCTATGACACCCACCTCCAAATAAGAGTTATTTTGTTTAACCCCTTAACGACCTGGCCCTTTTTTGTTTTTTCATTTCCATTTCTCACTTCCCACCTTCCAAAATCTATAACTTTTTTATCTTTTTTATTTAATATTCCCTGCCATGTACTGGGCAGCAGGGAAAAAATTCCAAATGCAGTGAGCTTTTTTGTGGGCTTGGATTTTACGGGTTTCACTGTGTGCCCCAAATTACATGTCTACTTTGTTCTTTGGATATAGGTTTCATAATGTTATTATACATTTACAAAAATTAAAACCTCCTGTATAAAAAATTTGGGGGGGATTTTGGCATCTTCTGCTACTAATAACTTTTTTTGGTGTACGGAGCTGTGTAATTTTTTGCCACTTTTGATTAAGTTTTCAATGCTACCATTTTTAGTACTGTACGATCACTTTTTATTGAATTTTTTATATGTTTCAAAATGGCAAAAATGTGCTATTTTCAAATAAGACACTATTTTCCATTATGGGGTTAAACGCAGTGAAAAACCGTTATTATATTTTGCTAGATTGGGCATTTTCAGATGCAGTGATACCTTGATACCTTATGTGTTTATGACAGCCTCGGGTCTTCGGGAGGCTGTCATGGCAGCCAATCGCCACTCTACGATGACGTCACGGGAGCGACGATTTTCACCAAGATGGAGGTGCCCATGCGCCGCCATATTTTTGCAGCTGCGGGAGCTTTCCTGTGTTATCTACGGCATAACACCCCAGCAATATACAGCAAAGACTTACCAGCTATGGAGAGGGCTCAGCCCGTGAGACCTATCCATGGACTCTGTGCGCGCCGTACTATTATGGAGTGTGTCGGGAAGGGGTTAAATAAAGATGACTACATATCTACAGTATGTATAAATATATTGATGGGTAAATAGAAACCTCCCCCATTTTCATTCTAAACCCAGTTTGTCAATTTAACATGAGGGCTTATTTAGAGACAGGAAGATTTCCTCAGCAAATTTGGATTTCTTTATGTGACAATGGGCCAGATGTATACTTGTTTTTCATTTTTGTTGTTTTGTGCCTAAACACCAAACTAGCCACACATGAAAAATAACCATGTTTCCCTCATTTATCCTATCAACCCAGATGTTTTGCTGCTCCTACTATTAATTCATTATTAGCAACTTTTTCATTTAGGTGCAATTTAGGTAAAAAACATTCCAGCCTGAATCTGGCATAGACAGAGAAGCAAGCACTGAGCTCTTGTGCAGAGCAGTGTAGCACCTGTATAATACAGCAGCAGAGCTCAACCAGTGTTCACACTATATGCAGCCTCTGTTTATAGTTCAGGATAGTAGAGAAGTGTGTGGGAGCTTGCAGACAGCACAAAGAAGTGTGTAGGGTAGAGACATAGAATTTGTGGATGACCAGACTGGTGTCTGAGGAGGAATACAGGCCAGAATTACAGGGGGGCAGCAGAAGATAAGGAATGGAGGATCCCCTCCAGGAGAATCCACTGCTGAGGAGCAACGCTGGGTGCAGCTAGACACACACCTGGGCTCTGCTGTGTCATTTCTATGCTGGGGTGTGGGAGAGAAGCAGAGTGGAGCTTGTAGGAGGCTACATATTTGTTCATACCGTATATACTCATGTTTAAGTTGATCCGAGTATAAGCCAAAGCCCCTAATTTTGCCACAAATTTCTGGGAAAACCCATTGACTCGAGTATAAGCCTAAAGTGGGAAATGCATTGGTCACCGCCTCCTCCCAGCCTACCTCACAGTTATGAAATGCCCCATGCAGCCAGCCCCCCGATTATTAAATGTCCCATGCAGTCAGCCATCCCAGTTATGAAATGCCCCATGCAGCCAGCCCCCCTGTTATTAAATGCCCCATGCAGCCAGCCCCCTAACAGTTATGAAAAAAAATGTTGGGCACCATGCAAGCCAGCGCCCCCCCCCATGGTAGAAATGGCATGCGCCAGCCCCCCGATTATTAAATGTCCCTGCAGTAGCCATCCAGTATGGAAATGCCCCATGCAGCCAGACCCCACAATGATTAAATGCCCCATACAGCCACCCACCCCAGTTATCAAATGCTCAATGCAGCCAGGCCCCCCTCTTCTGATGAAACGCCCTCTGCAGCCCTTTGTCGTCTAAAAAAATAAACTTACAAACTCACCTTGCGGCGCTCCTAATGCACGGCGTGGCTCCTTGATGCTCCCGTCCCCGTCCTCTTCTTTCTTCTCTCTGCTGTAACAGCGGGCAGAGATGCGTCCACAGGTACATATACATATGCAGCATAGGGCACCTATATGGGCATATACAGCATATTGCACCTAAAGTAAAGTGCAGTCACAAAATCAACTTGAGACTCACAAGTGATTAATAACAAGCATGAACTCAACTCATCACAGATGGTTGTAGCTTGTGATAATTCAGATGCAACAATGTGCATCATTTAGGCGCAAAAACAGAACTAGTGCGCTGTGATACATCTGGCCCAATATTTTATGGTATATTTACTGTATTATTATATTACAGCTGTTACAAAAAAGATGAGATCATTTTCCGATAATTGGATTAGAAATTATGTGTAATACAATCTTTCGCCTCACTTTTGGGGAAGCCATTCTTCCAAAGGCAGAAAAACCCATACTCTGTTAGGAAAGACTAATACATGCTGTGTGTACAGTACATTCAAACAGTCAATGCAAACACAGGACATGTGGTCTACAATTCCATAAGTCAGAAGACGAGATGAAAGGCTGACAATGCCTACAAAATGCCTACTCACAGTTTGGTGCCATTCTCTGGAGGTTCACTCTTTTCAGAACGAGTAAGTGGAAGTATACAGGTGAACAAATGACCCAATTCATGAAATGTACATTCATCCTGGGTTTATACCCTCTTATCCTTCAAATTGGAAATATGTAAAGGAAGCCAATAGGGGTCTTTATTTTTCTTCCTTTTTTTCTGTGTTTTTTAGACTTTTTTTTGGTGCATTGCAATTTTTGTGGTTTTGTGGAGACTTTTTGAAATGTGCACTGAAGTCCACCAGACATTTGTTTATCACCAGTAAGGCACATTTATCTTCTATTCCAGATGTACTAAATGTTGCAAATGACATTTATCTTTCCAAATAGTCTCAAATGGTGAACATTTTTTGGCGAAAAAACTCCAGACAAAACTATACTTAAGGAAAACTTAGAAAATGGAAATAAGTGACTTGAGACATTCGTAACAAATGTCGCAAAAAGAAATCTGATAGATCTTGATAAATTACCAAAGAAGCAAACGGAAAAAACACAAAAGCAAAAACTAGCCAAAACAAACAAAGATCATATAAATGACCCCCAATATTTTCTCTAAAATAAAAATTTACTAGTTACCTCACCTACATGTGTACATATTTATTACTTTTACTTCTCTGGAACGATGCATTGTACATTTTGATGAATCTGTGTTATACATCTGGATTCATTTGATAAATCTGGCAAAAGTTAAGTGATGTAAAGAGTGGTGTGGGTAGGATAAAGGTCACAGAAAAAGGTGCAAATATTTAGCAAAATTTATACCCTAGAAAACTGCAATGATACACCCCTAATAATAATTTTAGGTGTCTCGGCTGAAAATGGCTACAGCTGATCAGACATTTCTACTGCCGGTGACAATGTAGTATTAAATTGTTTCACAATTCAAATGAATTGTTTTCCATGTCCAGTAAAACATGTATGGGGCAAGAGTAAGATGCTTTCCTTTCTGTGTCACAGAGATGCTATAAAGTGAGAGATTATCCTTTATGAGTTTTTATTTATATTAGAGGTTGATATATCAGGCAGCTGTGTCTATTTAGGCGCAAATATATCAAATGTACCCAAAAAGTCTCAGAATAAAAGAAATAAAGGAGAAAAAGTTAAAAAAGGAATACTTTAAAAAAAAAAAATTCATATCACCCCTCTTTCCCTATAACTAATATAAAGCTTAATAAATAGTAAAAATCACAAATATGTTGTCGCGGTATTGCTGCATCGCAAAAAAATATCAAGATATAAAAACGATGAATCCCAATGGTGAACCCTATAATCAAATGTGCCCAAATGTCCGAAACGCCAATTTTACACCATTTTATATCACATAAAAAATATAATGAAAAGTGATCAAAAGGTCATATGGTGCTCAAAATGGTAGCAATGAAAATGTCATTGTCACGGGTGTCCCCGTGACCCTTGTCTAGCACCCTTGTGTATGGCCTCCTTATCTTTGATCCTACAAGAGCTGTGGAATTAGAAATCGGTCCTACAGGAGCTGTGTATTTGATCAATTCAAATCGGTTGATCAGTTTTTGGCCTTTGTTCTTATGATTAGACACCTCTAACTTATGTTTTCATTTCATGCCTGCCAATCCAAGCCAATGTTTTGGTGGTATAGAAGAAGCCTTTTCCAGAGAACAAAGGTGGTGAATCTGCTGAGATAAAGATAGGTGAAGAGGAGAGACCTTTATGAACCCCTGCGTCGGTTTCACTAATGCTGCTCCAGAGTTTGCAGAGGCCATAGCATCTTAGTGGGTTGCACCCTCTCTCCCCATGAGTAATTTCCAGGGCAAGCCATTGGTGGGAAGTTGAGGTACTTTGTGTGATAAGCTATCCCCTACTAGCAGGTTGGAGGTTATCCTTTCAGATTGTTATACAGCAGTTAGTCTGAGAATAAAATATTTGGGAAAACTCCATAATACCTGATACTTCTGCTATATTCAGTTTTGGAAACCACATTAATTTATACTAGTGTATTGTAGCACGTAGCACCTTAGGAGAACAGAATTTTCTTAAAGGACACCTGTCATAAGATCTGTGTCACTTGTCCTGACACTACTACCTGTTGGAGCAGCTCACAGGGATTCCATCACAGCCTTTATCTAGTCAATTCATACATTAATCATTGCAAAATCATCTGTTCTTTATTATGTAAATGAGGCTGGTCACATGGTCAGAGGCAGTGATGTCAGCCCTGTTACCCCTCCCCTCTCCTCCCCTCCCCCTGCTCATGTCTGTGTGTAATGTATAGTAAAGCATGGCTAGTGTCTTTGCTGCATCTGCTGACATGCTGCATCCTCCTAATACACAGGTGTGAGACACAGACATCAGCTACACAAGTACCTAACAGGATCTGCTATATCATGACTGCTTGGAGATGTTGTGTCTTTCACATACACATACAGGCTGCAGGGGGCGTGGCCACCGGCACCAGGAAGCTCAACATTATACAGCCTCACACCATTATACAGCCTCACATCATTATACAGGCTGTCAGTCATGTACTGGGGGTGTGGCTGTTCCTCCCACTCATGAATAAGCTGGACAGCTTTAATATGCTAATGACTCATTGGACATTTCACAGGTCATTTGCATACAGCTTTAGGACCTCATTGCTTAGGTTTACTGGCATGTAGAGGGACAATGAAGGGATAGAGGCAATGCTCTATAATGGCAGTTTATGAAAATATATTTAGTTTAGGGGGGTTATTTTGCCTGACGGGTTCTCTTTAACATTGTACACATGGTTTTTACACTAAAATTCCTTTAAGAAGGTTTTGCAGCTGTGGTAAAAAAAAAGGAATGGGAAATAAATCCCACCGAAATGTGTAGTTGCTGCTTTCATATAGCGAGAAAGAAAGAGAGTGTCACTTAAAAGGTGCAATGAAGCCCACTGTACACGACTCGGTGAGGTGAGTACAATATAGTCAACCTCACAAACCCCCTCTGGCTGTTAGAAATTTACATGGTGTTTATGTAAACAAATTTTGTAAACAAAAAAGTCAACATGCAACACAAGAGTATAATAAACAAGTGAAGCAACCCTCACTATATAACCTGTCAGAAGCCTATGTCACAGGGTAAGTAGGTCCAAGCACAGGCAGGGTGTAACAGGAGGATAAGATACACCAAGTACAGCCAGGGGGCCTAGGTAATCACCCGTTGCTGGTGTCAGGCACCAGGGGTAAGGGACCCATTGGACCACCGCGGACGATGATAGAAGTCAACACCTGGGACCGGAGTCTAAGTGGCACCCGGTTTTTACCAGAGCCTGCCGCAAAGCAGGTTGGACTTGTTGCGGTGTGGTACCACCAGGCCATTCCATAGTCCCGATTTTGTCTGCGGTGGCGGCCAAGGGGCAGTACACAATTGTAAGGCAAAATCAGGGGCAGGCAGGAGATTGAGACAGACAGCACAGGATCAGAGTCGGGGATGTAGCGGTAGGTCAGGACCGGCACAAAGATCTGGCCAGAAACACAGGAATGGGCTGGCTATTTAACAGAATTGGCAGCCAGCCAACGCCAATTAGTGGTGCACTGTCCCTTTAAATTTTCGGAGACGGGTGCTCTGAGCCACAGGAGACACTGCTGGAACAGGTTGCAGGGGCACCCATGACAGCTGCCTTATCTTTAGCCTTTTCCATGTGTTTGTAAGTTTTTATTATCTAAAAACATACACATTTCCAGGTGCATTATTTGGATGTATTATCATTGGGTCTACTAGTGGTACTATAGCTATGTGTATTATGTGAAAATTTTAATATTTAATAAAATATTAAAAAAATTGTTTTGGAGATGAAATTAAAAGAATGTTAACTTTCCAATTATGATCAAGCTGATTCTCGGATATAAGAAAGCAATTGGCATCAGTTTTTTCCTGTTTGTAAGGACTTATTCACATGGCCGTCTGCGGGGACGTACATGCGGCCGCATATACGTCCCCATAAATGGCAATAGCGGCACGGCGGGGATACAGTGCCACACATGTGTGGCACCAATCTGGGCCACACACCGTACAAAGATATAGCCTGCTCTGTCTTTCTGTGAGTGTGCGGCCGTGAGCCACTGTTTTTTATAGAGGGAGGAGGGGTCACCTCCTCTCCAGCAAACGGCGGTATGCCCGCATAGCGAGCATACCGCGTGTGTATGTGCCCTAAAAAATCTCATGAATTTCAAGAGTACATTCTACCAACCATCCGTTTTTCGTGAACATCGATTTTTTTTTTTCACTGACCTATTGATTTTTATTGTACTTTTTAGTCCATGAAAACGGTTTACACTTGGACATGCTCTTCTTTTAAACGGAACAGACTCACTGTCACGGGCATGAGCCATTAGATACAGAAACTGCAGTGGACAACTGTAATTGACACACCTTTCACAAAATTCTGCGGCTGCAAATTGAGGATAGTTTTCAGGTTTACTGATCATCATGTGATCTTTTTCCAGAAAGCAAAGTATTTGAGGAAAGAATGCAAAGTGTAAATTAAACTTGCCGTCTAATTTAACAAGATGACAGAATGATCCATGTCAATGTTATAGGTTGAAGATGAGAAAAGCACATTACAACATTGTGTGAAAAATCTCAGCCTCCATTTCTCCCAGTAATATAGACACCATATATGATCATTGCAGAAGAAGGTCATACACCACCATCATTCACCACATACCTTTATACTTTATGTACTATCATCCCCAGTTTAAAATCCCCAGTAGTTCAATTAATTCAGATTAAGGAAATATAATTTAACCTTCCTTTAGAAGTTTGAGTACAAAACTAAAAGTGCAGTTTATTAAAATTAAAAAAAGAGTAGTTCCTACAGCAAAAAAAGTTTCAAGAACGGACTTGAACATCTTTTGGGTTTAAGCTACGTTTCTGATTTTGGTTTCAAACTATTGATTTAAAATACTTCAATATGTAACAAAATACTTCAATATTCTTTAAAATACTGACCAGAATACTGATCTTAGAGCTGTTTCATAATCTTTTCTTTCAAGTACTTTAATACCAGGTCCATTGCAGATTGTCAAAATGGTCCCTTACACAGCATGTGCTTTAAAGAAATCACAGAGGTATACTCCCCCAATGATACAAGGATACAATGATACAATTACATCCTAGTTTGGGGAGGGACTAAAGGGAACCTGTCACCAGGGACTTCATTTTCACGAAAGACAGGTTGGATAAGCTCATCACACCTGCAGTGCAAATATGCCCTTCTGCCGTCTCTAAGCATTTGCATTACAATATGATTATGGGTTTTAAAGTACCTAGCTTCCCGAAATCCCCAGCTTGGCTTTGGTTTGTATACATTTCAAAAAAGAACACCAGACTTCTCTGTGCTGCTTACTCCTCAACACTAAGCCCCCATCTTTGTGCTCCTCTACAGCTCCTCCCTCCCACACTGATATCAGCTCACCGGTGTGAGCTCTGCACCTGGGAAGGAGCACAAAGTTGATAGCTGAGAAGTAAGCAGCACAGACAATTAACATGTTTTTTTTTTAAATGCATGCAAACATAAGCCAACTTCTGGGACAAAACAGAGGATTTTGTCAGGAAAAGCCATTACTGTTTTACTTATCTAGTTTATAGAGCTCCTTTTTTCTGCAGGATGAATTGCATGTCCAATGTACTGGGAAGCTGGAAAAAAGTGCATTAGAATGGAGCTGCATAATTTTTGCAGGATGAGCAAACGTTTTCAGTGATACCATATTGGTAAGATGGTGAAAAAGTGGTGTATTTTGGACTTTCAACTATAATATTTACCAAATGGGATAGAGGTTTTTATATTTTGATGGATCAAGCATTTTGAGACTTTAGGTTACATGCATTGTAGGTAAAGGGGGTGATTGAATGTTCATATTTTTAATATTTACATTATATTTAATGTTGACCTGTTTAGATCATCTTGGCTGTTTGAACCTTTGGTGGCCTTCTCGCTGATACAAATACACTGCAACATAACTGCCACCAATGGCCCACAGATTTCATGGCAACCGATCGGCACCATCTAATATGCATTAATTTTAATTATTGTGTTATGAACATTTTGGATACATATTTCCACAAAGGGGTTGTCTAGAATAAAGGTATGTTCAAATACAATTTGGGTGGATGCAGATACAAAACATAACTCTCTTCCCCTTTAGCTCATCGTGTTGTTGCTAGGTCTTGCACCCCCAATATCTGATGTTGATGAACCTAAAGTTCGCCTCTTAAAGATCCCATTAAATGCATTGCATGTAGCTCAAGGTTTAAAAGTCACCAGTAGATGTCAGTAAAATTCCTTTCAACTAATTTTTCATCTCCACTATACATTTATTTACATACTAAACAACATGTGCCTATATAATACAGAAAAAACTGTGTAGTATTTAGAAAATTGGAACTGAACCATTTATATTATTTTAAATACCTATTGGAAATCTGTCTTACTGAACCTGCATTTCCATTTTCTAGTTTCCACTTTTTGCTCCATATTTTCCGTAAACCATAACTATATGAGGGGTTTGTTATCCATGGGACAAATTGTACTTCCTAGTGTCATTGTTTATATTCTGTACTTGGAAGCTGGAAAAAATTCCAAATTCTGCAGTTCGGTTTGTATTTATGTGCTTTGAATTTGTGACTTTTACTATGCAGACCAAATGGCAAATCTCCTCTTTTCTTTGGGTCAGTATAATCAAGTAGATATAAAATGTATATTGTTTTGTTATATTTTATTAATAAATAATGATTAATTATTCTGTAAATTAAAACCTTTTAAGAGAAAAAAAGCTGAATATATCCTGAAGCCGACAAATTTTTCACACCTTGATGTATGGACCTTTTAAGGTGTTCATCAATTGACAAAATATTGGTGATTGTTATCACTTTTTATTAAAATTTTTGGTGGCTATGTGCCGGTGACTCTGGGGGAGCTGTATAATATGTGCTGAGTGAGGGGGGTATATACTATGTGGGGGGGCTGTGTACTATGTGGGGGAGTTGTGTACTATGTGGGGGCACTATGTGCTATGTGGGGGGGCTGTCTACTATGTGGGGAGGCTGTGTACCCTTGTACTATGTGGGGGGGGGGTGTACTATGCAGGGGGCTGTTTACTATATGGGGAGAGGTGAGCTGTATGATATACATTGGGGGAGTGCAGCTTTCATTTTACCAGTGCTCATGAAAATTTTAAAGGGAAGCTGTGATTGTATGCCATGGGTAACTAGAAATATTCTGACTTTCAGACAGCTTCATAAATCTGCCCCAGTGTGTCTCAAGTTTGCCTATTTTTGCAACTGGTTTGTTCCTTTTCCATTCTTGTCTTGTCATTTGTGATTGATCTTGTTTTGACTTAGGAAATACGTTTTGAATTGTCCCACAACCGATTCATTTGCACCTAATTTTGCACCTAATTTGTCGCAAATGATTCCCCTACAAAGTAAATTTTATTTGCGACCAAAAGGAATCTATACTGAGAAAATATGTGACAGAACATTCCTAGCTTCATTTTTCCACAAAAAAGTGAATGCATGTACAATGTCCAGACTACACATTTTTGTAAGTGCAGAGACTAAAAGATGTGTTAAAAAAAAAAATATATATACATTTTTTTGCTCAAATGCGTATCTGCCTTTTTTTGTATTATAATGTATATGAAATGGAGCCTGCACATTAAGATTGACATTAATCCCACTAGAATATATGATGTCCTATAGAAAATAAGTACCATATATACTTGAGTACAAGCCGAGTTTTAAAAAAAAAAATTCAAAAATTGTGCTCAAAAACCCTAACTCAGAGTCTATAAAAAAATGAACACTGTACTCTCCTTTCTGACGACCCCCACAGGTCCTCTTCTTGCTTTCGATGCTCCGGTGCATCTTCGGGTCCTTTGAAAACAATCTAAAAAATTATGATTAATGTCCCGCTCAGAATATATAACCAGCAACTGTGCCAAATGTAGCATCAGCCACGCTGAAAATAACAACACATTTTAAAAACATCTATTTTAACTTAGACAGTATAACACATTTTTTAAAGATATTTTATCCTATACCTGAAAATAAAAAGAAGTTCAATATCAGATAACATTATTCCTATCTGGACTCTTAAGCCAAAACCAGAGAAACTGAGAAACTTGGAAATACAGTATTTGCAGCTTTTCCCCATGTTATGTCCCATGATGGTTTTGGCTTTCAAATACTGAAGAAATATACTGATTACAATCCTGCCATTTGAATGGGTTCCAAATGTTGCCAAAACTGTGGTTAAACACAAAAAAAACTGATGCAGATACGATAATGTCCACAAACAGTTTGGAAACAGATGTGTTTTTGCACTAAAAGTACACTAAAAGCGCTAATAGTGTGATCATTTTAAATTTTCATTGTGTGAACAAATCTGCTACGGGTTCATCCCTGCTTGAATCGCAGAGGCTTTATGTAAATCACACGGCTTGTTTAACATGTCTGAACAAAGTGTTCCTATGAAAACCTCAGTGATACCTCACTGATCTGTACGCAGACAGAAGCTTACTATTACTGCCATCCTGGTTCTAGTGATATGTGTACCAAAGGCAATAAAGGGAATTCTCTTAATCACTAATTTGTCAGGCCACAGGAGACCACATCACCTCCCACTGAAACCATCTAGTCCACTTTGGCTTACATTTAAAAATTTGGGACTGAAAATGGGACTTTAATATGATACATTTTTTCTGCCTGATTCAAATATTAACGTCTGATCAAAAGAATAAGTTATCAATAGCAGATTATGGGGACGGGAACAGTTTCTGAAGATCAGGCCCCCTTCCCAAAATGTCAATGGCCTCTACTTCTGCCATCTATGGATCTATAAAGTTATAGTAAAGTAAAAGTTTTCTTCAAACTAAGTGAACATCAGGTTACTTGAGGTGTAAGTTGCCAGGTATTAAGTATGTATCTTGTTTGATTTTTGTTTCAGTGAGAATGGATCCAGCTTTCTCTGGATTGCCTCGGGGTCCCTTTTGTGTGATCAGTGAGGGTCCCAATAGATGGACTGTTGGACTGGACTGCTGGTCTATCAGCTTGATATACCCTGACCCCCCCCCCCCCCCCAACTTGAAAACTTGTTACAATAATTTTAAGGTACAGGAAACTCTTTAATTGAACTACCCCTTAGCAAAGAAAGCATATTACATCTGACACAAACCAAATTGTAGACACAAATTACCTGAAAGTACCAAAGACGTGATACATGTCTTATAATATATTAAATGTTCTGGAAAAGTGATAAATAAAGCTATTCTAAAAAAAATAGGTCTACTAATCATTTCAGGTAAAAAGTTTTAACATTATTTAAAAAAGAGCACAATGAAAATGGATGGATAGCTTGACAAATATTTGGTGGGCCCACATGATGACTACACAGAAGCAATGCAAACATTTAGCATGGACATGTTATATTAGTCATAAGGAGCCTGTGTCAAAAGTGGATTGAAATTCCACCTTAGTTACCACCCAAAATATTGTGTGTTGAAATGATGAGTCCTGTTGCAACCTGCCCTCATTTCATACTATCATACTAACATACACTAGGCAAAAGATAACATTAATTAACTTTGTTTTTATACCTTTTGAATAATAAATACATGTTTTCTTTTAATTTGATTAACAAAAATAATTAGAGCATTATCTTCAATAAGCTAAAGTTGTCATATTATATGCATATTAAATGAAGTAACATTACTTTACTGTACATGACCACAAAGACTAAAAAGCCTTTTACATTGATGTATATTTGATATTGGATTTATCCATAGGATAGATCATCAATAGCAGATAACTTGGGAAGTGACACTCCCCCACCAATCATCTGATTCCATTCTCTATAACTGACGACAGGGAATGCATCGCAGCTCATATTTAAATATATAGGAATGTGTGTATAGGAGTGTTTCCCTGCACCAGCCATCATACAGGGAAGGGAGATGGGCGCCTGGCTCCGTTCCTTGTGTGCCAGCATCATCTGATTCCACGAGTCCCCTATTCTAACCTTTTGACCTATCCTACAGAAAAGCCGTCAATAAACAACAACAAAGGCTGCCACCAAAAAACTGATTTTATTATTTTACCTATAAGAAATATTCTTAATGTAGATAGTGAAATCCTGTATTATGGAATATTTCATTTTTTTACTGTATACATGGAGTACTTCTGTGTTATGTAGGCTTGGAGGGAGCATAGAGGGGGGGTGGTGTTCACCAGCGGACCTGGCATCGTTTTTCTCGCCTACTGTGCTGTCCACTGGATACATCAAATGTATCCGGCTTGACAAACGGGGGAATGACCGTTATCAGCAGGAGTGCCGGCATATGACAATTCTCCCTCCTTGGGTGAGATTTGTAAGGGCTTCTAAGCCAGAAAACTGATGTAGCAGCCCTGAAGTAATTTCAGTTGCTAGCAAACTGCCAGCAATTGCATTTATTTCCCCCTTTACACCACCTCAACGTGGCCAGTGGAGGACTTGCAACACTTGTAAAAGTTTGCCTGCTGTGCATATTTCTCCACCAGGTGCAAATGGGAGGGAAGAAAAGGCTGGGCAGAAAATTGGGGCAGGAATTGAACCTGCTCTATAATGTGCGGTGCAGCCACCCGGTCTGGTTACAATGCGGTGAAACACGGTATACTCACCACAACATACCCGTGCACAATAGAGGTCTATTGGGGCTGTGAGCTGGTGGCTGTTTGTGTGGCCCTCTCAAACCCAAAAAAACTGTTATTATGTCCACTTAGCCTTACATAAAGGGACAAGAAGATATTGAGTGTCACTGTAGATGTCCAAACTGTCAGCATGATTTACTGACCCAAACAAATCATAATGTTATGTAGGGCTCATTACATACCTAATTGCAATCTACCTGTACCTTTTACTCCCATATATCATTGTTCCCCCCAAAAGCACTTTTTATTTAAACACAAATAACCACAAAACTGTTTTGTGGGTGTCTCTGCAAAGCTCCTGTTCCAACTCCATAGCCCTGCTGTAGTCACTCCCCTAAGTGCCAGCCGTGACGCTCCCCAGTACTTTATGTTACTATTGTGGCTGGAGCATCTGTACAGCATGTACTTACAGACCTGACTTCAGACACTGCTGAAAAGGAACAGGGAGTGATTAAGAAATTAGCAATATAGGAGAGGTCTGGGTATACATGATGTGCATGGTGCATATGCAGTACCGATGCTTGTGCAGATGTATTGCCTGATGATGGTACAAGTTCTGGACTGAAACATGTAGCTTTTTTATTAATAAATCGGAAACCTGATGAAATTTATGATTTCGGATCAAACAAGTTCCCTGAGCACTGAGTCTTCACGTACAGTATATAGTATCATTTGTATCTTATTAGTAAAAAGTAATAAATAAAATTCTTTTTGCTATATTTTTATCTCTATTTAAGTTCATGTTTTTTATTTGTCAATTCTGATGGAAAGTACTGGAAAAAATTATTGATGTGTGAAAGTAGTTGTCCAAGTAGTGGCTGCTTTGGCAGATCTAGGATATCCTCGCTTTAGATGGATTTTGAACATCCACATGTAATCTATATTTTCTTTGTAGAGGATCCTCCAGGAAAATTATCCAGCATAAAAAACAGCTGTTTGTCATAAATCCAGAAGCCAACCCCTTAGGGTGCAGTCAAAGGTGGTACTTGCATTTACAAATTCAATGTAAGCACTTGGGGGCGGGGCTTGACCCAATTACATATGCGTTTCCATGGAAATGCACATGATCGATAACCAGCACCTGGTGTTTTGCATTGTTTACTGTAAATGCAAGACACAGGGTGCTGTTTACAAATCGCATATATTTCCATGGAAACGCATATGCTGTGGGACCTAGCTCTGATGCAGTGCTTGTGTTACATTTGTAAACGCAACAAAAGCGTCATGTGTGATCACGCCCTCATTTTCTCATTTGTTTGCATTCCATGTATCACAAGAGGCATAAGTGATAAGTATTCTAAATTGTGAGGGCATTGTTTTTCCCCTGCATCAGGTGCCAATCCTGATTCCTTTAAAACAGGATTTTTTTTCACCAGCTGAGCATTCTATCCACACATGGTTAGGCTCTCTACTGTCATGTAGGCAGTGATATGTGTCAGCATTGGATAGCCACATGGCACTAGAAAGCCTGATGAGAACTTTGGAGCCTTGTGCTCCAGTTTTCTGGAATTCACAACTCCCTTTTCTAAAAGAAGTGTGCCCAAAAGGGCATGGACCATTGTATGCAGGATGTAAATGCACTGCTTTCTCTGGAATGGTTGGGCTAAGTAAAAAGGTGAATCAGTATTAAAGAGGTTGTCCGACAGTTTTTTTAAAATTCTGCAGGCAGGTGGGGGAGGGATTTAAAAAAAAAACAAAGTTGTACTCACCTCCCCGTCGCTCCCGGTGTACCCTGCCACCACCTTGTTGGACCATGCTCCTATCCTCTAGGGTCACGGAAGTTCAGCTTCCGGCCAGCCCTATTCCCAGGGCTGTATCAGGAGTACAACTTTGTAAATTCCTCCCCAGCCCACCTGCAGGATTTTAAAAACAGTCGGACAACCAATTTTAAGGATGCAAAGATTTAAAGTTGGCTACAATTGTGGAAAATCCTCCATAAGCTTGTCCCAATGTTGGAAATACAACCAGAAATGATTAAGAGATGTACAATATGCTTTGTCCGTGTTTTCTTTTTATCTGATTGTCACTGAGCATACATTAACATATTTACAGAAATACACACAAACCTTGACATTGCATCAGGTATAAATACAAGACTAGGTCAGTTGCACTGACAAAGCACAGAATAATTAGACAAACTTACACACATTGACTATTGACATAGAAATAACTGTAACATAAAAAGGAATGAGTCTTTTAAATGTGCAATTACAAAATCTCTAAAAATAGACCTTGCAAATCTTAAACTGCAGTGGATGCCAGAAATGTTTATAATGTTATTAATTATTTGTTTTCTTTCTTATAAACAGGGGAATCTTGAAACTGGTCACAGATACCAAATTCAGAAACCAAAACACAAAACTGCTTATTGCAATTTCTGACTTGGTCCATATAAAGGCTAAATTGTCTAATGCATGTGGCCTGCTTTAGATTCTTCTTTAACCATAGATTTATGTTTGAGTACATTATCCAAACAGATATTCATACCACTAAAGTGAAGTAGTGTAAAGTCAATCTTTGGAAATCTTGTAGTTGGTTTTGTGACTTATCTACAGTTAAAACATTGCAATTACATTTATTAAATAAATATTTGAAGTATTTTTGGAATTGTTTTCATTAGAGGTGAATGAACAATTATGAGAACAATCTCATTTCAGTAAATAAATAATTTTTCATACATGACTTATCACTCTAGGGCTGTAAAGAAAGTAGAAGTCTCTTGTAAGAAATATATAAAACAATAATGGAAATACAGAACGAGATTTTGAATATTGACAAAGGAGAGAGTCAAATTGGTTTCAGTCTATATTTACAATAGGTTTACAATTCCTCATTGAGTAGTCTGCTCTTCAAAAAATTAATATAGTGCCTCAGTACCCCAAGTCCTCCGCTGGCCTTGAAGAACCATGTCTAAATACATGGCGGTTTCTCATATAAAGTCACATAAGGTGTCTCTTTACATTGAAGTTGGTGGGACAGGGGTCCATGGTGATGATAATCTTGAATGGTTTGTGACTTCATATTGGTTCTCAACAATATCTGTAGTTGCCCCATGTTCATATAATGGAGATCCAGAAGATGGTGAGGAAACTCCATGGGAAAGAGATGAGTAATGAGCTGTAGATCCTCGTAAGTACTGGGAACCCAATCCATTAGAAATTCCTCCTGACTGAGAAACTGGTGCAATGGTGCTATTGCTTACGGACCACAAATTTGGATACTGACTGCAAAATTTAAAATTGATAAAGTTAGAAATTTCTCCAGGATACTATGGTAATTCTAATTACAATTTTACATGTTTGTATTATATTATGTATATTAATATGTGTTTTTATATATATATATATATATATATAATATGTGTGTGTGTGTTTAAATGTCATGTATATGATATTATGCCTATGTCTAAATTGTAAAAAGAATTTAAAATTTGTCATTTTTCACAAAGATACATAATTTCATATAGGAGTATTTAATTTATTGTACTCAATGGTGGAGATTCATCAGAAGTGTCTGAGGTAAAACTGTGGTAGCTACCCATGCAAACAGCTGTGGGAAAATGAAAGCTGAGCTCTGATTGGTAACCATGGGAAACTAGAACAGTTCTTCTCTCAAACACTTTTGATAAATCTCCCCCAATGAGTTAATACATGAGCTGGATGGATGGACAGATAGATAGGCACACATATATTTACCTGGAATTATTTGAGGTTGCAGTGGTGTGGGTCATTGGGAGCATTCCGGTATGAGCAGGCATCTGAAGAGTAGACCAGTTATCATGTGACTGGAGCATAGACAGACAGGAAGATGAATTATCTTGTATCGTTGCTGAAAATAAAAATCCCATAATAATAGAAGCAAGAAAAAAGCTGCACAAAAAATCTGCATCTTTGTATCCATTGTTTACGCCATAAAAACCCCAAAAGGTACCCATTAAAGCATTATGCAGATACATAATATGGCAATTTATTCTTCTAAAATGTGTTATTTAATTTCTCATGTCTGATAAAAGAAAACATGTACAGGCAATCCCCTACATAAGGACACCCGACTTACAGATAACCTAGTTAAAGACGGACCCCTCTGCCCACTGTGACCTCCGGTGAAGTTCTCTGGATAGTCCCAGACTGCAATAATCAGCTGTAAAGTGTAATCTAAAATGAAGTGTTTCATCCAGGTAAAACAATTTTATATTCCTTTATTCATCATCTTTAAAAATGTACAAAGTTGTACATGTAGGTCCAAACACCTATGCGTTTTGTCTATTGCTTAAGCCTTTCTCATGGTATATAGAGTAAGGCTTAAGCAATAGCCACAACACGTAGATGTTTGGACCTACATGTACACCTTTGTACATTTTTAAAGATGATAAATAAAGAAATATAAACTTGTTTTACCTGGATGTGCTACAAATAGATTACCTATGTATGAAGCCAGCTGCATGTGTGCACTCCGCCTCTGTGAGCCTCAACTACTTCAGGATAAGCCACTGTATGTGAAATCCCCCTTTTTTATCTTGCTTTACTTTATTGATAATCCTTGGTCCAATTACAACAAAATTTTTGTCTGGATCTACAATTATAAATTTATACAGTTTCGACTTACATACAAATTCATCTTAAGAACTAACATAAAAGAGATAGTAAAGAATTTATTGCATCCCTCATTGATTTAAAATTGTAAATGGTACCCTCTTAAATCATTGGAACTTACTTGGAGAATTGTTTCTGTGAGAATATGGGTTTGGATATGGAGCTGTTCGATGATTCCGCAAGGAGGAGTATCGGTCACAGCCATGAGAAGAGGACAAAGCGATGGGGCCTCCAAATTGAGAATGTGGATTTGCAGGAGAACATAAAGATCCGGTGCCAGGAATGAGCCAGCTGCCTACTAAAGTAACAGTAAAATCCATTAAGTTTTTGTGCAAAACATATTAAATTTACCTATAGATAATAATCTATGAGATGTACACTTACTTTGTGAGTAGCTTTGTTGACCATCTATAGCTTCCTCCAAAAGTTCTTTGTGGTCACTTCTAAAAACAGAAATTTTAGTCTTAGTCTTAAAAAATCAGCACAAAATCAATACAATGGATTACAATCTATTCGTAAAGTTAGCCTGCCACCAAATTTACCCTAAACTCAAGTTTTGAGGCTGCAGGGGGGGTGTCACTTTAAACACCCCTATCTTTAATTTTATAGAACCTAGTAAAAGATAAGAATCTCCCCTTTCAAGATTGCATTAGGCTTGTGGTTCTGTGATCTACAGAACCAAAAATATGGAAATTTCAGCTGTAGATAAAAATCCAATTTTTATGTTTTTTACTGCCTGATCCTGAGGCAAGACGAGATTATCTTTACGTGACATAAAAAACAAGTTTCTAGGTACTATAAAACCAAAAATAGAGGGGTCTGAAGCTACAATATCCATGCAACCCCTAAACTTGACTCTTCTCTACTCTATTCATTTTAACATTAATTTGGTGATGATTTTTTTTATAGGTAAGATGGTGAGATTTCACATAAAAGAGGGAATTCTAGAAAGATCATCCCCTACCATAGGGGGTTAGTTTAACTGGGATAAAACTTGGTGACGGGTTCCCATTAAAGGGTTTCTGTACTAATAGAATTAAATGGCATTTTATATCATTGTTATGTAAAGTCATTCCACTATCTTTTGCAGCAAAGCCTTATTATTTGCACTCTACAAAACACACCTGCACAGCAGCTGTTTTAGGACTAAAACATTCCTCTATTTCTAAGTGTCTTTTGTTTCTGCCTTTTGTACCAGGCAGATGCTGAACATAAGGGAACCTTTGGTTGCCCTCACATTGCTACAATTGAGTAAGTGTATGAGCGCACACAAGTATATGAGTAGCAGAGTGACTAATAGGAAGAATGTGCTCCCCCAGGTTCATATAGTAAAACCATAAAAATGAAACACAAGATATACAGGATTGTAATAGAATCTGTATATCTAACCATCATTTCTTCTAATTATTTAAAGAGATGGGAGTAAAATGACTGTTTGCTTTAAATTTAGTTTGAGTCTGAAAGAGATATGCCTCAAGTCCACGAACCTATAAAAAAACTGCAATTAAAGTCATACCTCTCTTTTGCATCCAAAAATGCCTTGGCGAAGGGATTGTGCTTTATTTTAAGAGCAGTAATCTAAAAAAGAGCAAAAAAAATGACATCTTTAAAACATTAGAGACGTTTTAAATGTGGAACACACATTCAGTTTCATAATTAGATCCTTTTATGACTAGGAATTAAAAGCAAAGAGTTAATGTTAAGTTAATGAGTAAAATAAAGTGTCCATGATAGGCACCTCTTCGTTCTGGTAGGCAGTCACAGCAATGAATTGGGTCTCAGGAAAGGAGTGGCTGGTGATCATTCTCTGGGGTCCACCAACCCTTACTATGTGAATTCGGGGTTCATATTTATGCAATGAGTTTAGCATAATCTGGAACAAAAAAATAATAATGAATGATCATTATTGTAAGAAATTACACAGTAAAAGCAGTGATTATTTCAAATACCATTACAATATAGAAAATTATTCTGATTATTTACCTGGCCACCTCCATTCATTTTATTGGTGAGTTTGACTTTGCTAAAAGAAACTGGGTCCTTCATCCAATGGGCTCCAAAATTTGGGGAATCTGGATGAATGTAGACACAGCTGGGAGCTTGCGGTTCAGGTTTCCCCCCAGGAACCCATTCTCCATTGACATACTTCCATCGGTGGTTGTCTGCAGACACAAAATCCAGCAGGAATGTGTACATAGCATTAGGGTCTAGGCCAGACACACTCACTTTTAGCACAGGAAACATTCTCCTAAAAAGAAAAGGAAATATGTAATTACGTAATTATATATATTATCTTTAAAGTATTAATAATGAATTTAATAAGAGTCCTATAATATGCAGCATAGAGAAGATGAAATCCAGTACAGTAGATACAGTAGCACCAGCCAACAGGCGGCTTACCTTCTCTATGGGTGGGTGGGATGTACCTGAGTCTTTTTATCCAAAGACAAATAAAGTCATTGAAAAGGTGGCGTTAAAAAGGAAATGAACTATCCTCCCACTTTAATTTCCTTTGAGCTCAGTATCTTCCTTTGTCTTTAATTTGGGGTCAAACAACTCATCTGCCGGGAAGTAACTTTAATGACTTTGCTACTGAAGTAATACAATATCTCGAAGACCTTTCAGAACACCTTTATCAGCCATTCAGCCATACATGGATAGGTTTTCTCAGACTATAGGTAGTTTACAGCCATACCTGTTCAGAAGCTTTTGACTCTAATGTATTCTATGATCTATAGGGCCTCATGTTCTTTCATGTGTTTTGGTTTGTATGAAACAGAATGTGTAACTGTGTATTATTATTGTGTAACGGTTTGTTATTATTATTATTGTATTTTAAACTATGTCATTGTTTGTGCATTTACTGATAAGAGTGTTATAGGTTTAAAGTGTCATTAGTAACCATGCATCCATTTATGTTGGCAGAAGTTTTTCGCTGCAGTGCTCCTTTGGTTTATGACTGGCTTACAGCTCGTTTGTCACTAAAGGAGCATTCTAAATTTATATTGCACAAGAATTATTTCTACTATAAATGTAACTATTTATCTGCATGCTATTGCAGTCACATAGTGTGACTGATAACTATTTTAATAAGCAATGTAAAATATGAAGTGTTATTAAGTATGAATGCTATCATTTATAATATTTATATAATAATAGCACAAAATTATAGGGTGCATTAGCTATACATCAATTACAGGAATCGGTTTAAAAGCTGTACATATATATTGAATAGTTGTAGAAAAAAACATGCCAGTGAATTATTGTTATACACTAGAATGAGTATGAACATAGCAACAACTTCACAAAGTAAAATAAACATTTCAAATGCAAGTTAGATAAATATTGTCAATTTTGTGACCAGTCCTACCTGCCATTTTTAGTGACAATCATCTCATTGGTAAGCTCCTTGAACCTCAACCAAAGGTCTTGGTCTTCCAAAGATACTTTGAGTTCTCTCTCTGTGGGATCCCCCTTCTCGCTGCCAGCTTGAAGCTCATTTTCCACTGCACTGAGAAGATGATCTACTCTGTACTGTAGGTTCTTTCCACAATTCTCAGTTGCACTTAAACTCATCCCTCAAGGTTGTTCCTCCACCAAGAATGAAAATTTTCTCCACAGATCCAAAAGTCTTATCAGTTTGCTGTCAATTGTCTGTGATCAGTAGATAATGTATTTGGAGATAGTAAATCCACTTGACCTCAGTAGCAAAGACTTCACCAATCAACATTACATTGCTTTACACTCCAATAAATAGTCATGGCCAAGGAGTGGTGACATCACTCACAGAGCAAAGAGAGCAGTGATTGGTTAGGGCTCCCTTTGATGTCCCTTTGTGAGAACTGTGATTGGTGAAGCCTTCACACTGTGATAATCTTCTGAAGTTAATTGCAAGTCAGAGGTACTTTATGCAAATCTCCAAATGTTTGCACCTTTATCAAAGACCAGTGCTGCAGTGAGGAAATGGTGTGAGAGGCCCAATAGCAATTAAGTAAGGACAACACCTGGCCAAAATTTTAATTTTAAATCTTTTTGTTAAAAGTTTTAAGTTGCCAAAAATCAACATCCAATTTCACAATTACCAAAACATTAGAAATAGAAAATTTAATTTCTAAATTCTGTGTGATTTTCCTTTAGATCTAAAGAGTTGAGATATGATGAGTGCAAATCTGACCTTTAGGATGTCCACCTATCTTCAGAAAGAAGGCTCAACAGTGAAAATTTAGTCATGTGCTAATGCAAGTAAATGCTGTTCCAAGAGGGGTCCCTTAGGTTTCGATGCCTGTTATCAAAAAATGGTGGCAATTCCTAAAAGACATGCCATAACCATATACAGTGGGAATAGCACATTTCATTCTACACATTTATTGAAGTGAACTAGTAGATAGTGTACAGACCTATTCTATTACTAGTAACTTTACTATTGCTAACAAAGGCGCTTTAAGGGTATGTTTATCTATAGCAACATGCAAGTATCTTATAGTATTATCTTATAGTATATATCTTATTAGTATTACAGCAGAAGCATAAATGTCATCTACACACTGTGAGAAAGTTATGTGTGTATATTTACTTGCATTATGCATTTTTATATCCAATGGAATTTGAGTTTATTTTGTGGGTTCTAACTATGGACATCCCCAACTCTTTGCAACGTAAGGTGAAATATCCAGCCAGATCTGAACGTGAAAAATAGATTGTCATATTATTGCCATAATTTCCATGGCATGCTATGATTACTCTCCTTGTGGAAGATGCATGAATCAAAGTGAATTTAGAGACAGCAACTTAGATGATATTTTTTATACTTTCTTCACATGTTTTGAAATTCACTGGAACATCCAGGTGAAAGTGATAGGACACAAAATTTATAACTGTAATTAACTTTGTGGGTCTTTTCCCATCTCCCAAAATAATGCATGTGAAAATAGTCTCTCTGTCTGTGTCTACCGTGTATGTGGTGGGGGTGGTTTATTACTTTCTGTGAGAATCTGTGGATGGAAAGGAGAAGGTGACAATGGACAGGAAACAGTTCAATGGGATCTCTTTAAACATTCCAGCCTCTCTACACACAAGCTGAAGATAAAAAGCAATGTAGTGTAAAACCTATGATTTTTTTGTTTTTTATGTGAAAGTATTGCAATACTTTCTGTTAAAAGTAGCAATAATTCATTTACTATGTTTTACAGAAGTGCTCTGCTATCATTGCTTATGAGTTTATATATTGTTTTATTATCAGTCAACATGGAAAAGTAGGGTATTTTCAGACAGGCAGACAACGTTTTTTCCCATGCTTTCATGGGTACAGACTAGCTTATGCAGCCCTACAAGTACTAATAGCTTTAGTGCTGGACATAGTTAAATTGATTCAATGCCGTTCATGTGGTTATATGTTTGCTTCATAGAACCTCAAAGTTGTACAAAGCAGTAAAAAAAACTTTTAGAATTGTGTTGTGCCTTATTGTATCATATGCATTTAATTTGCTTCTGACAAATATCAAAGATTTTCAGAAAACTGCAGCTTGACGTATCCCGGACCCTCCATGTTTTCATAGTGTATAAATGCTATTAAATGATTTATTCCTCAGGATTTTAAGATCCTGCTTGAATGGAAATATTTAGCTAAAATCTAAATTTCTGACTTGAAAAAATCATGTCTCATAGCTCCTAGTCTCCTAGGAAATTCCATGCCGAATTCCCTCTCCCATTGAAAGCAGCCACCCAAAATTTGTTCTATGATTCTTTTTTTCTATATAGGGCATTGGTTAAAAATCTGCTGCAGAAAGCTTGACAATGGATTTTGACCCTGTATTTTCCATTGTAAAATACTTCTGTGTGAACTATCCCTAATAATAATCATTATAGTCAATTTATTACATAAAATGGTCACAACTCAACCTTTCCTACTGAACTGCATTGCTGCTGCTTGTTTGGAAGGTAACCAACATACATTGTACAAGTGTTAGTGGAGCAGCTTGGAGCTTCAGAGCACGTGTCTGGTCACAATGTATACAGAGACATCAAAGAAGCCATTTGGATGAACCTTGGTGATTCTTAGAGGGATATCCCAGGAATAATCATAATGAATATTCACAAGGTTGATTAAAACATAAGCTTATATATAATTACTAATATTTGTTATTTAAATTTTTGCTCCTCTTAGCAGAAAAATGTAGTGGACATACACTGTAATGGAGAATTAAAATGCTACTGGACCTTTATTCAGTCCATTGATTTTGTCCCTGTGGAGGAGACACAGGACAGAAGATGACCGCTGGTCACATGTCCACATCACATGTCCTGCACCTGCCTGGACAGGTCATGAAATCATCACTATGTTATTTGGTTGCTTGCAGTGTATTTGCCAGTGTAGTGGGAAGACATCATCGTAGTGGGGCAATGTGCAGTGATGGTAGTTATACATCATTACTATGGTAACAGAGCATGACAGTCTGTTATACCATCACTGGGAGCAGAGCTTAAGAGGGTGGAGCTGTTACTGACAACTTAGGAATCATGGGCATTGTAGTATTCTGAGGTGGCCATCTTAGACATAACTCTGACTACTTTAGAAAGCCCATAAAATTCTGTGAATCATAAAAGCAAACTATTTAAGCTCTGTTTAATGAATACTGTCATTGAGTTTTGTTGTATTCATTTATTTATAGTATTATGGGTTTTTATATCAGACGTTCATATTCCCAGAATACCCTTTAAAGTAAATGGATAGACTATCTGGGGGACATTTATCATATGCATCCACCTCTTGATGTATCGGGCAGGCTGCCGCCAGGTCCTAGCATAGAGATAAGCGCAGCCGGCAACTTTGCACATGTGAAAAGTCACCAGGGGCAGCAAGTGCGCTGGCGTGGTGACAATAACGCCCCGTGCCGGCCCACTCCCTGCAGGCCGAACCCTTCACTCAGCTGGCTATGCCCCCCTTCACACCCCACTGGCGTGAAGGTGGCGGATTGGGGCAAATAATTGCAAGTGCTAGCAAAAAGATGACATGACGTGGCGCACTGACGTGGGGCGCTGACGTGGAGCAGAGGTCCTGATAAATCTGCCCCTCTGTGTTTATTATGAAACTTGGTATTTAGATATATGTTGGCATTTCCATTTATTTTATACAGGACCTTAGAACTATTAGTATAGTTTATATAGCATTTATGGAAAGTTTCAAACCCCTAAAATGGTTTATAATTTCTAGATGTGGACTATATTCTTCAAAGAGGAAATATTCTGGGGAACAGCCTTGTGTTTGCATAGTTATGACCAACAGTTCCAAACCTTCAGTACCATGGGAAAGAGATAGATGGCTGCTAAATCAAACAAAAAAATTCTTAGAAGATACCTAACTTCTCAACAGTAGCATACATATTAATAATATGTATCTGTGTGTCATAAAACAAGAGGTCTCATATAAAAAGTGGAAAGTAATGAAATTAGTTTTTTGGTCTTAGCTACTTTGGTTTGGCCCCAGCCTAGTCAGCACCTTCCAGTTTCTTTTAACTTTGGAATCGGAGCACTTTATCTGCTGGACACAGGTATGATGACTTTAACTACATCGATGCCAGGGACATAATGATGGCCCAAGGTTTTTTAATTAGTATTTTTTTTTGTTTTAGACCATAAGTAGGGTCTTATGGACTGTCTGTAAGTAATACTGACATGGTATGATATGCTGCACTACAATTTGAATACTTGAGAAAGCAAAGCAGAATATTATGATAAATATCCCCCATGGTGTACATGAACAACATCTAAGAAGTGATAGGAAACACTATTTTTCCCAATCCTCTTTTAATCAGTAAAATATAAACATTCATCATTAAAATGTATGTACCCTAAAATGGTGCCATTTAACTCAACCTGCAAAAAACAAAAAAAAAACATACAGCTAATGACTGAAAATGTAAAAGTTATGATCTGATGATGCTTAGACCTCTAGGGTGGTTGCTAACAGGTTAAAGGGACACCAAATTTTACCCCAGTAAACTACCAGTCCCTTTAGGCCCCCCATTTACCTATAAAACATCTTCTCCTTAGTCATGTCAAAATGAGCAGAAGAATCATATATCATATCAATTCTTCTGCACCTCTAGCTCCAAAAGGAAAGCCTACCAACTTCTAAACCTCGTAATAAATGTGGTTACACATATCTGACACTCATTTGTTCTTCTGACTGTGCCCCAAATACATTAAGGTTGTGCGCCACCATATAACTGTATAAATCACTGCTAAAAATCAGGTGCAAAAAAAAGAAGTGTCAAAAATAATGAATGCTCACCATTGTGTCATATTAAAGATAGGAATCTCAGCTTTCAGATTATATCAGGTTTGTGATTCTGTGAGCTACAGAACCAGAGATACAGGCAGTTAAATACATAGTTGGAAATGCCAGCTCCAGATTAATGTTTAGTTCTTGCCTTTTTTAACTGCCTATTTCTTTAGTTGTATATATTGTTGGTTCTGTTGCTCACAGGTTCTTATTTATATATTTAATAAGAACCACTAAAACATGTTTCTAGGTACTATGGAACCTAAGAACCTCTGAAGTGATGCTCCTCCCGAAGCCTTTAAATGTGACTTAACTAAGGTAAAATAGGACTCTTCTTATTTTCACATGACCCTGGAGGAGATGTAAGCAGGTGAGGCTAGAAAGGATATTTCATTATCTACCTGAGGGGGCCAGTAATTTAAGAGGGTAAAATCTGGTAATTGGAGTTCTTTTGCCCTTTTCCTGCATTTGGATGTTCCTGAATGTCATGTTGTGGCAGGGGAAGTATGAAAAGGGCTCACAGGCTGAACCCTCTTCATACTTAATGGGTATCTGCTGCATAATGCAGCAAATACCAATCACTAGAGGAATTTAACGATTCAAATGCTGGCATCAAAGATCTATTAAAATCTATTAAAACAAAATAGAACCTATATAAATTTGGATGTATAAGGCCTGCGAGCCCTCTTCATATACCCACTGGCGCACCATGGGGAATGCCATGGTGGGCCAAGGGGTTAAATACTGTCAGCTGGAAGGACAATTTAGGAAAAACTAAAAATTCTTCCAGCACAAGCAGATTCTTCGTTAAAAGTAGCGTTTATTCTTTCACATCACAAGGTAAAAACACATTTACAGACGCGTTCCGAGCAACATATTAAATAGGAAATAGTACTATGAGACAGCCAATTAGGGAAACATTAGAGAATGACATCACATAAGGGAGGGGAAAGACATGAGTGAGAATAAGTTAAACTTTGGGATGGATTGACAGATAACCATACTAAACCATGATCAATTAATAGGACGATTATTATACATAATACTTGGCGATGTTACAAAATATTGCAGTATATCCCAACAAATAGTGACTAATAAGACATTCATTAACACCTGTGGGCACAAGGATGCAAAAGTACGTCCTCGCGGGAAGATACTTCCCGCACAGGGACGTACTATAGCGTCCCGCTTCTGGATCGGATCCCCCTTGCTACTTACCCGGGATCCAATTCACTTATGGGCAGCCCCGAGGTGCCCGATCTCCCCAGCAGTCAGATTCCTTTCCAGGTCTGACTGTAAACTGTCTGCGCATGCGTCTGCATGCTCAGACAGTTTACAATGCTCTACAATGAATAAGTATTGTAGAGCAGTGTATTGGACTTGAACCAGCGATCAAGTCAAGGAGTATTACAGTTGATATATTTAGAAATCCTGTAATATTTCTGGGTAT
The DNA here is from genome assembly GCA_019512145.1 of Engystomops pustulosus. NCBI lineage: Eukaryota > Metazoa > Chordata > Amphibia > Anura > Leptodactylidae > Engystomops > Engystomops pustulosus. The sequence goes on from CM033643.1 coordinate 151,376,398, forward strand.
TATAAGAAAAATAAATATTTGTTATGTCCACAAAATTATAGGTCTTATAGGACATTTTTGTCAGAGCAATTTCTTTTTGAACGAATAAATTCGCCTTTGGGTAGATTTTTTATAACATGGAATGGATGGAAAAAATCTGTATGTAAAATAGAATTAACAGAAGTTGGTTTATGATATGTAGTTACAACAATCTTATTCTGAGATATCTTGAATGTTAAATCAAGGAAGGAAGGGACTGTTAATGGATCAATATGGGCAGTTAATCATAAAGTATAATTGTTATCATTCATATGTGTGATGAGGTTCTGGGCATCTCATCGACGACCCCCCCAAATAATGAGGAGGTTATCGATGTAACGGCCATACCACATCTCCAAAGAATTTTCTGTGAAAATAAATTATTCTTCCCATCAACTCATAAAAATATTCACTAGGGAAGGTAAAAATTTTGCCCCTATGCGGGCTTCATGGATCTGTAAATAATAATTGCCATTGAACATAAACAATAAAAGTTGTAAAAGAAATCCTACTGCCATAACCAAAAACTCTTTTATTTTGTCCTGATACAGGCTATGTTTTTTGAGAAAATCTTTAAGTGCACAGATTTGTTGAGTGAAAAACAAACCTTCATACAGCTCTGTACACAGAAAAATAAAAAAAGGGTGGGGAGCAAGAAATGGAAACAGAAAATAAAAAAAAGCTAGGTAACCTATAAGAATAGATTTACAAATCGCTTGATTCCTTCGAACACTTGACACTTTAGACTTATTTCTGCAATACAGGACATGCAAAATCAAGGGATGTCTGCCTCACAGGAATCCCAGCATCAGTATGGTCTTTTAAATGCAGACAAACATGGGACACCACATCCACACTTCTTAGCAAAGTGCCTCAGCCTTTCTGAATAACAATGAGATGAGGACGGCTTCTATGTTTAGAAATCAGTCTCTAATTACTTCTGAGACGTGCACTTCCTTCCTTTGGACCACAAGATTTCTTTCCTTCCCTAGATTCCACTAGCTCCAGTTTACCAAATGAACATTTTACATCTTTTGGAATTATCATTTGTTCACTTTTTATTACACAAAAGAGCATGAGAGATGCTGATCTACAGCACATCTATTCGGTTTTTGTGTGTTTGACTGTTTGAGTTTTTAACCCCTTCAGGACTCAGGACTCAGCATATTTTGGCCTCTAGGACACGGCCCCATTTTTCAAATCTGCCCTGTGTCGCTTTAAGTGATTATAGTTTTGGAACGCTTTAACATATCCAGGGGATTTTGAGATTGTTTTCCCCTGACATATTGTACTTCAAATTAGTTTAAAAATCTGGTTGATATCTTTTGTGTTTAGTTATGAAAACAACGGAAATTTGAAAAAAAGAATTTTTCAGAATTTTTTCCAAAGTTGTTAATTCTTTACATTTGTAGCAGATTCATAACTTACATTTACCAAACATCTGCTTCATGTTGCCATGTTTTTCTAAGATTCCACATATTTTACTGGAATGTTATGGGGATAAGTTCCATTTTTCACATCTTTTGGAAAAACAGCAAACTCCGTTTTTAGAGGGACCTGCTCAACTTTCAATTGGCTGTGAGAGGCCTAAATAATGGCTAGACTCATAAATTACCCGATTATGGAAACTACACAAGGGTTTGTTAACCTTTTAGGTGTTTTATAGGGGTTAATACAAAATGGAGGTGCAGTCTACAAATTGTAATATTTTTGGACAATACATTCATTTTGGGCAGAAAATTAAACATTCACAATAGATTAAATAAAAATCAATGTTTGATACCCAATTTCTTCCGAGTGTACAAAAACCACATGTGTGGTGGTATCCTGCTGTATGGGCACACGGCTAACCATAGAATAGAAGGAGTGCCATTCAAAGCAGATTTGCCTTGTCAAATTGTACAGGCTACAATTTTTTATTTTTTTTTATTTTGGACATATAGGGGCTTATTTTATTGCCATATGAGAAGCACTTTTCTAGTACACAGTATTGGGGAATCTATAGCTAACTGATAAGATTTTATTAACTCTGTGGAAATAATGTAAATCATAAATTTTTGGTAAGATTTTTTTTAATTCTATTTTTTTGGCCTTCACCATATCATAACAATAGTATATTATTTTTATTCTGTGGGTCACCACAATTACAAAAATACCTCATTTATATAGATTTTTTTTATTATTACCCCAATTTTACAGAATAAAAACTAATTTGGAGAAAATGTAATTTGAGCATCTCTGTGTTTTCAGATGCATAACTTTTTTATTTTTCTGCTGACAAATCTGGTGAAGGGCTTATTTTATGTGTGAAGAGTTGTTATTTTTAGTGGTCTTATTGTGGAGTGTAGCATTTTTTTAAACACTTTTTGGAGCATTTTTTAAAGGGTATTAATTAAAAATTATCTACTTTCTGAACGTTTTTGGGGTCTTTTTTCCAGCATTTAACATGTGGGTCCAGTAATGATTCTTTTTTAATATACAGATTGTTACAGAAGTGCATATACCAAATATGTGTGTGTGTGTTTGGGTATTTGTGTTTTTTAATGTTTTAAACTTATTTTTAAAACTTTTTTTTTCTTATACAAACTTGGACTTGAAGAAGTAAGCAATAAAGCTAGTCACCACTGCCCCACACGGCAATTATGTATCAGACAAGCTAATGGCCTTGCAATCAAATGGAAAATCAGATATGTATAGCAAGATGCCACCAAAGTTAAAACTTAACTTTTAATTGATAACTTATCATATAAAATATGTATTTGCAACAATTTAAAAAGATAACAATAACCTAGTATAGTAAGCACATTTTCTGTGTCTCACAGCCACCAAGATCACAATAGTCACAATTTTGCATAATCAAGGGCAAATAACATATGGGATATAAGAAGAAACAGGTTTGATCTCACCAGTCTTCATACGGGAGAACCGGAGTTCCAGGGATCCATGTAAACTTGGACTTGAACTAGCAATGCTCTGATCACTGGTTCAAGTCCAATACAGCTCACGCAAAATGAAGAGTAGTGCCTGGGGGGTGGCTACCTTCCACTACTGTACTTCAATAATCAATTAGAGTGGAGAATTTTCAGTGGTTCTACACCAGTTTTCTGCAAATTTCCATGAGTGACCAATGAAAAATTTACCTGACTTTCTGTGCATGGGCACTGATCCATTATAGAGAATTGCATTTACAGCAGTGGTGTGCTGATCGATCAAAGAACTAATGCATGTAGGCTAGTGTACCAGTTTCTGACCGGGTGCAGGTTTGTCTCAAATCCCCTGCTGTTAACGCAAAGTTGTCAGCGCCATTTAAATGTCTAAGCCCCGCACACCGACAGCAGCATGCTGGTGGCTCAATTTGCTGCCATTTTGGGGCGGATCGCTGCTTTCTGATCACATTACCGTAAGCAATGATCCTCCACAAAATGGTTGGTCGCAGTGCTGCCCACAGTAGTTTAAATGCGACTTTGCCAGCAACATTTAAACAGTAAACACCCGCAACCAGTGATGACACGGATTACGAGTGTCACTGGTGTAAGGTCTGGGTTTGATACCCGAACCTGGATCCAACAGGTTTTTTTAATTTTGATTCCACTGAACCTGATGGGTCCCCTCAACACTATACATAACATATTCAACATTTCCAATAACATTGATTACAATTATAACAGCTCATTCTCTAAATATTGATTATTATAATTGCTGCAACACTATAGAAACTACATTGGAAAAACTTAGCTCTACTCCCTTTATTTGAGATAAGCAATTCATATTATATAACATATTGTTCACATTATGTATTTTGTTAAATCTGTCAGTGTTAAAGCACTCTGTGGCATATTTACTAAGAACAGTGCAAAATGCACAAGGTGTAGTTTGCCTGAGTAGTGTGCAGGGTGCACCAAATCCATTTTTTTTCTCGAGCACCTTTAACGTGGGGCGTGTGACACATTTCTGTCGGACTTTGCATGTTAAATGTGGTGTAGGGTCCAATTGAGCACCAGAATGCCCCTTCCAGTGCAGAAATTTGTGTTGCATGAAGAATAGTGCAGCCGCGACACAAAAGGGTCGCATGCGCCAGAAATGTGTCTCAGACACTTGTTAAATACTTGTGCAAGCAGTTTGCACGGCAAACTGGCTCACGGCCATCAGTAAATGTGGGCCTCTGTTTTCCAATCTAGTAACCTTTATGTGTGAACGGCTTACTATGCCATCCGCAAGGAACCGCACACACAAGGGAACAACAATATCGTATATGGTTGTGCTTCACTATTTCCTTAATAAGGTTCCAAACACAGAGAGATAATCCCATTTTTTACATTGTGTGAGATAGAGATCACCGGGGTATCCACTAAAAGTTTGCTTAGATGACAAAAATACCAACACCATCATTTAATAATTCATTTAGGGTCTCGGAAAACACTGGAATAGGATTGTCAGGAACGTACTTATAGGTGACACTGTCCAGTAATAATATTTCAGTTCGGTTTCATACATTACTCTAGACATAACAACAGTACCTGCCTTGTATGCCATCGTATTGATCCATGTTGTCCTTTAATTCCTACAGTGCTCAAAGCTGTTTCTCATTCAAATTATGAGTGTTTATACAACTTTTTAAATCCAAGCTCGATAACTTCTTGAAATTTGTCCATAACATTGTCCCAAGATTGGGGAGGATAAAAGTAGAAATTAGACATATTAAATATCCTTTGCTGTATGTCTTCCTGTTAAAAGGTTAAAAGTGCCATCTGGTCTGTAAAGTTAAATATATAATTTCTTGAACGGTATACCTCATCTCTTCTTGTGAATCCATTTCCGATGTTAAAAATACCTTTTCCCTGTGAGACCTCTAATGAATTAATTTATATCTTTCAACATAGAGAATAGGTCAAAGTCACTTGGTCATTAGTAAATTATATATCTCTTTAAAAATAGACATATTTTATTGGGACAATTGTTAATCTTAGATGAAACATGTTTTTTTATGTGTAATTAGTCCAGAACTTGTTTTGTCTTGACACCTGGAACAGAAAAAAATCTCAGGATAGCAATTCATGCCATTGTATAAAGCAGGGTATCTCACACTCACCCTATTGTGACCTAAACTGAATATGATTGTGCCTGGAACTTAGCAGTGATTAAAGTCTGTGGGGAAGTCAGTGAAGCAGATTTACTAATATTGGCTAAAACATAATTGATGTAAACATGGACAGGCAGCCAAGATGTACCAAATCAATTCCAGTCATTCATCCTGGATTCCTGGATCATAAAGTTGGTGCACATTTGTTACCAATTTTTTGAGAAATTATGGAACATTTTTTTTATTAGCAGTCACTAGTGAATTTTAATCTATACCCTCTTCCCCAATCAGTCACACCTTTGCTGTCAGTCCTTTAAACATTAAGTGACCATCCTGTTTTGGGCCAAAATGCCCACCCACATAGTCCGTTTTTTTGGGAGTTAAGGTTATTTTGTGATGGCACCGTGTTAGGATATGTGACGGTTTGAATGTTTTCATTATTTTTTTTTGTCCAACAATTTAATTTTGTTCTTAGCAATGTGGTTTATTTTCTTTTTATGCCTTTTACTGTGGAGATCAAATATCATGCAATCCATGTACATGGATATTGCAATAGCTAAATGTTTATTGTTTTATATATTTTTTGTTTGTCCAACTTTTATTAACCCCTTACGGACATATGAATTATCAGTACGTGACACATCGGTTACAGTGAGCCCTCTCCATATAGGCTGGGTGATAGCTGCATACTGCAACAAACACCTACCGATAACGACTGTGATCAGTGCTAGATCGGATCGTGGGTATTTTCCTTTTGATTGCCGCCGCCAAAGCTGCTGGCAGCAGTCAACGCCTGGCAGCGCTAAGGATATTGGTTTAGTTAGTCGCTCTCTGTGAAGTTATCATCATCTTCATAAGACTCTGTATTTTAGTAAGATCTGTTACAAATGTTACTAGTGGCACATTGTAACAGATGATGTGTTAAATCCCTATATACTGACACTGTAGTATGGAGCATTGGTCTGAATTAATCAGACAACCTAGATTAACTACCCTAGGAGTCTGACATAGCTCGCCAGTTGTCAAGGGTTAAATAATTGTCTAGCATGCACAAAAAATTATGGTAAATATCTAATTTCCCACCAAAAATTAGCGTTTCCTAGCTATTCTCACAGTAATCTAATTCTCTATTCATGGCTTACAGGTAAAGGTAAAGAACTAGATCATCCCTGCTACCCGATGCATTTTGGTACACAATTGCTTTTCATTCCTCACCCCAATTTTGACCCAAAAAAAATGGGAAAAACAATTGACTCGAGTATAAGCCAAGGGTATGAAATCGGCCACCTTCCCCCAGTATATACCAGAAGCCCCTTGTCCCTAGTTAACACTTGCAGCTTCTGACCCTCAGTTATAACCTGCAGCCTCTGAACCCAGTGTATGATCCTGAAGCCTACTCTGCCCCCCCCGTATATAGCCAGACCCGTGCCCCCCAGTATACATCCACAGCCCCTGCCCCCACAGTATACAGCCGCGCCCCTGCCTCCCCAGTAACAGCTTGCAGGCCCATGCCCCCCCAGTATCATCCTGCAGCCCCTGCCCCCCAGTAATACCCTGCAGCCCCCTGTCCCCACTATCGAGCCTGTAACCCCAGTATACAGCCCCCAACCGAGGCCCAGCTTTTAAGAAAAAAAAGTGTACACCCCCCTGGCAGGTCCTTTCTACCACTCGTTGTTCTGGCTCCAGTTCCCTCTCTCTGTGCGGTGCCGTCACTCAAGGTGATTGTCAGTGAGCCGCTAACGTCACGACTAAGCGATGGCACTGCACCATCACCTCCGACGCCCCACTCCTGCAGGGCTTTTTCTCTAGCCATCGTTTCTGGATCGATCCCCTCTCCTCTCTCCGTCCGGTGCTGTTGCTGAGCTGTGACTCAGCTACTCACTGACATTCTACAGTGTGTGTGCGCCAATCGGCACACACATTATGATGTCAGCGAGCCGTGCTGACTTCACACTAGAAACGACAGCATCGCACGGAAGAGGGAGCAAGTGCTGGATATCAATGGCTAAAAAGAGTTTTCTAGCCACATATTAGGCTGAAACACTCAGCTTATACTCAAATATATATGTATATATTTTTTCATTGTATCAACCCACTTCTGAAGATGCTGTGTAAGCTGTCATTTTTTGCAGGGACAAGCTTTTATTTTCATTTTATCCAATATGGGGATAGTATGACTTTTGATCCCTTTTTATTAAAATTTTTCATATGTGGCTAATAGTACTGATTCAAGCATTGGGATGCTTTTTTGCTATTCAGGGTGTACCTCATGGAATAATACCATATATACAAAAATGTGCTGAAAATTCAGCTCTGGCTTGAACTCGAGTAAAAAAAAAACTAAGTGAAAACTCACCTTTCCGCCCAACAGGTCTTCTCCACATCGTCCTGCAGTGGCGGCAGGTCCCGGCAACATCACAGGTTCTGACCGGGCTGCAATAGTATTGTGTGTGTCCACAGCCGAAACACACTCTGATGTCAGCAGCGGCTGACATCAGAGCTGTGGGGCGCACGAACCTTCTGCAGTACAGTATAGCAGAAGACCTGCGGGGCGCCGGAAAGGTGTGTTTTCACTTATTTTTTTTTATGAATTTGGGAAACTCGGACAGCTGGATGTAAAATGGGACAGGGGGTTGCTGGCTGCTATTTACTGTGGGGGTTGCTGGCTGCTATATACTAGGGGGCTATTGGCTTCTATATAGGGGGGGCTGCTATATAATGGGGGGGCTGCTGGCTGCTATATCCTGAGTGTGCTGCTGGCTACTATATCCTGGGGGGGCTGCTGGCTGCTATATCCTGGGGGGACTGATGGCTGCTATATCCTCGGGGGACTGTTGGCTGCTTTATCCTGGGGGGGCTGCTGGCTGCTATATCCTGGGGAGAGGGCTGCTGGCTGCTATATACTGGGGGGCAGGTACTGGCTGCAATATACTCGGGGGCAGGCACTAGCTGCTATATACTTGGGGGGAACGCACTGGCTGCTATATACTGGGACAGGCACTGGCTGCTATATACTGGGGGGCAGGCACTGGCTGCTATATACTGGGGGGATTGTGACCACGCATTTTCTTATCTCACCCTCGCTTATACTGGGTCACTAAGGTTTTCCCAGTTTTTTTGTGGTAAAATTAGGGGCCTCGGCTTATACTGGGGTATATATGGTAATTTTTATATTTTGATAGATCTGGCATTTTGTCTGTGTGGATACCTAATATGTTTATGATTTCAAATTTTTTTTTTTTTACTTTTGTTTCCATTTTAGGAAGGTGAGTGAACCTTAAGGGTCCTAATCACTGATTGTCTATATTGTGTCTTTCTCTGTCAGGGTCTAATTTAGACTATTCTATGACTAGGCTAAGAGACTGTCAGCTATCATGGCAGTAAATTGATGCCCCCCAAATAAGGCCATAGGGGGTAACAATCCCAGCCAATACAGCAGCACATCATTATGCAGAGAATGTTTGTCTATTTGTAACCACCTTAAAGGGAACCTACCACCACGATTCTACCTATAAAGGTAGAACGGGTGGTAGCTGGATGTAAGGACGCAGGATAGTTCCTTTTTAGATAGCTAATCCATGTCCCCGCTAACTTTTGGTAAACTTTATTCACAAAGTTTATTCTAGCTGCGCACCCTCGTCCGACTTGCTGGCGTTCTGCGCATATGTGCAGAAGCCGGCTTGTTGGACAAGCGCGCACAGCTACGAGGAGCTGCGCGCCGCACACATCAGGGTAGGAGGAGTAACGTGTGCTATCCTCATGTCCCTTACATCCACCTACCACCCGTTCTACCTTTATAGGTAGAATTGTGGTGGTAGGTTCCCTTTAAGGTGATTTTTTTTTAAATTATATTTACCAAGACAGAGCATGTCATCTGCACTTTTTTCATGGATAGAGGAACAGATTCAATGTCTGCATGCATTTTCTTGTTTTCTCGATGACAACTAGAGAAAGAGATCAAAGAAATAGTTTAAATTCATATGTAAATGGATGTAGTCTGGATGGTTAAAGTGTGAATATGTTAACTGCTGTGACATCTGTATATGTGTTCTTTAATATTTTGATGTCTGATTATACTCTTTCACCCTGTGTGGTGCATATCGACACTGAAATGTCCTATGATAGTTTTGTGTATAGATAGATAGATAGATAGATACTGTATATATATATATTATATATATATATATTATATATAAATATACATATTCATATATATAATATCTATATATATAAAAAGAAATACGTGCAGCACTCCAATGTGTGAACAAACAATAAAGTGTTTATTATTCCACCTTTCCAGCAACGTTTCAGCTGTTAGCTCAGCCTTTTGTCAAGCAATGTGTGTGGCAGGTTTTTTACAGATATATATATTCGCAGTGCATGACAATCATACATACACGTAAACATTATATACAATGCATGATACATAATAACCGTGCATCAGTGATTCAATTTTCAACAATCAATTAACCCCTTCACGCCCTCCGTGCGGATATATCCCCACGAGCGCAGTGACTTTAGCGCTCAGTGTTGGATATATCCGCCACGGCGCTTATGGCCGGCTCGGCTCTGGATCAGAGCCGAACCGGCATCAGGAAACACGGGTGCCGGCTGTAACTAATACCGGCACCCCAGTGTAACACCCCCCCGCATCGAGTGTCTCCGATCGCGGGTGCTTAACCCATTAATGCCGCGGTCAGTGCGACCGCGCATCTAACATGCATCTGGGGGATCTTTCCCCCACGATCGCCCCCCCCCCGAACCGTTTTCGGGGGGCGCCGATCGTTGCTATAGCAACTCTTGGGGTCCGATCTGGACCCAGAGTTACTTGCAAGAATTGCCGTAAGATGGCGTCTGTGACGTCATCTACTGCACAGTGCCAGCCTATGCAGTGTATAGGCTGACACTGATAATACTCTGCAATACATCAGTATTGCAGAATATTATCATGAAGAAGCAATCAAGATTGATTGTTTCATGTCCCATGGTAAATTTAAAAAAAAAAGTTAATTCAATAAAAAAATAAAGTCATAAATCACTAAAATGCCCCAACCCCCCCATAACATATAAAGAGACATATAACTAAAAAAAAAGTCTAAATCATAACACAAACCCCACTAATAAGTATCACTGCGTCCGAACACCCCGTAGAATACAAGTAAATCTTATTGAACCCCCACGATAACGCCGTAAAAAAAAGACGTTATAACCCTCCAAAATTATGATTTTATTACCTTTTCAATCCCACAAAAATGCTATAAAATGGCGATCAAAAACCATAGTAACTCCACATGATGAATACGTGCAAAGTACACAACATGTCCCTCCAAAAAACAAGCCATCACCAGCTCCTAGTCCAAAAATGTAACATGTTATCCACTTGGACAGACGGCAATGCATAAATGATAGATTTTTCCCCACATAGGGTTTGTGTTGACAATTAGTAAACGTAAGAAAAATATATTCATGTCTGGTATCCCCTAATCGTATCGACCCATAAATAAAGATAACATGATTCTTAGTCTATAACGGTGAACACCAAAAAAAAAAGTAAAAAATCCATGTACAGAATTGATGTTTTTCTACTCCTGCCCCTCAAAAAAGTCCTAAATTTTCAACAATGTGAAACCAACCCCAAAATGGTAACATGGAAAAAGCATCTCGTCCCGCAAAAAAAATGCCGTCACAAATGGCCCCAATAACGAAAAGCGAAATTTTATAGCCTCAAAGGGGCCATGAGGAAACTAAAATCCTGGCAGCGCAGCGCCTCCTTCCCTTCGCAACCTCGCGTGCCCCCATAAAACAAGTCACAGACCCATGTGGGGGGTCTTTGTACTCAGGAGAAATTGCAGACAAATGTATGTGGGGTTTCTCTTTTTATATTTTGGGAATGTGTAAATTTTAGTGCTAAATGAACGTATAGGGAACATATGACCATTCTAAATTTCACCTCCATTTTGATTTCAATTACTATAATAGATCTCAAGGGGTTAACAATCTTCCGTAAACAGCTGTTTTCTGATAGTTTGAGGGGTGGGTCAGATTTGAAAATTGGGTAGATTATATAGGGGGTTTGGATGCTAAATATTGTAATATTCTTCAAACTGTATTTAATCAGCCCAAAAAGGTCATTCTGAAAATCCGGAAAAGCTTTCTATTTGTAAAGCCGCTTGACAATCAAATAAATTACCGAGACAAATTTCAAAAATTATAAAATGTAAAGTAGACAAATGGGAAATGTTTTCTCATCAAACTAATTTAGTGGTAATCGATCTGCCTGAAAACGCAATGATTTTAGAATTCGAAATGGCAAATTTTTTCAAAAAATTAATCATATTATTCTTTTTTTTTGTAAATAACGAAACTATCAGAAACTTGATCATCCAAATTTAACCACTAAATATAGTACACTGTGGGGGAAAAAACAATCTCAGAACTGTTGTGATAAGTACAGTGTCAAAAGTATAACCTATAAACGAAGCAATCAGAATCCAAAAAATCGGGGCTGAGCCTAGCTACAACATGGCTCGTCCTTAGGGGTTAATATGTACATCATAATTAGCAGTTCATGACACATATTTACTTGTGCTCAAGTACCATTTGGTACCGATAGATTTTGTTATAATATGTCATTCACCGTGTGTGGGGCCTCCTCCGACCTTGCTGTAATCCACAGATCCACCGCTGTCTGCGTCCCACAAACATCATTGCGTCATGTTCAGAGATTTAGTGTATAGACAGATCACCCAATGCGCATGTCGCGCAGCGCATATCGCGCTGTGCTCCAGCGGGGCGCCTCCTGGATAAGGATTTTCCCTTACATCTCCTCTGATAGGAAAAACTACTCTAGCGTTTTCTTTACGCATGGTGCGTCCTAATCTGTGTCTCTGAAGGTGCCATATTAGGTAAGGAATACGAAACTATTAGCAAGACCTGTAGAATATCATCAGGATAATTGTTCATCGGTATCGGTATGTAGGCAATAATGAGTATGAGGAATAGTTTATAAGATATTTCATTCTGGACAAGTAAGGTGCCAAAATATAATTAAACTCACCATCTCTGTGATTACGGTACCCCAGATACCTTAACTAACAAACTCACCGCCAGAGTATGGCTATTAACAAAAAAGATTTACAGCCAGGAGGAAGGCCCCCACACGGTTGAACGACACACTTATTTACTCCAAAATCTAACCATGTACACAATGTGTCACTTGATCACAATTAATATATGTCATGAAATGCTATTATTGTCAATGCAACTATTATTTATGTTGAAATTGAATCACGATGCACTGTATTATATGTAATCATGCATTGTATTATAGTTCGTGTATGTCATATGTCATTTGCACTGTGTGACATATACCTGTAAAAAACTGACAACACATTGCTTGACAACGGCTGAGCAAACATCCGAAACGTTGCTGGAGGTAGAATAAATCCTTTTATGTTTGTGTTCACAACATTGGAGTGCTGCGTATTTCTTTTTAAACTGGATTCAAATCGACTCTGACTTGTGTGCAGTAACAGGATAGAACCCGTTAACATTTTTGTTGCTAGGACCTGTGCCTGCTGAATTTTTCCTATATATAGTTAAACTGTGATGGCGGTATGTTCCCCCTGTTTTTGCTATTATGCAAGGCCTTGGCTGAGGGTTGTGTTGTCCACAGCCCTTGGAACCCCAGGTGTGGGAACAGCACCAATCAGCTTCAATAAAGCCGTCACCGAGCTAGCACGTTTTGTCTCGTCTGGAAGGAGGCTGGAGAGCAGCGCAGCCTTGACCTCTTGGCCTGTAGCACAAAAGTGTTTTTTGTTGTGGTGATCAGGCTATACCATTGTTGTATTTAGCACATGACGGGAGGATACTATTTCCTTTTTGATGCCGAAATTGAAAGACTGTTTTATTTTAGTTCCTGCTGAAATAAACCTAGGCTAGACCTGTTTTGGACTTTACTTTGGTTCACTGTCGTGAACTCCATACGCACACCCCGCTACCACCACGGTCTCGACTGGCAAGATCTATCCCACAATGATACATGCCAAAATAGTATTCAACCCCCCTGCAATGTAGCAGGTTTGATGAAGAAGCAAATACCGTTGAGACCTTCAACTTCAAACAGAGGCAGGATTTAGTAACAGAATGCATAAAGCTTACAAACCAAAAGTTTAGTTGTCAGTTTACAATGTTTAATACATTTTAAACATAAAAGTGGGTCATTCTATATTCACCCCTCAAAACCAACCAAATTGTCTTGGTCCCTAATTATTAAGAAGTATTCAGGCAAAGAACAATGAGTCTTCACATGTTTGGATTAATTACTGTTTTCCAGCCTTTTTCTGACTATTTAAGGACCTTCCCAAACTTGTGAACAGCACTCATACAGGTCAACATGGGAAAGAGCAAAGGGAGCATTCCAGCTCCGTAGAGACAAAAACGTGGAGTGGTCACAAGCTAGCAGGGGTACAAACACCTTTCCAAGGAGTTGGGCCTACCTGTCTCTCCACTGTTGGGGGAGCATCAACTCCGGAGTTGGAAGCTTATGAACTAACGTTAGCCATACACGGCCTGGACACGCTGTTGAAAGTTTCCTCCTCCTCCCCAGGCTCCGTGCCATTTGCCAGGAATAGTCCAAGAGTCTACTACCCAAGGACACACAAGGAAGGTGCGCTGGGAAGATCTCATGGCAGTTGGGACTGGGTTTCAGTCAATACCATAATACTACTCCACCGCAATGGTCTCTGTTCCGACGGAGCACGTAATGTACTTGTACTTCAAACGTCCATCTTCAAGGCTCGTTTAGCTTTTGCTCATAATCAGCTTGGAGACTCTGAAACAGACTTTTCAAGGTTCTCTGGTCTGATGAAGACCAGATCGAGATCTTTGTTGCCAAAACCACACATGTGACGTTTTGGGACGGTTTCAACTCATACTGACCCCAAGATACCATCCAACAACATCAAGCATGTGGTGCAAGCATCGAAAGGGTGCTTGGGCTGCCTTGCTCAGCCAAGGGCCTGGCCATCTGGGGGGTTCCCTCAATCCATTTGAAGATGATAGCACGGCCTCCTTAGGATTTTGCCAGAGACCTCTGCTCCTCCACTCAAGGACTTAAATGCGATCGTTTCATTTCACTTCCAACAATGATAAGACCCCGAAGCACACACCAGAAAATCCAAATGCTGGAAGCCGAAGGGTAGAAAATCGCGGGAAGAGGAGAGACTGGGGTATTCTTTCCTCTTACATTTGTTGGCCTAGTCCATTCGTCCTGACCTAACACCCATTGAAAACTTGTGGCAGAGCTCAAGATTAAAGTCCACATGAGACACCCAAAGAACCTAGATAACGTTGGTGAAGATCTGCATGGAGGAGTGGGCCAAATCACTCCAAAACCTGTGCCGGCCGATCAGTCTTATAAAAGATCGATTATTATGCTGTAATTTGCCAAAAATGGTTATTGACAAATTTATTAACACCTAGGGTGAATAATCTTGACCCACACTTTTTGTTTTGAAATTTATTAAAAAAAGCTAACAACCTACTTTTGTTTGTAAGATTTATGCAATCTGTTAATTAAAGTCTTGCTCTTGTTTGAAGTCTGAAGGCTAACTTATTGCTTCTTCGATCAACCTGCTGCTTAATATAGTGTGTATAATATATATATCTATATATATATATTTATATATTTATATATATATATATTTATTCTTTTTTTCTTAGCTTAAGTCACTCACTGTTCACTGGTTCCAGATTTGCCTTTCTTCTTTCCATACCTATTTTTGTTTGTTTTCTTACCGCATAGACACCAGAAGTTGAGGATTTGTTCAGAAGGTGAAGTCTGTCCTTAGTTGGTCCTTTGTGGGGCACCATTTTGATGTATTTCCATATAGATAGAAGAGTAGTCAATCTGTATTTAAAGGTAAGGGAGCTTAAGGTAATATTTGTCAGGACAAATATTTAAAAGTGAGTTGATATAGGGCCTACTAAACCATCGTACAAAAGTCTGATCCTGATTGAATTTTCTATTACGGTCCATCGCATAAAAGCCTGTTTCACATCGCAGTATTCTGGCAGTATTTATTACATCAATATTGTTTCGACAACCAGAGGTAGGTATTTTCTATTAGGTCCCATTTCTGAGTATTACTTTCAAATACTATTGTAACATCTTGCCAAAATAACCAAAATATAACCACAATAAGGGCTTAGATGATAAACCTATTTCCTTTCGAACGTGTTATTTTCAGTATAGAAATCATGATAATGTTAATGCCATGTCACAATTTCTTTATCATCGTACCATCCTTTATGTTATTACTTTTGCATTGTTTTCTCTATTATTTGTAGATTGTGTCAAAAAGTACCATTTACTTAGGTATAAGCTGAGCTGAGTATAATGGCGAGGACCTCTTTTAAACACAAAAAAATTGAAAAACCGTTGATCTAGTATAAAGCCTAGGTTGTGAAATCCAGTATACAGCCGCAGCCCATGCCTGCCCCCATGTATACAAGCCCCCCATGCCCCCCCAAAGATAGCACCCATCTACCCCGGCACCCCAGTATATAGCCTGCGGCCCTCTTCCCGCTAAGCATATAATCCCCACCCCTGCCACCTAGTATATAGCCTGCCACCCCTACCCCCCAGGTATACGGCCAGACCCTGTCCCCCAGTAGATAGCACAGCCAGTCATTCCCCCTAGTAATACAGCCAGCCCCGTGTCCCCCCATATACAGCCAGCCCCTGCCCCCATATATAGCCTGCCAATCCCGCTTCCCTATAAATAGCCATCCCTCCATCCATATATAGCATGCCACCCATCCCCAGTAGATCGCAGCCGACCCCAGCTATGCCTGCCAGCCAAAGCCTGCCGCCTCAGTATACGCCAGCTTTGTCCCCCAAGTATAAGCCTGCCAGTTCGCAGCCCAGTATATAGCCGCCAGTCCCCCTGCCCTCTCCCAGTGTATAGCCACACCTCTTTGCTCTCAGTGATAGAGCTGCCAGCCAACGACCCCCCCCCCCATATATAGCCGACAATTTTTTGCGAAAAGCCAATAAATGGCTTATAAAAAAGAAACTAATACTCAACCCTCTGGCGCCCATCTCCGTCTCTCTCTTCTCGACACTCTCCCTTCTTGGCTGGGGATCGCCGCAGCGCAGGAATTGCGATCTATGTCGCTCTATATGCCACCCCAATGTTGCTCGTCTGGTACCTCATAGTGGGTGTGCGCAGGAGAACGCACAGACTTATTCCCATGGGCTGGCACCGCAAAGACCGCAAGAGAAAGTTGGGTGAGAACACCGGAGGGTGCACACACGGAGGTGTGGGTATTAATTTTTTTTTAAGGGCGGGGCTGGACCATTTCAATAATTGATAGGGGGTGGCTCTGCTGGACAGTTCTGTCTTCTGGTGGAATGCTTTTTGCTGGACATTTCAATCATGGGGGCTGCTGTGACCATTGTGTTTAATTAGGAGGAGGCTAACTGGACATTTAATTAATGAAGTGAGTCTGCTGGACATTTCATTAGTGTTGGAGGCTGCTCTACTAGACATTTCATAGTAAGGGAGGGGCTAAATCTGGACTTTCATTATGAGGGGAGGCTGCTACTAGACAATTTCATATGAGGCGAGATGCGGGATATTTCTTAGTGATGGGAGGCTGGCTGGATATGTATGTTGCCAGAGCAGCGTCTGTATTTCCCACCCTTGGCTTATTGACTCAATTCAATGTTAATTTTCCCAGTTTTTTTTTGTGGTAAATTAGTTGCCGTCAGCTATACTTGAGATATCAGTATTATAAATGGGGTGAATTAGAATCACATTCCCATATTTTACTAGATACCGGAATATGAACAAAAAAATATATAGAAATGAATACGTGCACATTATTTATTCATGAACACCTGCCTACTGCCAAGAAGGCTATATACAGGATATCCAGACTAAGACATGCACTTACAGAAGACTCCTATGTTAATAAGAGCTCTGGATGCTTAGAAGTACTGCAACGTTGGCCTCTGGCCCAATGAAAGCTGGTAAGTTTTATCAAAGTTATCAGTGTCTATGGGGCCGTTACCTGCTTTTATGCCAACTACCTCAATTGACCTCGCAAATCCACAGACAATTCTGTCCCATAACTCCTACAACATTGGGGCGTAAATCAGGCGCACTCATGCCGACACTTGTAGCATCGCTCCGAACAGGGTGATAACAAACTCTATGCAGACTTTTTGGCTGTTTTTTATGTAACCGAGTGACATCCTTTCTCACACGATACAATGAAGTAATATGTTCTAATTGTCAAGGACAAAAATTTGTCCACGAAACAATCAAATATACTTCCTGGAATACTTCTGCACAAGAATGATCTTTCAGGGATCTGTTATTCGAAAATACTAGATAAATGTTCATGACTTTAACCATTGGACAGCTGATCAATACGGATGTACAGACTGACATGCATTAGATGTCTGCAAACTGGTCCTTTTTTTTCATAGTCTGTCCAAACTTACACCACACGAGAGAAAGCAAATTTAGGTAAAGAAGTCATGCCCAGCAATCATTACGCAAGCTCTATTAATATTACAAAGTATTTGTTGTAATTTATGATGACTAAATGTTAGATAAATAACAAAAACCTTGAATAATCTGCAATTCCCCAAATTAGAAAGGTCGATAAATGGAAAATGCACAAAAGCCAACCTTAATCCACAACAACCTTTAGCTCTAATTTATCCAAATTGGGTGTAAGTATTTACAACAGCTGCTTGCACCTGTTTCCACCTGTGTTACAACACGTTTTTTAACAGTTATGCAACAGAAATAACAATTTAACCAGAAATAGTTCATAACAGCGCTTATGTGGTCACTAAAAGATTACAATCAAAACAACATTTTGGACAGCTTAACACAAACAAGCCAGTTATGGGCCAGGGCCATTAAATGGAAAAATTGTAAAAAAACATTCCTTAAAAATTAACTTAACTAACTTAACTATTAACACAATTGCTTAAATCAATCTTGCACTGTTGAACTATTATAAAATAAATTTGTTACGCCCTATTGGACTAAGCCTCTTTTGGCCTTAGGACAGAACATCGTCTACAATTTTTCATTCTGCCCCTGTGTCCTCACTAGAAGTGCTTATTACTTTAGAACAAATTCAGATATCCAATGGATTTTGAGGATGTTTTCTTCTGTACAACAATGTAACAAACTTGTTTACAATAATTTGGATGATATCCTTTTGGTGTTTGTTATAAATAAAACTTAACTTTGGAACAAAATTTGGCAAAATTTTCTTTATTTTCACAGCTAATTCTCTACGTTTGAGGCAGATAGTCTCCAAGCAGCACCCAAATCCAATTCATAACTTGCATTTCCTGCCTAAATGTTCTTTATGTGTTGCAATTGGTTTTTTAAAATTCCACAATTTTACTAAATTTATCGGAGCCTCAGAATTGTGGTGCCATTTCTCACTTTTCGGGAAAATCACACAAACTAATATGTAGATGGACCTGTTGAACTTTTAATGTGACCTGGACGAGGCCTAAATGAATATCTAGAATGGTTAATGACCCTTATGGAAAACACCCCCGGAACAAATGAAAACCCACCTTTAAGAAGTATGTTAACCCTTTAGTGTTTTTAGGGGTTAAAACAAAATGGAGGTGTGGTCCTACAAATGTGACATATTTTTTGACAAGACATTTTTTTGGGGGGAAAATAAACATTTACAAATGGAATAATGACCAAAAGGCTCCACAAGTTTGATACCCAATCTCTCCGAGTACACCCCGAACCCATATGTGGGGATAACCTGCTGTAGGGTGCACAGCCGGGCATAGAGGAATAGGGCACCATGCAAGATCATATTTGCTATGTCACATTGTCACGCAATATTTTTTTTTGTTTTTTTATTGTGACCTAATAGGGGCTATGTTTTGCCACATGAGATGCACTTTTAAGGTGACATAATTTTGGGGGCATTATATAGTTAATTGGTGAGATTTTATTTAATCTTGTGTTGGTGGAGGAATGAACAATCCACATTTTTAAGGAACCTTTTTTGTGGGTTTTTTTTTGGCCGTTTACCTAGACCGTAAAAAAAGTATAGATATGTATTCTTGGGTCACCATCATTACGAAAAAACCTCATTTGTAGTTGTTTAAATTTTTTTTCCCATTTTACTGAATAGAAGTAATGCAGCATCACGACTTCATATGCCATACGTTTACTTTTTTCTTCGGCTACAACATCTGTGTAAGAGCTTATTTTTGGCGAAGAAGATTGTTCTTTTTATGTGTCTTCTATCATATTCATAACTTGTTTAAATCACTTCTTTAGAGCAGTTTTAAAGGGTATTAATCAATATTATCTTTTTTACGGAGCATCTTTGAGGTTGGCCTTTTTCTTCGGGGTTCATTGTGCGGGTCCAATATGATTTTATTTTATATGGAGATTGTTACAGACATGAGCGATACCAAATATGTGGGGGGTGTGTGTGTATTTTATTCATTTACTGAAAAACAATTGGAGAAAATTTTGTTTATTTTGCATCACCAACTTTTCATATGCATAATCTTTTTTATTTTTTCGCTGACAATCTGGTTATGAATGGTATTTTTTGTGAAGAGTTGTTCTTGTTTACTGGTCGCTCTTTAGAGGCGTAACTTTTTTAAATCTTTTTTTTTAGAGCATTTTTGTAAATGTAGTAATTAACAAAGATCTTTTTTTGGACAGTGTTTTTGGCGTTTTTTTCCACTGCTGCGTTTACCGTGCAGTCCAGTACTAGATTCTGTTTAATACAGATTGTTACGGACGAGCAATAACCCAAATATTGGTTGTTTTTTGTGTGTTTGGTTTTTTTGCTATTATTCTAATGTGTTAACTGTACTGTTTTTCACTTTTTTTTTACTTATACAACTTGAACTTGAAACCAGTTATGCTCTGATCGGCGTTCAAGTTCAATACACAATGCTCACATAACTTTTTTTATGTAAGCCGTGGTAACATGTCTGAGCATGCAGAGCATGCCATACATTTTGCAGTCAAAGCCCCAAAGGGTCGACTGCACAGAAGATCGGTCGCCCGGAGCAACTAGGCAGACTTAACAGTGCTGCCCGGAAGAGATCGGATCTCCCGGTAAGTGGCACGGTGGTCCGATCCATATCAGAAAACCTTAACACCCACGGTCAGCTTGGAACCGGCTCCGATCTCGGTGTTAGACAGCTTACAGCCGCTGCTTCTGTGTACAGGCTCGTGCGGCTGCTCGTCGCCGTCAAACAGGACATTATGTTGTGCCTGGGCGTATAGGATCTAGCCCCAGGAGTACATATAATGTCGCAGGCGCCAGGGTTAATTAATTAATTATGAATATGGGGAGATTTATCAGAATTGTTTGAGAGCAAAACAGTCGTAGTTGCTCATTGTCAGCCAATCAAGGTCACCTATATTTTAAAAACAGCTGTGGGGAAAATGAAAGCAAGCTTTCACTGTGGTTTGCTTTCAGACCTTCTGCTAATATCACCTCCTATGTTCCTTTGTCCTTGCTTTACCATGCCTTTTCTCCTTGTATATCAGTTTGTGTAAATTCATATTTGCTTCTCTTCTCCCCTGAATACACTACTAGCTGAGAGAAAAAGGAACCTGATGATTTTCCCAATAACTTCAACTCTTTGCAGACCGATCCTGGGACAGATTTTTTTTCAGTCTGATTTCTATTCTGAAACTATGTAATTGAAATTCAGAGTACACAATTACTTTACTACAACAAGTAGAAAGAAGAAAAGAAAACAACAGACAGTAGCTTCTTCCTTAAAGTACTCTACCACCAGAAAAGGATTGTTAACCAAGACACTGACATAGTGGTTTCTGTGCCTCTCTGCTCTCGTTTGCTTACTATGATGCCCTTCCTTTTTTTTTTTAAACCAAAAACTGATTTTAAAATCTAGGCAAATCAGCCTGAGAAGCCCAGGCTCCATAGGTGTTAGTGTATTGGAGTCCCTTAGCCATTTGCTTAATTTTAAAGCCTTTTTTTCTTAAAAACAAGGGCATAGAAAGCTTCAAGAAAATGGATCCTCGCAGGGGGGTACACACCATTTTTTATTGTCATTGTGGCTTTTAAAATTGGTATGTAAACATTGGTTGTTACATTTGGTGTGTAGAAGTCCTTTAAGAGTGTAAATAAAATCTTAAACATCAAATTTCTTTTATTTCAGAGTTAATCCAGGCACTTAGATAGTTAACTCAAGTAAAGCAACTTTGTCTGTCTTATCTACTTATGCAGGAGCAGTATATCTCGATCATCTGTGGTCCAGCCACTCAGATCAACACAGCAAGATAAGATTGATTAGTACTAATTTTATGATTAGTGTGCTGAATTTTAATTACATTCCAGGGTTACATGTTCTTTAACCAACAGAACTATTTTTTTAAGAATATTCAATACACAAAGTTTACTATATCATCTTCACTAATTTGATGTTATGGAATGTTTGTTACACTGTAATTTAGTAATCCAAGTTTAGCCAGAATCACCATAAGTTTCTGAACAAGACACCTTCTTAAAGAGTTTTCTCACAGATAGGGCCTAACTTGCTGATCGTGGGGATTCAGTGCTGAGACCCACACAGATGGGGGAATGAGGGACTCCACTATACTGAACTGACGTACAAAAGTTCTTTATTATAATTTTGTATTCGTCCGGAACATTATATTTTAGAATTGTAAAAAAATTTTATTAAACCTCATTACAGACATTGTTTGTCATTGCATCCTGGACTAAATGTACACAAGCCTCCAACAGCCTATCAGAGGTCACCGAGAAAAAACAGGTCCATTGTAACTAGGGGTTCTGTAATTTTAGGGTTCTCTACATAAGTTCAATCTGGACTGTTTAACCCATTAGATCCTTAGTCGATCTGTGACAGGGGTTACATACCTGTGGGAGGGTTCCAGGCCGCACTCCCCCTCCCTTCTCCCCCCCCATCGCGACCCTTTCCACACCCCACGATCAATTGCTGGTGTGCCATCTCTTCTGCGACCACATTGCATTCCTGCCTTGAATCCGGCCCCTGGCTGGACCAGGCATCTGCCTGTCCCTATGCAAGAAGAAAAAAACTCCCAAAAAAAACCCCTGTCAGCTGCAATTAGCTACTTGCTAACTGTCCTAATGGCAACATGCATACTGTATTGCATGGCTCATTCATATACAGTGTGTCAAAAATCACTTGTTCTGGCAGCATTATAGTTAGAAATAAAAAAGTAAAAATAACACAAAATCCAAAAAGAATAATTTCAAAATAAATATGAAAAATCAATAACAACTTCCCAAAAGCTTCCAACACACAAAAACTATCATAAAAAGTTAAAAAAATATAAACATAGTTAGTCCCAGTGGTAATTCTGTACTCTCCTATTTACCCCCTGGGGTAGATAGTGAATGGAGAAATAGGTAGTTATATCTCTTGGTGTGGCTGGTGTATGGAGACCCTGCAACAACACGCCGGGTCGAACTGGTGTTAATGAGAAATTCCCCCTAATAATGTATGTTATGCTAATAAAAAAGCACCTAAACTTATGCCTTCTTACAGATAAAAACATTCCTATCTGTGATGTGCAAATGTAAAGAAGGAAAAATCTAACACTGTCTACAAGATTTGGACTACATGAGTTTATTTGTAGTGGAACCAAAGAGATATGTTATATATAATATCTATGCTTGCTACACATAACATGTCATAAAAACTATATTTGAATTTGAGGTGTATTTGCAGTTCATGTTAGCAAGATATTTCTGATTTTTATCGTTCTGGGTTTTTTTGTGACAGCTCCGGCCATCCTTTTTACAAATGCAATAAAATCCACATGGAAGAGATATTGAACTGAACTATTGCTGATTTGTTAGTAGATGGAGAAATGTGAAAAAAGTCTAATGTGCTGTATTGTAAAACTGGTGGTCTTGTTACCGCAAATATTTTTGGGTGTCAGGTTACTGTGTAATATTATAATATGAAACTTACAAATCTTGGACACAATGTGAACATGATGCTGTCAAATGTCCCACACACTGGGTTCAAAATCATAACTCCAACTACATTGCTTTCATGTGAACTTGGAAAAATAACGCTTTCATTTGAGTTAACGAACCCTAACGTATGTGCTTCCCATAAGGCTCCGCCTAAGTAGTGCCTCTTGCATCATATATAGCTCCCCCTGGCCTTGATGCCAGACAGTTTATTAGGTAATTTAGACTCCAACACCACTCGCCAAGTCTCCACGACGTGAAGAAGCTGATATTTCCCCTTTGCAAATGAAAGCTGCTCAAACATGAACAAACAGCCAGCCGCCCATGTTATGAAATGGCCCATGCAGCCAGCCCCCCGTTTATTAAATGTCCCATGCAGTCAGCCATCCCAGTTTTGAAATGCCCCTTGCAGCCAGGACCCCCTGTTATGATATGCCCCATGCAGCCAGACCCCACAATGATTAAATGCCCCATACAGCACATACTGAGGGCGCTATATTCGGGGGGTGTGCGCGCCTACCTGGGGAGGGGCTTGCTGGTGCTATATACTGGGGGGGAGGTACTGGCTTGTCAATATAACGGGGGCAGGCACTGATTGTTATATTGTGTTTATCTGTCAGGGTCTAATTTTAGACTATTCTATGACTAGCAGAGGACTGTCAGCTATATGGCGTAAAGTGATGCCCCCCAAAATAGGCATTAGGGCCGGTAACAATCCAGCCATCAGCAGACATCATTATGCAGAGAAGTTTGTCTATTTGTACCCACCTTAATGGAACTACCACCACGATTCTACCTCTAAAGGTAGAACGGGTTGGTAGTGGATGTAAGGGACGCGAGGATAGTTCTTTATAGAGCGAATCTCCTGTCCCGCTAAAGTTTGGTTAAACTTTCCTCAGGCCCGAGGCGGAGAGCCACAGCTCCGAGGCGGAGCACTGCGTATGGCCAGAAGCAGAGCCGGTGGTTGGACAAGCGCGCACCGCTACGAGGGCTGCGCCGCCAAAATCGGGTTAGGGGAGTAAGGTGCATTCATGTCCCTTACATCCCACCTACCACAAGTTTACCTTCTATAGGAGAATCATGTGGTGGTAGGTCCCTTTCGGTTATTTTTTGTTTTATTATATTTACAACGACAGAGCATGTTCATCTGCATCTATCATGATAGAGAACAGATTCAATGTCTGCTGTCATTTTTCTTGTTCTTTCGATGACAACTAGCGAAAGAGATCACGAAACGTTTAAATTCATATGTAATGGATGTATTGGATGGTTCAAGTGTGAATTGTATACTGGTGACATATGTTATGTGTCTTTATATTTGTTGTTGATGATAACATCACTGTGTGGGGCATTCGGCCCTGAAATGCTCTATTGATAGTTAGTTGTGTATATATATATATATATATATATATATATATATATATATATATATATAAAATATATATATATAGAGAGAGAGAGATATAGATATATATATATAGATATGTATATATATATAGTAAAAAGAAATAGGGCAGCACTCCAATGTTGTGAACAAACAAATGAAGTGTTTATTCCACCTCCAGCAACGTTTCAGCTGTTAGCTCAGCCTTTGTCAAGCAATGTGTGTCAGGTTTTTTACAGATATATATAGTCGCAGTGCAATGACATCATACATACACGTAAACATTATATACAATGCATGATACATATAATACAGTGCATCAGTGATTCAATTTTCAACAATCAATTAATAGTACCTTCATATAATAGCATTTCATGAACATATATACTTGTGATCAAGTGACCATTTGTGTACAAGATTAGATTTTGTTATAAATAAGTGTCATTCACCTGTGTGGGGGCCTCCTCCTGGCTGTAAATCAAAACAGATCCGACGCTGTCTGTGTCCCACAAACATCATTGCGCATGTCAGAGAAATGTAGTGGAGAGCAGATCACCCAATGCGCATGTCGCGCATGCGCATAGTCAACTGTGACTCCAGCGGGCGCCATCTTGGATAAGGATTCCCTTACATCTCCTCTGATAGGGAAAACTAACACTAGCTGTTTTCTCACTCATGCGTGCGCCTAATCTGTGTATCTGAAGGTGCCATATTAGGTAAGGGAATAGAAACTATTGGCAAGACCCATGTGAAATATATCGGGAAATATAGTTATCGTATCGGTATGTAGGCTATAATGAGTATGAGGAATAAGTCTTATAAAGATATTTGCGGTGCTGACAAGTAAGGTGCCAAAATATAATTAAACTCACAATTCTGTGATTACGGTACCCCAAAGGATACCTAGAACCTAACAAACTCACCGCAGAGTATGGGCTATTAACAGAAAAAGATTTACAGCCAGGAGGAGGCCCCCACACAAGTGAACGACACTGTTAGGGATTTTTATGCAGGGCCCCAACAGCCCTCTTGACTTTTGTAAGGTGAGTCCTAATTAACCCTTTGAGGGAGGATGAGTAAATGCAAGACACAGTCGGTCTTCCGATGCACTCAAATCAATCTGTTTATTTCAAACAGATACAGCTATATTTTAGCACATAGAGATCAGCATTTGGGGTGTTGATAAGACACTTAGATTCTATTGGCCATTATGTTTTTGTACCAGCACATTCTGGGAAAAATGACTAGGCCTTGTTTACAGCCATGCTTATCTACACAATGGCTCCTAGAAGCTTCTTCATAACCAAAATAAATAACAAGAATACAGAGGCCTGAAGGACAGTAAGACCAAAAAATCGGGCTGAGCCTTAAGCTACAAAATGGCTGCGTCCTTAAGGGGTTAATAGTACATTCATATAATAGCATTTCATGAACATATTTACTTGTGATCAAGTGACCATTTGTGTACAAGATTAGATTTTGTTATAAATAAGTGTCATTCACCTGTGTGGGGGCCTCCTCCTGGCTGTAAATCAAAACAGATCCGACGCTGTCTGCGTCCCACAAACATCATTGCGCATGTCAGAGAAATGTAGTGGAGAGCAGATCACCCAATGCGCATGTCGCGCATGCGCATAGTCAGCTGTGACTCCAGCGGGCGCCATCTTGGATAAGGATTCCCTTACATCTCCTCTGATAGGGAAAACTAACTCTAGCTGTTTTCTTACGCATGTGTGCGCCTAATCTGTGTATCTGAAGGTGCCATATTAGGTAAGGGAATAGAAACTATTAGCAAGACCCATGTGAAATATATCAGGAAATATAGTTATCGTATCGGTATGTAGGCTATAATGAGTATGAGGAATAAGTCTTATAAAGATATTTGCAGTGCTGACAAGTAAGGTGCCAAAATATAATTAAACTCACAATTCTGTGATTACGGTAACCCAAAGGATACCTAGAACGTAACAAACTCACCGCAGAGTATGGGCTATTAACAGAAAAAGATTTACAGCCAGGAGGAGGCCCCCACACAGGTGAACGACACACTTATTTATAACAAAATCTAACCTTGTACACAAATGGTCACTTGATCACAAGTATATATGTTCATGAAATGCTATTATATGTATGCACTATTAATTGATTGTTGAAAATTGAATCACTGATGCACTGTATTATATGTATCATGCATTGTATATAATGTTTACGTGTATGTATGATGTCATTGCACTGTGACTATATATACCTGTAAAAAACCTGACACACATTGCTTGACAAAGGCTGAGCTAACAGCCGAAACGTTGCTGGAGGTAGAATAAACACTTTATTTGTTTGTTCACAACATTGGAGTGCTGCCGATTTCTTTTTACTGGATTATCAAATCGACTCTGACTTTGCATGTGAGTAGAAGGATCGCACCCGTTACATTTTGTGCCTAGGGAGCTGTGACTGCTGAATTGTCCTATATATAGTTAACTGTGGATGGGCGGTATGTTTCCCCTAGTTTTGCTATATGCAAGGCAGTAGTGATGAGGTTGTGTTGTCCAGCACCTGGGACACAGGTGGTGGGAACAGCACCAACCAGGACTAATAAAGCAGCTCAGCAGAGCTGAAAGTGTTGGACTCCTCTGGAAGGAGGCTGGAGGAGAGCACGCAGCCTTGACCTTGTGCCTGGAGCAGCAAAAGTGTTTTTTGTTAGGGTGAGTCAGAGACCCATTGTTTAGTAGCACCATGAAGTGGGCCCCGTGTTAGGATATTATATGTTTTTGAGCATGAAGTGAATGAAGGCTGGTTATTTAGTTCCTGGCTGCAAATAAAACAAGGTAGACATGTTTTGAGACGTTACTTTGGAGTGTCAATGTCGTGAACTGCATCACCGCACCCGCTACCACGGTATCTAATGGGCCAAATCTCCCACAATATATATACAGCCCTACAAGTAGTATTCAACAACCCTGCAGATTTAGCAGGTTTGATAAGAAGCAAAATAGCTTAGAGCCTTCAAACTTCAAACAAGAGCGGATTTATACGCGATGCATAATCTTACAAACAAAAAAAGTTATGTTGCTCAGTTAAATTTTAATAATTTTAAACATAAAGTATGGGTCAATATTATTCAACCCCTCAAACCACCAGAATCTGTTTGGTTCCCTAAAGTATTAAGAAGTAGTTCAGGCAAAGAACATGAGCTTCACTGTTGGCAGATTAATATGTTTTCCAGCCTTTTCTGACTATTTAAGACCCTCCCCAAACTTGTGAACAGCACTCATACATGGGTCAACTGGGAAAGACAAAGGAGCATCCCAAGGCCATTAGAGACAAAATCGTGGAGGGTCACAAGCTGGCAAGGGGTACAAAACCCGTTTCCAAGGAGTTGGGCTACCTGTCTCCACTGTTGGGAGCATCATCCGGAAGTGGAAGGCTTATGGAAACTACGTTAGCCATCCCGGCCTGGACAGCCTTTGAAGTTTCCTCCGTGCCGAGGCCAGGCACGTCCAAGAGAGTCAAGGCTAACCCAAGGACAACTAGGAAGGAGCTTGCGGAGACTCATGGCAGTTGGACATGGTTTCAGTCAATACCATAAGTAAAGTACTCCACCGCAATGGTCTCCGTTCCAGACGAGCACGTAATGTACCTTTACTTTCAAAGGTCATGTCAAGTGCTCGTTTACAGTTTGATCATAATCACTTGGAGGACTCTGAAAACAGACTGGTTCAAGGTTCTTGGTCTGATGAGACCCAAGATCTCTTGGTGCCAACCACACAGTGACGTTTGGAGACTGGATGGCACTGCATACGACCCCAAGCAATAACATCCCTACAGTCAAGCATGTGGTGGCAGCATCAATGCTGTGGGGCTGCTTCTCAGCAAGGGGCCTGGCCATTGGTCCGCATCCATTGAAGATGGATAGCACGGCCTACTTGGAGATTTTGGCCAAAGAACCTCTGCTCCTCCATCAAGGATCTTAAGATGCGTCGTCATTTCATCTTCCAACAAGATAATGACCACAAGACACACAGCAAGAAAACCAAGGCCTGGTTCAAGAGGGAAAAAAATCAAGGTGTTGCAGTGGCCTAGTCAGTCTCCTGACCTTAACCCAATTGAAAACTTGTGGAAGGAGCTCAAGATTAAAGTCCACATGAGACACCCAAAGAACCAGTTAGATCTGCAGTATGCCAAGATTCCAGGACCTGTGCGGCTGATCAGGTCTTATAAAAGCGATTATTAGCTGTAATTGCAAACAATGGTTTTGACCAAATGATTAAACCTAGGGGTTGAATAATAATTGACCCACACTTTTATGTTTGAAATTTATTAAAATATAACTAAACAACCTAACTTTTTGGTTTGTAAGATTTATGCATCTGTTAATAAATCCTGCTCTTGTTTGAAGTTTGAAGGCTCTAACTTATTTGCTTCTTATCAAACCTGCTAAATCTCAAAAACCCCCGTTGAATGCTACTTTTAGGCACTGTATATAGTATTGTGTATATATATATATGTATATATATATTTTATTTTATTTTTTCTTAGCTTAAGTACTCACTTCACTGGTTCCAGATTTGCTTTCTCTTCCATTACATATTTTTGTTTTTTTTCTTGACCCATAGACACCAGAAGTTGTGGATATTGTTCAGAAGGTGAAGTCTTGTCCTTAGTTGTACTTTGTGGGGCATCCATTTTATTATTTCCATATAGATAAAAGTAGTCAATCTGTATTTAAGTAAGGGATTAAGGTAATATTTTGTCAGGAAAATATTTAAAAAGTGAGTTGATATAAGGCCTACTAAACTCTGTACAAAATGTCTTATCCATCATGAATTTCTATTACTGTACATCGCATAAAAGGCCTGTTTCACATCGCAGTATTCTGGTCAGTATTTTACATCAATATTTGTTATAGACAACCAGAGGTAGGTATTTTCTATGTAGGGTCCATTTCTGAGTATTACTTTCAAATACTATTGAAAAATATTGACCAAAATAACCAAAATACCAAAATGGGCTTTAGTGATAAACCTATTTCCTTCGACTGTTATTTTCATATATAGAAATCAATTGATAATGTTAAATGCCATGTCACTAATTTCTTTATCATCGTACCATCCTTTATGTTATTACATATTTGCATTTGTTTCTCTTATTATTTGTAATTTGTCAAAAAGTACCATATATACTTGAGTATAAGCTGAGCTGAGTATAAGGCGAGGTACCTAATTTTAACACAAAAAAATTGAAAAACCTATTGACTCTAGTATAAGCCTAGGTTGGGAAATCCAGTATACAGCCAGCGAGCCCATGCCCCCCAGTATACAGCCAGCCCATTCCCCCCCTAGCATATAGCCAGCCCCTGCCACCTAGTATATAGCCTGCCAGCCCCTACCCCCCAGGTATACAGCCAGACCCTGTCCCCCAGTATATAGCCAGCCAGTTCATTCCCCCTAGTATACATCCAGCCCCTTCCCTCATATATAGCCAGCCCCCTGCCCCCAGTATATAGCCTGCCAATCCCTGCATCCCTAGTATATAGCCAGCCCCTGCCATCCAGTATATAGCATGCCAGCCCATATCCCCAGTATATAGCATGCCAGCCCCTGCCCCTAGTATACAGCCAGCTCTTGCCCCCCAGTATATAGCCTGCCAGCTTCTGCAGCCCAGTATAATATAGCCTGCCAGCCCCTGCCCTCTCCCAGTGTATAGCCAGCAGCCTCTGTTCTCAGTATATAGACTGCCAGCCAACAACCTCCCCCCCCCCCAGTATATAGCCAGACAATTTTTTTGCTGAAAAAGCCATACATGGCTTATAAAAAAAGAAACTTAATACTCACCCTCTGGCGCTCATCTCCTTCTTCCTCTTCTTCTAACATCTCTCCTCTTCTGGTCTTGGGATTCGCCAGCAGCGCAGGGAGATGCAGATCTATGCGCTCTATATGCCACCCCAATGTTGCTGTCTGGTAACATCATAGTGTGTGCGCAGGGAGAACGCACAGACATGCATCTCCCAGTGCTGCTGGCGAACGCAAAGACCAGAAGAGAAGAGTTGGGGGAGAACACCGGAGGGTGCACACCGGAGGGTGGGTATTAATTTTTTTTTTAAGGGGGCTGGGCTGGACATTTCAATAATTGATAGGGGGGTGGCTCTGCTGGACATTTCTTTCCTGGGGGAATGGCTTTGTTGGACATTTCATTCATGGGGGGCTGCTGTAGACATTGTATTAATGAGGATAGGCTACTGAACATTTAATTAATGAAGGGAGTCTGCTGGACATTTCATTAGTGATTGGAGGCTGCTACTAGACATTTCATTAGTAAGGGGAGGCTACTGGACATTTCATTAGTGAGGGGAGGCTGCTACTAGACATTTCATTAGTGAGGCGAGGATGCTGGATATTTCATTAGTGATGGGAGGCTGCTGGATATGTTGTTGCAGAGCAGCGTCTGTATTTCCCACCCTTGGCTTATTGACTCAATTCAATAAGTTTTCCCAGTTTTTTGTGGTAAAATTAGGTGCCTCAGCTTATACTTGAGTATATACAGTATATGAAATGGGTGAATTATAAATCACATTCCCATATTTACTATACACTGGATAATATAACAAGAAATATAATAATAAATGAATGCACATATAACTGGTTATTACATGAACAAATGCTACTGCCAATAAGGATATATACAGGCAGTTCCAGACTTAAGGACATGCACCTTACAGAAGACTCCTAGTTACATAAGGAGCTCTGGATGCTAGTAATGTACTCAACTTTGGCCTCTGGCTCCAATGAATAGCTGTAAGTTTTATCAAAGGTGTCTGCAATGGGGCTTTATTGTTAATCAGTGTAACAACTCTAAATTGAGTAAATCAAATTGTCACAGGGAACAAAAAAATTTTGTCCACATTAACACATACAAAATATAGCTGTTCCCACTTACATACAAATTCAGCTTAACAACAAACCTACAGAATGTATCTTGTATGTAACCTAGGGACTGCCTGTATATTTCAGAAACAATTACATAGATAAATATTGTTGCTAGTTATCTATTAGAATCCAATAACTGGAACAAGCATTGAGACAAATACCAGCAGATGACTGACCAGACCATGGACACTGTGTTCTTCATTAGAGTCTGCAAACTGGCCTTTTTTTTCAAGTAGTCTGTCCAAATTAGCACCAAACAGAGAAAAGCAAATTTAGGTAAAGAGAGTCATGCCCAGCAAATTACGCAAAGCTCTATTATATTACAAAGTATTTTTGTAATTTATGATGACTAAATGTTAAGATAAATAACAAAAACATTGAAAATCTGCAATTCAATATGAAAAGGATCATAAATGAAAATGCACCAAAAGCCAATTTATACCACACATTTAGCTCTAATTTTATCCAAATTGGTGTAAAGGTATTTACAAGCTGCTTGGCACCTGTTTCCACTGTGTTACACTTTTTTTACAGTTATGCAAAGAAAATAAAAATTGTAACCAGAAATAGTAATAACAAGCGTTATGTGTCACTAAAAAGATACATCAAACACTTTTTGGACAGCTTAACACAAAAAGCAGTTAGGGCCATTAAATGGAAAAAATTGTAAAAAAACATTCCTTAAAACATTAACTTAACTAACTTAACTATTAACAAAATTGCTTAAATCAATCTTGCACATGATAACTAGTATATAATAAATCTGTTAACCCCTATGGGACTAAGCCTCTTTTGGCCTTAAGGACACGGTCCCATTTTTCATATCTGCCCTGTGTCACTCACTATAAGTGCTTATAGCTTTAGAACAATATAAGATATCCAAGGGATTTTGAGGATGTTTTCTTCTGACACAATGTACATCAAATTAGTTTAAAAATGTGGATGATATCTTTTGTGTTTAGTTATGAAATAAAACTAAATTTGGCAAAAATTTGGAAAAATTCTTTATTTTCAAAGTTCTAAATTCTCTACTTTTGATGCAGATAGTCATAGCACCCAAATAAATTAATAACTTGCATTTCCTAAATGTCTGCTTTATGTTGGCATGGTTTTTTAAAATTCCACATATTTTACTAGAATGTTATGAGGCTCAGAATTTGGGTGCCATTTCTCAAATTTTCGGGAAAATCACCAAAACTAATATTTAGATGGACCTGTTGAACTTTTAATTGACTGTGAGAGGCCTAAATAATAGCTAGAATTGTTAATGATCCCATTATGGAAACTACACCCCTGAACGAATGAAAACCCACTTTTAAGAAGTATGTTAACCCTTTAGGTGTTTTATAGGGGTTAAAACAAAATGGAGGTGTGGTCTACAAATTGTAATATTTTTTGACAATACATTCATTTTGGGTGGAAAATTAAACATTTACAATGGATTAAATGAAAAAAGGCTCCACAAAGTTTGATACCCAATCTCTCCCGAGTACACCGATACCCCAAATGTGGTGATAACCTGCTGTATGGGTGCACAACCGGGCATAGAAGGGAAGGAGGCACCATGCAGATCAGATTTGCTATGTCACATTGTACAGGCAATAATTTTTTTTTGTTATTTTATTGTGGACCTATAGGGGCTTATTTTTTGCCACATGAGATGCACTTTTAAGGTACATAATTTTGGGGCATTTATAGTTAATTGGTGAGATTTTATTTACTCTTTGTTGGTGGAGGAAATGAAAATTTTTCCCATTTTTACTGAATAGAAAGTAATCTAGCATCATCGACTTTCATATGCATAACTTTTATTTTTCGGCTAACAAATCTGGTTAAGAGCTTATTTTTTGCGAGAAAGATTGTTCTTTTTAGTGGTCTTATTCTAGAGTTCATAACTTTTTTAAATCACTTTTTAGAGCATTTTTTAAAGGGTATTAATTAATAATTATCTTTTTACGGAGCAATTTTGAGGTTGCTTTTTACGGGGGTTCATTGTGCGGGTCCAATAATGATTTTATTTTATTATGGAGATTGTTACAGACATAGCGATACCAAATATGTGGGGGTTTTGTGTATTTTATTCAATTTTACTGAATAAAAACTAATTTGGAGAAAATTTTGTTTATTTTAGCATCACCAACTTTTCATATGCATAACTTTTTTATTTTTCGGCTGACAAATCTGGTTAGGAATTTATTTTTTGTGAGAAGAGTTGTTCTTTTTACTGGTCTCATTTTAGAGTGCGTAACTTTTTTAAATCTTTTTTTTTAGAGCATTTTTTTAAAATGTATTAATTAAAAATGATCTTTTTTTGGAACGTTTTTTGCGTTTTTTCCCCTGGCGTTTACCGTGCAGGTCCAGTAATGATTCTGTTTTATTATACAGATTGTTACGGACGCAGCAATACCAAATATGTGGTGTTTTTTTGTGTGTTTGGTTTTTTTGCATTTATTCTAATGTGTTAACTTTACTGTTTTTCACTTTTTTTTTACTTATACAAACTTGAACTTGAACCAGTGATGCCCTGATCGCTGGTTCAAGTTCAATACACTGCTCTACAATACTTTTTCATTGTAGAGCAGTGTAAACTGTCTGAGCATGCAGAGCATGCACAGACAGTTTGCAGTCAGACCCGAAAGGGGTCGACTGCACAGAAGATCGGGCAGCCCTGGAGCACTAGGCAGACTTCAGGGCTGCCCGGAAGAGGATCGGATCTCCCGGTAAGTGGCACGGGGGATCCGATCCATAGCAGAAACATCCTTACACGCCACGGTCATGCTTGGAACCGGCTCCGATCGCAGGTGTTAGACAGCTGACAGCCGCTGCTTCTGGTACCGGCTCCGTTCGTGAGCCGGTGCCAGAAGCAGGACATTATAGTGCGTCCTGGTGCGCTTAGTATCTAGCCACCAGGACGTACTATAATGTCCAGGTGCGCCTAGGGGTTAATATACATTATTATAGAACTATGGGGGAGATTTATCAGAAGTGTTTGAGAGCAAAACAGTTCTAGTTGCTCATTGTAGCCAATCAGAGGTCACCTATAATTTTAAAAACAGCTGTGGGAAAATGAAAGCTAAGCTTTCATTGGTTTGCTTTCAGACACTTCTGATAAATCACCTCCTATGTTCCTTGTCCTTTCTTTAACCATGCCTTTCTTCCTTGTATATGCAGTTTGTGTAAATCAGATTTCTCCCCTGATACACTACTGACAGCTGAAAGAAAAAGGAACCTGATGATGTTCCCAATAACTTAACTCTTTGCAGACAGATGCTGGACAGATTTTCAGTCTGATTTCCTTATGTCTAAACTATGTAATGAAATTCAGATACACTACTTACTACCGTAGAAAGAAGAATAAGAAAACAACAGACAGTAGCTTCTTTCCTTAAAGTACATCTACCACCAGGATAAAGGATTGTTAACCAAGAACACTGACATAGTGGTTTGTGCCTCTCTGCTCTTCTTTTAGCTTACTATGCCCTTTTTTTTTTTTAAACAAAAAACTGATTTTAAAATTATGCAAATCAGCCTGAGAAGCTCCAGGCTCCATAGGTGTTAATGTAGATTGGAGTCCCTTAGGCCCATTTGCTTCATTTTTAAAGCCTTTTTTTTCTTAAAAACAAGGGCATAGAAAGCTTAAAGAATAATGGATCCCGCAGAGGGGGTACACACCAGTATGTCAGTGTGCTTGGTTTAAAATTGGTATGTAAACAATTGGTTTACATTTTGGTGGTAGAAGTCCTTTAAAGTGTAAATAAATCTTAAAATCAATTTCTTTTATTTCAGGAGTTAATCATACAGGTGATGATAGTTAACTTCAAGTAAAGCAACTTTTCTTTCTTATCTACTGCAGGGAGCAGTATATCTGAATCATCTGTGGTCCAGCCACATCAGACACACAAGCAAGATAATGATTGATTAGTACTAATTTTATTATTATATGGGTCTGAATTTTAGAGTTACAATTCCAGGGTTAAATGTTTCTTTAACCAAACAGAACATATTTTTTTAAGAATATATACTACAAAGTTTACTATTATCATCTGCACTATTGATTTATGGAATTTTGTTACACTTTAATTTAGTAAGTTACAAAGTTTAGCAGAATCACCATAATTTTCTGAACAATATACACTCTGCTTAAAGGAGTTTTCTCACAGGATAGGGCCTAACTTGCTGATCAGTGGGGATCTCAGTGCTGAGACCCACACAGATGGTGGGGAAATGAGGGACCCAACTGACTGACCGTACAAGAAAGGTTCTTTGTATGAATTTGTATGTCAGTCGGAACTAGTATATTTTATAATTGTAAAAAAATTTTATTAAACCTCATTACAGACATTGTTGATCATTGCAGCCTGGGACTAAAGTAAAGCATCCAGACAGCCTAATCAGAGGTCACAGAGAAAAAACAGGTCCATCTGTAACTAGGGGTCATCTGTAAGTTGAGGGTTCTCTAATAAGTTCCAATCTGGACTGTTTAACCCATTAGATCCTATGATCGATGCTGTGAAGTGGGATTTACATACCTGGTGAGGGAGGGGGCTCCCCCCCTTTCCCCAATGGCACCCCACGATGCAATTGCTGGGTGCCATCTTCTTTCTGGACCACATGTGCCTGCTTGATCCAGGCCCTGGCTGGACCAGGCAGTCTGCCTGTCAGCCTATGCAAGTGCATTAGCTGACATTCCTAATGCACTGCAATACATGGTTATTGCAGTGCATCAGTATGAACAAGTGGTCAAATAATCACTTGTTCATGCAGCATTATAGTAGAAATAAAAAAAGTTTAAAAATAACACAAAAATAAAAAAGAAATAAATTATTCAAAATAAAATTAAAAATCAATAAAAAGTCCCAAAAGCTTCCAACACACAAAAAACTATCATAAAAAAAAGTTAAAAAAAAATTATAAACATAGTTATTCCCAGTGGTAAATTCTGTAACTCTCCTAGTTACCCCCTGGGGATAAGAGTAAGGAATGGAGAAATGAAGTGCGTTATATCTCTTGGTGTGGCTGGTGTATGGAGACTCTTGCAAAACTACGCCGGGTCAGAACTGGTGTATGATAAATTCCCCCTAATGTATTTATCTTAATTAAAAAAAGGCACCATAACTTATGCCTTCTGTACAGATAAAAACATTCCTATCTGTAGGATGTGCAGAACTGAAAGAAGGAAAAAATCTGACACATGTCTACAAGATTTGACTACATAGTTTATTTGTAGTCTGTAACCAAAGAGATATGTTTATAATAATAATACTATGCTTCTACACATAACATGTTCATAAAAACTATATTATTGATTTGAGGTGTATTTGCAGTCATAGTTAACTGATATTCTGATTTTTTTATAGCTTATCTGGGTTTTTTTTTGACAGCTCCAGGGCATCCTTTTTACAAATGCAATAAAACCACAGGAATAGATATTGAAACTGGAACATTTGCTGATTTGTTAGTAGATGGAGAAATGTGAAAAAGTCTAATGTGCTGTATTGTAAAACTGGTGGTTCTGGCTTACTCAAATATTTTGGATGTGCAGGGTTACATGGTGTACATTATAAATGAAAACTTACAATATTTTACACAATGTTGAACATTTGATGCTGTCAACATTGTCCAGCACACTGGGTGTCAAAATGCCATAAATACAACTACATTTCTTTCATGTGAATTGGAAAAATAACGTCTGTCATTTAGTTAAAGAACCCTAACGTAGATGTGCCTTCCCATAAAGGCCTCCTAATGTAGTGCCTGCAGCATCATATAGTAGCTCCCCTGGGCACTTTATGCCCAGACAGTTTATTATGGTATTTAGACTCCAGACAACACTCTCCCAAGTCTCCACGCTGAAGAAGCTGAATTTCCCTTTGAAATGAAAGCTGCTAAAACATAACAAAATGAACTTCCTATCCCTGTTCCCCTTTTGTTATAATTCTGAACTACATTAATGAGAAGACAAAAGACATTTACATAACACTGACCCTGGCACACTTCACTTGCCATTGCCATTTCCCTGTCTGTTCCTCCTGATAGCTTGCACTGTGCACTAGCTAAAGCCTTTGGGCAACAAAAGCCTGGCTTGCTCTCTTAAGTTAAACCAACAGCAGAATTTGTATTCAGTTGCAAATTAATGAAATGTGAATTAGCCACCAGAATGTCAAAAACTTTCTCCTAAAATTTACAAGGACTCCCACCAGCTACTGTCTGGGATTCACTCTACATAATGATCCCTGATATACAATGTCTATGTCCACACCAGATCAGATTTTTGCTTTCATTTCTTTTTTGGAAAATTGAAGCAGTTTGGTTGCATTTATCTATTTTAACAGTTGTATGTATTTTTTTGTCAATGAGATTTATGTATAGAAATTAAGTAAAATTAGTCCATCAGTTATTGTTTATTATCCAACAGCGTTGAGCCAGAGGAGTACAAAAACTAAGTTTTTGCCAACTGTATAATTGCTTTAAAGGGGTTGTCCCAAGTACAAGTAAACTAGCTGATAAGTGAGGGTCTGACTACTGGGACCCTCACAATCATGAGAACAGGACCCCAAGCTCCCCAGAGAATGAGGATTCAATTCATTTGGGTATCCAGCTAGTTAGAGAATGGCGATCCGGTTTCCCAGAGAATAAGGATCCAGAGAATTTTTCCTCCATGCCATGTCAGAGCAGTTGGACATTGCTGAGCACCATGCTTGGCTATTAACGTCATTCACATTCAACTGAATGGAGAGGCAAGGGTGCATCAATCCACCTATTAGTGAGAAATGTATCCTTGTTCTCTGGAGAGCTTCCTGTGATTGCTCCCAGTAGTCAGACCATCACTGATCAGCTAGTTATCTTCCATCCTGTGGAAGGGGGATAACTTAAATACTTGGGACAACACCTTTAAGAGAAACAATATATCCTAACTCAAGGGACGGCACTCAAAATATTTCTCTGGAGTAACTCCTTTGCAGTAAATATATTTAGTGAAACCTCAGTCATCTAGGCACCTCTGTATATCCTTAAAGAAATTCTACCTTTAAAATTGAGAATGATAAACCAGGGACACTTCCTCACAGATCCATGCACTGTCAACTTTTAAAATTATGCTAATGAGTCATAAGGGCTTGGGGGGGGGGTGTTCCCAGAGCCCCTCTGTGCTGTAGCTTCATAGGCTGTGCAGGTGGAAGGCGAAACAGTGTACAGCAGGAGGGGCGCTAATAATACCCCCTAGAGCCCCTCTGGCTCATGTTTGGTTCAGTGAGCAAGTGTCCCTAGTTTATAATACTCAATTTTGATGACAGCCTTAATAAAAATGGACAGTCTTACCTTCTGGTTACTGCCATGTTGCTATGGGACAGGTAGTACATCTGATGCAGTCTCTCCATAAAAATATTTGATTTCCTATATGTTCCATTCATCTTTTTAAATGATTCCTTAAATGATAAAACGATAAAACATTTTCTATGAATCTCATTTGCTCATTTGGGGAGATCTTGTTATACATATTGTAGTCTACTCACATTAAAAACATGTAAAATTCACATATAAAATCCTCTATATGAGCCATTCACCAGCCATAAAGGGTGTGTATGGCTGGTAAATGACTTGTATACAGGATTTTAGATGCACATTTTACATGTTTTAAATGTAAGTAAATAATTATTACTTTACAAATACAGGCAATGCCATGTTTTCATGCAAAAACACTGGAAGAGTGCAATCTCTGGTTTGGGGCAATAAAGAGAAAAAACAAATAGTGTTTCAAGTCTGGATGGTGACCTGTTCTCTGAATAGATTCATGGAGAAATTAAGAAATCGTTATGGTGAATCCAAACATCTCTCAAGAAGGATACTGTATTACCAATAGCTGAGCCTTAGGCAGAAATTGTGGAATCTCACTATATATACAATTAAATATTTTCAAACTGACATTGTGGATCATTCCAGGAGGGGTAGAGGTGAAGGTGGTGCAAGCACAGATCTAATATTTCTTATAAATATCAAATTATATTATCATTACTATATGATAATATATGATATTAAAGGGGTTATCCGAGCTAGGGGATAATTTAGGGCCAGGGTGGGGCGGGCTATTTAAAAATAATACTTTGTGCTTATCTCCTCTAGCACCGTGGTCCCTCTGATCTGTGCTCCAGTTTGTTTACAAGGATGGCTGGAAGCTCCCATCCGACACCATCTCCCAGCGCTTTCAATGCTGAGA
This sequence comes from Engystomops pustulosus, assembly GCA_019512145.1. Taxonomy (NCBI): domain Eukaryota; kingdom Metazoa; phylum Chordata; class Amphibia; order Anura; family Leptodactylidae; genus Engystomops; species Engystomops pustulosus. Next base: position 151,416,045 of record CM033643.1, read on the forward strand.
GATAGGGACGGATGGGAGGAGCTGGCCACATCACCGTCCGGAAGCTCCCTGTACGCGGCATCTGTGCACCTGTAAACAAACAGGGGCACGGATTAGATGGACCATGGCACGGGACATCAGCGGGGCCAGAGTAAGTAAGTACACGTTTATTATTTCCAAATAGCCCGCCCCAGCCCAGCCCTAAGTAACTTTTTATACCCGGACAACCCCTTTAATGATTATCGACCCACGAAGGAATAAATCAGCATCAAAACTTGTCTCCATCAAGGGCCAAGCCGTCAAAAAAGTCAGTACCTACAAGTACCTGGGTGTCAAACTGGACTGGGCAGGAAACTGTAACCTTGCTGTTAAGAAAGCAGCATTGAGAATGTATTTCCTTGGGAAACTCAAATAATTCATTGTATGCAACAAGATCCTAAAAATGTTCTATGAGTCCTTGATTGCAAGCGTAATTTTCTTTGCTGTCACCTGCTGGGGCTCCATCAAGAAAAGAGATGAGGGTAGGATCTCAAAAATCATTAAGAAGGCTCAGAACATAGTTGGCACACCCCTACCCCTATGTTTGGAGAATTTGGAAAATAGATGCACCCACAATAATAATAATTCCGTTATTTATATAGCCCACACAGATTATGCAGCGCTGCAAAGAACTTGCCAAATTAGTCCCTTTCCACAATGGGGCTCACAATATTGTCAACCTACCAGGAGTGTGGGAGGAAACCGGAGGACCCGGAGAAAACCCATGCAAACACTGAGAGAACATACAAACTCAGGTCCCCAGTGCTGCAAGGCTGTAATGCGATCCACTAGGCCACGGTCCAAGGTCAATGCAATAATAAGCAACAAATTGCATCTGCTGTATATAATCATAGCAAATCAACTAAGTACAATTAGTGATCGTTACCGCCAATTAAACTGCTGAACCACAAGGTTCCAAAATTCCTTCATCCAAAAGGCGATTCAAATATTTAATAAATCTATCGACACCCACAAAATGAAGGAAAGCACCCACCGCCGCGTACCCCAACGCCCCCATCCCCCGCCACCAATATCCGTCACACATATACGTTCTCCTAGTGCTCCTATTGCTACCATGCCGTATTATTTGTTTTCTTTTTCTGTTTTTATTGTTTTTTTTTTAATTGTTTAATTGTGTATTACGTGTTTACATTGTTTTCCCCAATTCCCTGGCTCAACAGTGTGTACAAAACAATTTCCCAACTGAGATCAATAAAGTTTTGTGTTGTGTTGTATTGTGTTTGTTGTATATGTCTTTGCAGTAGCAAGGGAGGAAACATTCCTCCATTAATAACAAAATATATATTCAACCATACTGGCCTATCATACTGGTAGAGAGCACGTCAGAAAATAATGGATAAAAAAACAAGAAACATCCCACCAGGAAACCCCTTCAGCAATAGCTGCAGCCAACAAAAAAAACGAATAGAAAAACGAATGTACGCTGGTCCAAATCCAAATCCACAAACCTTTTTGGTAAAAAAAATAGTTAATTTTATCACATTTAAAACAATACAATAGCAGTTCCATACATTACCGCACCACACTCTTCATTAGTTGAAAAATTCAGGCAATGCAGCAGCCTAATATCTTGAACAGTCAATCTTATTGTTATCCATAAAGTTCCAGTGCCTCACCTCCACTCATAGGCACTTTACTACATGGGTAAGATATTGATTGCATACTGATGCTTATGATATAATGGGGCACATTTACTTACCCGTCTCGTTGACGCCGCCGGTCTGGAATGTCTGACGAGGATTCGGGTCTCACGTGATTCACTAAGATCATGCGTCCAATTTCCTGCATGTGTCGCTTCCCCGCTCAGGTCCACCAGAGTTCACCTTCTTCTTCCCGGTACATGTGAGTGCTGATCTTGCGACACAATTTGGTTTTTAAATTCCGCGGTTTGTCCGAATCAGTCGGGTTGTCCGGCGTCCTTGCCCCCGATTTGTGTCGCATGCAAGCCTGCGGCAATGCGCCACAATCGGATTGCGTGCACCAAAAACCCATTTTTACAATATATTGCATTATATCAAGCCTGATTAATGGTCCCAAACCGTGTTGCCCCCATGTGACCAAAAATACACATAAATAGATATAATTTCAACTTCATCTGGACCACTATTTCTACCTTTTTAATTAGCTCTTCTCGGTATCTGAACAGATTAGGACATCTCCAATATAAATGCATTAAAGGGCTATACCAACAAAGACAAGATTCTTAAATATACACAGGATAGCAAAGTAAATATTCTCTAATATCAGCACTACAGAGATATAATTTCAACCTGTCTCTATCAGTCCCGGTGTTTACAATTTTGGTTTCCCCTGGATTCGACCGTAAATCTTCTGACTATGGTCACATTCTTCTCATGAATAGCTTCTCTTATCTGCACACTGCAGTGCTCTCTGTCTCCTGCTGAAGGACCTGTGATGATGTAATGATCACATGACCTGCCAGGGAAAATAGGGCACAGAGCTGCATCTGTGAGGTGAGGGGGGAGCCATGATAGGGACTAGGGAAGGGGGAGAACATGAGGGGCTGTGTGGGGGACATTACTTATTGGGGGGGGCTGTGTGGGCACATTATTTACTGGGGTGCTGTGTGGGCACATTACTTACTGGGGGGGCTATGTGGGCACATTACTTACTGGGGGGGCTATGTGGGCACATTATTTACTGGGGGGCTGTGCAGGGCACATTACTTACTGGTGGGCTGTGTGGGCACATTACTTACTGGTGGGCTGTGTGGGCACATTACTGGGGGGGCTGTGTGGGCACATTACTTACTGGGAGGCTGTGTAGGCACATTACTTACTGGGGGGCAGAGAGGGGCACATTATTTACTGGGGGCTGTATGGGGGACATTACTGGGAGCTATGTGGGCACATTACTTACTGAGAGAGCTGTATGGAGGACATTACTGGGGAGAGATGTGTGGGGACATTACTGGGGGAATGTGTGGGGCACATTACTGGGGGTTGTGTGGAGGACAATACTGGGAGCTGTGTGGGGGACATTACTGGGTGGCTGTGTAGGGCACATTACTGGGGGTAACTGTGTGGGGCACATTTCTTTGGGCACGTTCACATGTGACACTAGGACAGGCCTCGGTTTGATCTCTCATGTTTTCCAGTGAAACACATGTGATTGGTAACAAGCACATGGTGTTGTTTGAATGCAAGACAAATGTGTGAGTGCAGCCTGACAGTATTTGGGGGAGATTGTTAGGGGCAGCAGCAGGATAACGCCATCAGGGAACCAAGATGTAGGGACAATGAGGAACATAAGACGTGGTGATGACTAATGGAGAAGACGGAGGACACATCACATGCAGTCACTGGATGTAACAAGTAGGGATTTCTCCTGTGTTTCTGTAGTTGTATAGAGGGGGTTATGTACAGGAGGGGGCATCACTGTAAATGCAATACACATGCATTGGGGCCTGTGCCCCGAATCTTTTACTACCCAAGCAACGCCCCTGGCGGAGAGTGTTATTATGTTTCATAGCCATCTCATGGATATCCTCATCTCTCTTCTCTGACCTGTATCATCTCTTTTTCTATGTGTCAGATACCAGTAGAATGTTCAGAAACTAAGTAAAAGTGTGGATAAAACCTGTTCCCTGATAATATAAGGACACTGTCAGCACACTGCATCTTATAGCACAGAGGAATCATGAAGTGTCTGCTTAGAGTGTCCGCACCCACACTCTGGAAGTTTACAATGAAAATCACTGAGTGATAAGAGCTAAAACAGCAATAAAACTGAGTAAAATTATAAAGTAAGGGGGTTAAAATAATATTTATTGTGTAAACATCACTAAGGAATTAAAATTTGAGATCTTTAATGGGTATTCTCCTTCAAATAAATTTGTGTCAGGTATATTTTCGGTATCTGAAAATGATGCCTAATGATACCTGAAAATGATAGGTAATATTTGCATGTAGATATACAGCCCAAGTATTTTATTGTTGGGCCCTAAGCAACCCAACCAACACTGCAGTGCAGGTTTGGAATTTGGCTTCTTGTGCATTTATAGTTTTGCAGAGCACATGTGGAGCCTCAAGAACTACACTTATAAGGTACATGTGAACCTCATTTGGAATTACCAGCATTGTGCTTATGTGCAGCAGATACATTGAAATCCACCATCTTTTTTATCCACTTGTGCAGATACTGGCTTTAGCTGGGACATAGGTAAACCAGTAAGGCATTGAAGGTCCCCCACCAGTTTAATTTTAGGATGACACTTACTGCCTACATACAGTGCTAGAATGAAGCTTGAGTGGAGGGTGGGCAATTATGTCGGCTTTCAGTGCAGATTAAAAAACTGATAAAACTTAAATTTTTGTGCAATGTTTGAGTGCTACACTGAAACGTTGCACATGAGATAAATGTTACCTGAATATGCCTTTGAAGTGCTGCTTGTTTCTATTTATCTATCTTATTCATTTTATGCTCTCTTTTTTAGATACTCTGCTTAACTATTTCATGCAGTGAAGATCCATATATCTATGGTCTATCATTATTCGGTATCTATCTATCTAGGAAATAAATGGCATGGCACATTGTTTACTTTAGGCCAGAAAAACTAGGCTTTGTAGTTTTCCACTCAGGCCTATTAAAGGTGCCATGAGAACCTTTGTAGCAGGAAACAGTTTATAGTACAGTAACTTTGGCCTATTGTTTAAGTCTTTGCTGCTCAACTTCATTACTATTACCATGACAAAGAGCTGAGCAATCCTACTTCCCTTTTCTCTCCTTCAAGTCCTGTCTCCTTGAGACTCTCTTGAATTTCACTTTGATACTTTGACACCTTGTTCTTCCCCCAGACAGAATAATTACAAGACCTCAAATAAACTTTGTTTCCCCTTCTCCTGTTGCACGGAATCAGAGGGTTTGCTGTAGGAACTGGGAACTTACATCCTCAGGAACACAGTCCATTGGTGCTATTTGCAATTCAGGAAGGAGAGAAAACACCTAGACATAAAAAAATAAAATGTAAAAAAGAGTGTAAAATTGAATTCTGCTATGTTATCATATTAGATTATTGTAAAACATATCTGACAACCAGGCATATAGTCTTTTTCTACTTTTCAGCCTTATTTGTGCAACACTTTACATTTTTACTCTGTTCAGAGTAAGAAGTTTGCAGTATGCTTAAAGTGGAAGTTTGTAGTGTGAACTGATGGCAGATTTAGCAATTGCCAGTCTTAAAGGGACAGCAAATAAGCATTTTTGTGTAGAATACACCCCCTCTTCCCAGTTTCACAGGAGGAGCAGAGTACTGTAATGTAAGGTTACAACACTGTCCATACCCATGGTCCACCAAAATTAGAATTTGTACCTAAATAAAATTTTCACTGCATTCAGTTCACAGATTTTCTAAGAAAGGTATGCTAGTAACCTACAAGTTCATGTGTTTTTCATATTCCCTTTAATGAGTAAGAGGTTTGCATAGAAAGGGGAGTAGTATCTCAGGAAAGATGAGCAAACTGCCTAGCAAGATATTTTTACAATAGCTGACTATTAAAAACTATACCCATTATAAATCTTCCTGTCCCTATTTCCCAAACAGTTCTTGAAGTAGTCCCTGAGAGCACTTCGCAAGGACCACCTCTTAAAGGACAATACTATTCATGTGTGTTGAGGTAAATGTGACTGTAAAGACAGTAACGTATATGAATGTTGCCTTTATTTAATTACATTCATTTATATAAAATGCTAAATTTAGACAAACTTACAGTAACATTTGTTTTAAATTGCATTTTAAGTTTCAACAGTCTAAAGAATGTTTGTATGACCTAGAAAAACCCTTTGATGTCGGATACAACTTAGTATTGATGTCAATTGAATCAGTATCAGCACACGTCAACTTTTACAGTACTGCACATTAACAATGTGTCAATGTCATGAAGAAATGCTGAACATTCAGTTGCAAAAAACATAGGACATGAAAATGATTCTCATGGTATATGTTGAGTTTATTTATTGCAGTGTTGTTTTATAGTAGATATAAATTAACTTGCTTTTATATCACTTTCATCAACCAAGTTAAATGTGAACATGAGTGGAGGTCTCATTAAACTCTTGAAAAGACTTCTCCCTAGTTTAAGCAGTGATTGCATGGGAAGCCTAGTTAATGGACAGGAAGGAGACTGTTTTGATTGTTGACAATGCGCCACCTACTGGAATCTTTGAAAGTGTCATTCATCTGCTACGCTTTTTTTTATTTTTTGCCAAGTATCATTATCTGTGTTTAACTAATTCTATATGTGTATTTTTTATTTCCTAAAAAGTACAAGGGCAGTTTAAAATCAAATACTATAGTATACAAAATATGCACCCAATGGTTGTTCCCAGAAGATACAAATTGGTGTAAAACATGCTGTAAAAATTGGCATAATCACCAACAACTTAATGATATTCATAAAAAATAGAAATGTAGAAGCCAAAGCCATATATAAAGCTACATAAAAGCACAAGTATTTATCTTAGTCAACTCTTTATTGCAATCACATAAATGCATAGAAATATATCAAATTCCCATAATAATTTTAATACTGACCAGGAGAATACAATGCACATTATAAGATAAGTCTTGCTGTAAAGCAGCAGTGTACAATAATTCTCTAGGCCCAGTCCCTGCATTAGTGATGTATGACATAGGAAACTAATTGTACTTTATACAGATATTCATTATACAAAATCTTAGCCATCCAATGCATGTGTACAATAATATATGTAGATTAAATGGGTATTCCAGGAATCAGCATAATTCATATACAAGTGGGCACTCAAAATATAAGCTAATGTGTAATTAGTTGTTATTTAAAATGTTGCTCCCCTTAGCAGAAAATGCTGGTGACATAGACTGTAATGAAGAATTAAAATGCTACTGGTCCTTTAATCAGTCCGTTAATTTCCTCCGCACGGTCCGTTGCAGGACAGAAGATGGCTGCTGGTCACATGTCCACATCACATGTCCTGCACCTGCCTGGGCAGGGTCATGTGATCACCACTATGTTTGGCTGTTGTTGGTTGGTTGCAGTGCATCCAGTATGGTCAGTGTTGTGGTGATGACAGTTACATATCATTACTATGGTAACAGAGCAAGAAAACATGTTACATCATCACTAGGAACAGAGCATAAGTGGTAGGAGGAGTTACTGAGAACTAAAGGATCATGCAACTTGTAGTTTTCAGTGGCGGCCATCTTAGTGATAACTCCACCTACTTTAGAGAGGCCATAAATTTTGTAAATCATAAAATCTAATTATTTAAGCTCCGTTTTGTGACTAATGACATTGAGTATTGTTGTATTCATTTATTTATATCATCATGGGTTTTTGTGTCAGGCGTTCATATTCCCGGAATACCCCTTTAAGCAGCAAGCCCCAAGAATGAAAGGGTGGACCCTAAGAACCCCAGCCAAACACTGACTAATTGGTTATAATTGTGTTAGGCGTAAATTAATTCCTTTCGCATTTCTATACACAGCGCATTTTAGTTCATGTATATTAAATGAGTTGTCCCAAATTTAGAAGCTATCCCCTATCTTCAGCATAGGTCATACAAGGTGTTTGACTGGTAGGGCCTTAAATCCTTAGAAGCAGATCCCTTTGAAGTAGATACCTAATGGGTATAGCGACAGGACAAGCATGCGCCCTTCAATCTATTCTATGGGAGTGCCTTCTCCGTCGCACACATAGTCAGTGAATGGAGCAGCAGGGCACATGCTTATCCTGCCGCTACATCAATTTTTGAGAACAGCATCCCCGTTCTCAGGATTGCCGGGTCCTTGCTCTTGTGATTAGTTTGGTTTGGTTTCCAGTAGTTGGACCCATGACGATCACCTTGTTATCCCCTATCCTGTGGATAAAGGATAACCTCTAAACTTGAGAAACCCCTTTAATTCATCTTTGTATGTTCCAACTCTGTTCCAACTTACATACAAATTCAACTTAAGAACAAACCTACAGAACCTTGTACATAACCCAAGGACTGCCTCCAATAGTTTTGCTTTAATCATAGAAATAATTCTAATAAATAATAATAGAAATAATAATCGATCCATCTATCAATATCAGTTGTGGTGCTTTGGAGCTTGTACTTGGGAGCTAGGATAAATGCTCTGTATTTTAGGGCCTATGTCCCAGTTTCATGGATGGCCATCACATATAAATGTCCTTACCCATAATTTACTGTAGCAGACCTACTATGCCCATGAGCACCTTTCTTCTGCAAATATTGCAAATGTTAAAGCATCAAAATAATATAAATTATGGATGCGCAATTGTTTCAGGTTATAAATAGAAAAACTCCCCTGGCTTGTGTAAAACCCACTCTATACTTCTGATACTGTCACCCAGTCACACCTCAGCAGTAAGGTAAAGAAATGCTAACTAATGGCAGAAGTCATCTTCATAATCCAATTAGCCCTTCCTGATATTCAGAAGCTAAGACACACTGAGCACCGCGAGAAGAGTCTGTCCAAATTTTTTCAATGTCAATGGTAACTATAGCAGCCAGTTTCCAGCACACACAAACAGTACAAAGTGATTGAGCGTTCTTAAGCTTAGCAATGTGTGGGGTTGCTCTAAAACAGCTGCTTAACTCAGCAAAACTCCTTAAACCATCCCACTTCCTTTCCCACAACATATCCAAAACTTCCCTAAGACTTAGGTGTTAAAATGAAGACAGCTGAAAATGTACAGTCACTACCTTACAAAGGCTTAGTGATGTATTCCCTTTACTCTAACTTCATTGGAAGCACTAAAGTATAGGATAAAGAGTTATATACAAAGGGCAATAATATAATCCTCAGATCCATCTGTATGACCTCCCCTTGTCTTTAAAGGGACAATAATGGCATTTAAAAAATAAAAGTGATCATTAAGGTAGCAATAATTATTAATAACTTGGCCATAAACAAGTGTTAATACTCCCCAAATTATATTTTGTCCTCAAGTAGTAATAAGGCAAATTTTGGCAAACAATCTCTAAAGCCATAGTATACATTTATGTGCTTTCAAAGTAGGACATAAATGTACTATGGGGCAGATTTATTAATGGTGTAAATGTTGACCCCGTCCTTGGCCCACAGCAGATATATCAATAGGCTCTGGCCTTTAGATATATCTCCCATGGCGAGGCCAGACTTAATGGGCACATCATGCGCCCAACTCAGTTGTACGGCCGGTCCGATTTTAAGAAAAGTAGTTTAAGACATAGATGTTATCCAGTACATAGCATGGAATATCAAAGAGGAACTGTCACCTAAAATTTCGGCACTTGGAGCTGCTTACTAAAGTACTAAAGTAAACAGCTCCTAGTGCTTGAAGAAACTCTGTAGTGTTAGAAGGATAGCGTTACCGGAAACCTCCTGTAACGCTATCTAACACTGCGGCGGGGTACAATGTAATCATCGGACCGCTCGCAAAGTGGTCCGATGTATTCATGAGGGGGCGGGGTGGGGCCCAGGTGGTCCTGGGGGTGACTGGCGCATGACGCACGCGGGGCGGTCCGGGGAAGAGGCAGCTTTGCAAGTAGTCTGATGATTACATTGTACCCCACCGCATTACCGAAGGTTTCCGGCAACGCTATCCTTCTAACACTGCAGTGTTTGTTCAAGTACTAGGAGCTAGTGTTGAAATTTTAGGTGACAGGTCCTCTTTAAATACTACCATTTTGAAGTGCAATTTGCTACACAGAAAATAAGCCATCACACAGCTCTGTACATGGAAAATTTAAAAAGTTATAGATTTTTGAAGGAGGGGAGTGAAAAATGAAAACGCAAAAACGAAAAAGGGCTGCAGGGGTTAATAAGTGTGTTTGCTGGGATTGTGGGGCACGTGACCCTTTTTTGTGGAGCAGAACAAACCTACAAAACCTACAAGAATCTTGTTTTTAACCCAGGGACTGCGTATAATATAATATTATCAGTGCATATCCACTATTTATTTTGCGTTTTCCACTATGTAGTGATCATGGTGTCTCATAATACAGAATCAATGGTATTATTCATTTATTATGTGGTGGTGGACTATTGGCTACTGCAGGCAGGCACTATGTCTATTGGCTACTGAGGACAAGCACTGTTACTGCTGGCTACTGCAGGCAGACACTGGTAATACTGGCTACTGAGGGCAGGTACTGTGACTATTGTCTACTGTGGCTACTGGCTATTGGGTCAGGCACTGTCTATTGGCTACTGGAACAGGCACTGTGACCATTGGCTACTGTGGGGCTGGTATTGTGACTACTGGTTACTGTGGATGGCTGTGACTGCTGTGCAGGGGCATCACTGTGAATATTGGCTACTGCAGGTATCACTGGGACTACAGGGTACTGGAACATCACTGTGACTACTGGGTACTGTGGGGCATCAGTGTGGCAGACTCTGTGACCACTGGCTACTGGGGCAGGCCTATTGGGTCTATTGGCATCACTCTGACTACTGCATACTTGGGACAATTGGGTCTTCGTGCGATCCGATGCTACCATGTCGACGGATTGCCGCTCCCCGATGACGAGTGTTACCGGTAAGCCTTTACTGCAATATGCAGCAAAGACTTACCAGCTATGGAGAGGGCTCGGCGCGAGCCCTTTCCATGCACCGGGACCCGGAATGTGATGTACTAATACGTCACATGTCAGTAAGCGGTTAATAAAGAAACATTATGGTGGTATTATTAAGTCATTATGTGGTAGTAATGGTAATTGTCATAGCATGGTGGTACTATGGTGGAGTCTTGAAGGCTGTATTATTATAAAATATAAAATAGAAGCAGCATGGTAGTAAAAATTCAATGAATATCTGGTTGTAATGATAGAGGTCAGGGTATGGTAGTGTTATCTGGGTCTTGAACAGCTGTAATCTACACATGTTTGTTAAGGTGGTAATATTTGGTCCTGGCACGTTGTTATTATTGGTAATATTGGTCCATAGATTAAATATCAGTTTGTCACTATGTATTGGTAATGGTATGGTGGTAGAATGAAATAAATACATGGAGACATGAAAATAAAGATTAGTGATACTATAAACCCTTTGTGAATATATCCTAACATGTGTAAAATAGCAGTATTTTAACGTTAGTTCCTAAACTCTATATATTCTAAAGTGCAGAATAAATTAAATACGGTAGATCAAAATGACTTACCTTTACCGAGGAGTATGTTATATGGACAGAGGAGAAATGGTCCCCAGTTTTTTTGTGATATTATTTATATCTTATGTGAAACATTATGATTGTCAACAAACTGGGGAAAGACTGAACCCAAAGTGTGTATAGAAGTCAGTGTAATGTGATGCAGGAAGTTTTTCATTGTTTAGGTAATGTTTTCTGCAGCAGGGATTTGACCTCTCACGGCAGATTGAAGATTCTTTCACTCAATCAGCCTGCAGTTTTCAAGTAGGGCATTGCCCCTGTCATACACCAAAATGGGTAAAGCAATTCCTTGAAACAGAAACAATTGAAATTATGAAATGGCCAGTCTCGTCCTAACCCCTACGGAACTCAGTCTATTTTGTCCTTTAGATGCGGTCCCATTTTCAAATTTGCCCTGTGTCACTATAAGTGCTTATAGCTTTGGAAAGATATAAGATATCCCGGGGTTTTGAGATTGGTTTTTCTCGTGACCATTGTACTTCAAATTAGTTTAAAAAATTGGTTATATCCTTGTGTTTTAGTTATGAAAAAAAACTAAATCTCCTACTTTTGATGCAGATAGTCATAGCACCCAAATAACTCACATTTCCCAATGTCTGCTTTATTGTGGATGGTTTTTTAAGATTCCACATATTTTACTAGAATGTTGAGGCTCCAATTGTGTGTCCTTTTTAAACATATTTGGGAAAATCACCAAAACTCATATTTAGATGGACCTGCTCGACTTTTATTGACTATGAAAGGCATAAATAATAGTAGCTAGAATTGTAAATGACCCCATTATGGAAACTACACCTCTCAACATATGAAAAAGTACTTTTAAGAAGTTTGTTACACCTTTATGTGGTTTTTAAGGGTTTAAAAAAATGGAGGGCGGTCTACAGTACTTTTTTTGTAATATTTTTTCACAATAAACATTTTAAATGGATTAAATGAACAAAATCTCCACAGAGTTTGATACCCCAATTTCCCCGTTACACTGATACCCCATATGTGGTGGTAACCTGCTGTATGGGCACACGGCCAGGCAGAATGGAAGGTGGCGCATGCAGAGCCGATTTGGCATTGCATTTTTTGTTTTTTATTGTGGACCTAAAGGACTTATTTTTTTGCACATGAGATGTCTTTTCGGGGCATCTATAGCTAATTGTTGGGATTTTATTAACTTATGTTGGTGGAGGAAATGAAAATCATAAATTTTTAGGAAGATTTTTTTGGGGGTTTTACCATACCATAAAAATAGTATATTATTTTATTCTATGGGTCTCCACGATTACGAAAAGACCTCATTTATATAGTTTTTTTTTATTTTTTTTTTTTTTCCCCATTTTTTACTGAAAAAAAGTCATTTGGCAAAATTGTTATTTTTTAGCATCACCGACTTTCTATGCAATAACTTTTTATTTTTCAGTTGACAAATCTGGTTAGGGCTTATTTTTGCAAGAAGGATGTTCTTTTAGGTCTTATTTTAGATTGCGTAACATTTTTTTGACCTCTTTTAGATGGGCATTAATTAAAAATTATCTTTTTTTCTGAGCGTTTTTTGAGTTTGTTTATGAGGTTAACTTTGCAGATCTCATAACGATTCTGTTTTATTATGCAGATTGTCACTGATGTAGCGATACCAAATATGTGGAGGTTTTGTGTATTTTATTAAATTTTACTGAATAAAATCTAATTTGGAGGAAAATCTGTGCATTTTAGCATCACCATCTTCTTCATATGCAGAGCTTTTTTTATTTCTCGGCTACAAATCTGGTTAGGGGCTTATTTTTTGGAAGAAGAGTTGTTCTTTTAAGTGGACCATTTAAGAGTGCGTAACATTTTTTTAAATCACTTTTTAGAGCATTTTTAAAAGGAACGTTTTTTGGGTATTTTTCCGGCGTTTATTATGGAGGTCCAGTAATGATTCTTTTTATTATACAGATGTTACAGATGCGGAAATACAAATATGTGGCTTCTTTGTGTGTTTGTGTTTTTTATACTTTTTAAAAAATTTATTCTATGTGTAAACTTTGCTGTTTTAACACTTTTTTACTTTTTCCATACTTGAATGAACCGGATACACTGCTCTACAATACTATCTTTGTGGAGATCAGTGTAAACTGTCTGAGCATGCAGATGCAGAGGCTGCTTCTGGTGCCGGCTCTGTTCATGAGTCGGTGCCAGAAGCGGGGCGTTATAGAATGTCCCCGTGCAGGAAGTATCTACCCGCAGGGACATATCTAAACGTCCCAGAGCACGTAGGGGTTAATCTAAATCCAATAGAAAACCTTTTGAAAATACTTGGTGACAAAGTGACGACCAAGAATCCACAACAGTCACAGAGCTATAGAAGAGACTGGGAGAAGAGTGGGCCAGATGTGCTGTAGTCATTGAGTGCAAAAGCCTGTAACATTCCTATCGATTAGTGAAAATTGTAACCTTCAGAATATTTAGTTATAATCTAATTTATGGCTTGCATCCTGAATTACCTTACCTACTACAGGACTAATCAAAGAGGTAAAGACTAAGAGGATGAAAGTTTAATGCTGACAAGGACATTTAACCCTTAAGGACGGAGGGTTTTTCGCCTCATTTCTCGCTCTCCAACTTCAAAAATCCATAACTTTTTCATTCTCCTGTACCAACCTTGTGTGAGGCTTATTTTGTGCGAACAAATTTTACTTTCCCGTAATGTTATTTATTTTAACATGCCGTGTATACCGCAAGCTAAAAAAACATTCCAAATGGAAAAATGAAAAAAAACCGTCACGTTCTGTGGGCTCAGTTTTTACGGCTTTCACTCTTCGCTCCAATAACACACCTACTTTATTCTTTGGTCCGTGCGATCGCGGTGATACCAAATTTATACAGGTTTTATTGTGTTTAATACATTTCAAAAATTAAACGAATGTGTACAAAAAAGAAAAAATTTTTTTGCATCTTCTGACGCTAATAACTTTTTCATACTTTGGCGCACGGAGATGTGTGAGGGGTCATTTTTGCGAAATGAGGGGACGTTTTCATTGCTACCATTTTGAGGTCTGTGGCGAACATTTTGATCATTTTTTTTCATTTTTTATGTTATGTAAAAAGGTGTTAAAAGTCGCATTTCGGACATTTGGGCGCCATTTCCCGCCTCGGAGGTCACCGCCGCCGTAACAGTTTTTATATTTTGATAGATCGGGCATTTTGGGACGCGGCGATCCTTAATATGTCTGTGATTTTTACTGTTTGTTATGTTTTATATCCGTTCTAGGGAAAGGGGGGTGATTTGAACTTTAATATTTATTAATTTTTTTTATTTTTTAAACTTTTTTTTTTTCTTTTTTTCACTATCTTTTGACCATCTAGGGTACATTAACCCTAGATGGTCAGATACGCTGCTACCATATACTGCAATACTTCTGTATTGCAATATATGGCATTTTTGCAGCTCATTCATTACAATGAGCCACTGGCTCATTGTAACGAATATCAGTCGCCAGATAGCTCGTGTTCAAAAGAAGACACGAGGCTACATGGCAACCGATCGCGCCCGATGGCGTTTCGGGGGCGTGGCGATCGAAAAAAAGATGGCGGCGCCGCGCGCCGCCGTCTTTTAAACGCCGCCGGCGACTTTGCCGGCGTCGTTTAGGGGTTAATAGCCCGCGATCGGTGCAAGCACCGACCGCGGTTATTAGCGTGGGGGTTTGGCAAAATGCAAAAAACCCCACCTCTGTATGAAGAGGACTCAGCCCGTGAGCCTCTTCATACATCCCTTATACCTCTGCGCCGTAGAGCTACGGCGCAGAGCGTTAAGGGGTTAAAGAGAATCTGCCATGCAAATTAACCCACCCAAAATACTTTGAGGGGTATTCCGGGAATATGTCCTGCCCACACAACTGCAAGACATGTGATGTGAAAAATTATTAAAAAGCATTGCCCTTGTCCCAAAGATGACTGCAATGTTAAAAAAATCAGATTATTATTTATTAAATTTATTTGTAAATCACCTGATGTGAGCCCAAAGGCATTATGTGAGTCTAATGAGGCCTTTCATATTCAGTGGTTACTGCGATGTACTGCCTCATTGTTCCTGATTGACAAGGCTCACTGCTACAGAACATTGTTCTATGTGGAACATTGAGAGAGCTCTGTTATGTCATTGGTCAAATAATGTCAGGTGACTAGGGTGATGTTACTTAAGGTCCTGTTACATTTGCTCAGTCTACTCCATGTATGTATCTCCATGGAGGCAAGGGGAGAAGTAAAAGTCAGTGGAGGCTTGCTGTGCCATGCCACTACACTGCCATGTGATCAGATACATACACGGGGTAGACGTTGCAAACATAACTGGGTAAAGGACCTTAGATGACATCACCCTGGTCACATGCCATGCTAGAAGGGGCATGGGACATGCAAAATTGATAGGAGGGGTCGACTGTGCAAGACACGCCTCCTCTGATGCTAGGTGATATAAGTTGATTTATGTGGATGTAAGGGAAACAATTTTTAGCTAAAAGAAGGGTGTCAGTTAGTATGGCTCTGAGAGAACCTGTCACTAGCTGTATTTGTGAAAATGTGGTGAGAGGTTCCCTTTAAGCCATTGGGATTATTACAAAGCCAAGCCACTAGAGCCAATTTATCAAAAGTGTCTAAAAGTTAGACATAAGAAACTGAGACAAACCGTCCTATCCTGTACCAGCTTTTCAAATGGTGAATAATAAATCTGGTATAGGTTAAGACTTTCTATTCAAACCTTCCACCTCCTATTAAGCATCTTCATTTACACCAAAAAAAAGTGGCAACATTCTGGAATATTGGCATATGTCTATTTTTCCATAAATCTACAGCCTTTTTTTACTTTGGTTTTGTCCTTCCTTTTGTCATTCTCGTTGTAAAAAAAGTCTACAAACTTTCTAAAACCATTTATGAATGAGATGTAAAGCGTTTTTTTGACACAAATTAAGACAGAATGGTGTTATAAACAGATTGGGGCATATTTATTAAGGCGATTATTTGCCCTAATCTGCCACCTTCACGCCAGTGGGGCGTGAAGGGGGCATGTCCGGCCGAGCAGAGGGCGCAGCCGGCCGGGAGTGGCTCAGTGCGGGGCGTTACTGTGCGTATATATGTGAATAGTCGCGGGCTGCGTTTATTTCTATGCCAGGTGCAAGCATATGATATATATCCCCCATTGATAAATGTGACACAATGGGTCTGCATTAAACTGCTTGTTATAATTCATTTTGAGAGGAGCTACCAATAACACTGTATTTTAGAATTGTCATATTAATGATTTAAATAATTTTTTTTCTGCCTGATCAGCGCAAATATTTATGCATGACAGAACATTGCTCTTGCTTACTGATCATTAGATCAGTGCAGTACAGGCGGTCCCCTACTTAAGAACACCGACTTACAGACGACCCATAGTTACAAACGGACCTCTGGGTGTTGGTAATTTACTGTACTTTAGCCCTAGGCTACAATAAGCAGCTGTAACAGGTATCACAGGTGTCTATTAATTAAGATTTATTGTTAATCCTGGTTCTTATGACAATTCAACATTTTTTAAATCCAATTGTCACAGAGACCCCCAAAAAATCTGTCTGGAGCTACAATAGTAAAATATACAGTTCTGACTTACATACTATCCTGTACGTAACCCGGGAACTGCCTGTACTGATAAATTCTGACTGTGAATTTGATTTTGATGCAATTGAGATCATTATAAATTCTTTTAGGGTCTTATAGAATTTTCAAAGGGATTCTACAGGAATATAACTTTAAAGTCTGACTTTTAGGACCCACATTGATTGGCACATTGTTTAGATCTAGATGAACATCAAATGTTTTAATGCTTAACATCACTTGTCCTAGAGGCTGGATACCATAGTTTTAGGAAACTTTTTAACTTCTGCGCACATTTTCAATGATTTTCTCTATATATGAGCCAGTCAGTTTTTTGTCATGAAATCTTTGATGACCATGGCTATAAAAGGGGTTGTCCATGATTTTATATTGATCATCCCACCAATCGGATATTTCTGCATTTACTAAAAATCCCTTTAAAGTGCTAAGCTTTTTAGTAAATGCATCAAAATTGATTGACAGGCTTTATCCATATATATATATATACAAAGCTTCTTCATATAGATGTAAGTTCTGAAACCGTTATGATATAGGTTTTTATGTAGAAAGAACTAGTGGAGTTTCTTACAACAGATGTGTAAGGTTATGATCAGTGAAAAAGAGGCAAGTCATTGGGAAAGTCATTACCACTGACCACTGTCTACCTGATAAGATAAAATAAGGAAATGGTCAATGCCATGTTACAAAAAGAAGACAAAAAACTTCAAAGCTACTTTACTCAGTGCTTCCAGCTGCATTTTACATTTTACTGTCTTGCGAGCTCTGTTGCTTTGCAGCTGTTAGCTGCAGTCAGTCTTATGGCGTCAAACCTGCCTCCTCATGCTCCATAAACTTATAGCACTGATAGTTTTATGCAGGTGTGGAAAGAGAGGAGAAGACTGGGACAGGATAAGGCAATTAATGATTCTTCTCCTACCCCATGCTGAGCTCCCTAAAAAGTCTCCATGTGCAAAAGGAGAGCTTTCCTTTGTTTGTCAAGGTGCTCTTGGCTGACAATACATTTTCTCCAGCCAAGGTGTTGTTTTTACTATTTAGAAGGCCATTAAATGAGTGTCTTACCTTTTACAGCACTTACAGTAAGCTTTGATGCTGCAATTAGGACATTTTAGGAATATAACACTGATATGAGGCCAATCTATGGAACATTTATACCGCAAAACATCATAGTCCATATAAATATATATCATCCTTGTGTGGTTGTAATGGAAAACAGAGATCAAATTCATGTTCCGATGATGTTAATAGTGTCATATAGAAGGTAGATGAATGATAATTTGGGATAAGACTATATTACTCCAACAGTTCTAGTGCAATGCCAGCTGTCGGACTGGGCAGTTGGATAGTGCCCTCCAAGAGCAATTGCATAGGGTAGGCACAGTCCACAAACAGCAATGTCTTACAGGACAGCTACAAATGGAGGAACAATGAACTTGGCACAAAACTACAGTCCACACAGCTTGCGGTGCTCAGCAGAAAATCCAGGTATAAATATCATGTAGTAGAAAGAAAAACGTGGACTGGGCAGTTGGATAGTTAACAGCTGGACAGGCTCCCATAGCTTAATGTAACATTCACCAAGAATCCAATAAGATTGGTTATAAGATTGATTCATTCTTTTTACGTTTCTTTTCCAATATAATCATTAGTAACAAATTACAAACAGTATTACTTAAGTTGTGTTTTTCTATGCTTTGTTATTATTGCAGCATAGTATAACTGTATAAAAAGTGGTGTCAGCAACCAATCAGAGCTCAACTTTCATTTCCCCATAGCTGTATATGAATAATGAAAGCTGAGCTCTGATTGGTTTCCACAGGCAACTAGAACAGTTTTACCTCAGAAACTTGATGATAAATCTCCACATATGTGTTTAACTTACTAAAAAAAACTTGCATATTATAGATGTTAGTATTCTTTTCATTTATCATATTATAGATGTTATTATTTGTATCTTTTATCGTCACTCATGGAATAAAATATCTGATACATTTTCAGAGGAAAATTCTTTGTCTAACCTCAGGATATGGAATCTTTAACTCTATAATTTCCAGGGCATATGGTTCAAAGGTTTCCAATATCATAAACAATAGTCATTCACTTTATAAAGATAAACTTGCTGAGCTCAGTGTGATAAATTACTTACTTTATAAAAAATGTCTTTTTCTTCTTGATTCTTCTTGTTGGGTCTCCTATTATAGCTTCCTGGTAAATTCTAGAAAACAAATAAATTATCGGTAAACACATAAAATAGCCACTGATTAACAATTGCTGTTTTTTTACCTCAGAATGTTGTCACATGTTTCAGTCATGAGAGATTTTGCACACAATAGTCAAAGTGTGTCAGCATGTTATGAAGTGTTAGGTCCAGCACTTCTAAGTGCATAGAATTAGCAATGACCTTTTCTCCCTATAGTAACTGTTGTCTCTTGTTTACATGATAAGTGAGATTTTTGTCCCTGTTATTGATTCTCTTCCATTTTTAACCAATAATATGATACATAATATGCACATCAACATATATAAAGATATGACTGTTAAAGTGTTGTTTTTGTTACTGTTGTCTTTAATATTCAGAACATATTTTCAATTAATAATTCAGTAATTATATTAAGGAACATGAAGAGAGTATGACACTAGACAATATGAAGTACATATGTATAGCCCCCACAGTACCTTTTCATTTAGCATTATTCAGAAGTTTAATTTGCAAAAAAAATTCTGGGGCACATTTGCTTACCCGGTCCCTGCGAAATCCCTGCTGTGTGTTGTGTGCCAAAATGGCCATCTGCTGCGATTCATGAAGATAGTGCGCCCGATTTCCTGCATGTGTCGCTTCCCCAATTAGGTCCACTGGAGTTCACCTTCTTCCTGAGGAGTATGTGAGTGCAAGTCTTGAATTGTTAAATCCCACGCGTAGTCCGAATCTGTCGGATTGCCCGACGGAACGGCCCCCGCCGTGTTTTGTGTCGGATGAAAGCCAACGTGATCCCCGAAAAATCGGGAAACCTGACGTAAATGCGGCTGCGGGACGGACCCTTAGTAAATAAGCCCCTCTGTGTTTTAACTGATGCTGTAATAGTAAGCTATTAGTTATCCTTCTATTATTTCCATTATATAGAGCCATAGAGCAACAGAGGTGTAAACAAGCCGGTTAGCTGAGCTGATGTATGTCCTGTGCCAGTTTTTATGATTGAAGAATGGTTTTATGTCTAAAAAAAGTGTGAGTACACATTTTTAGTGAGCACGGAACGCCTGGTGATATATGCAGCATTGAGAGTAGATCTTAAGCACATGCTGTGAACTGCTTCTGTGATATCAGTGAGCCGGACTTCTTTATTTGCCGTATTTTCCGGACTATATGGCGCACATAGAAATCCAAAGTGCGCCTTATAGTCCGGTGCGCCTTATGTATGGAGGAGGGCAGTGACTGGCAGTGACTGGAGGAGGGCAGCGGACCCTACTTACATAGGTCCCTGCTACCGGAGACCGGAGACAGCAGATCTCCAGCGGGAACTGCAGACCACACGGCACGAACAACAGGCGCCATAGCGCGAACCAACTTCTGCCGCGTGGTCTGCAGTTCCCGCTGGAGATCTGCTGTCTCTGGTAGCGGGGACCTATGTAAGTAGGGTCCGCTGCCCTCCTCCACCTGAACGGAGGCTAAACTGGAGGTGTACTAAGTGAATATGCAGAATTGGTTCACATTTACAGCAAGCAAAAGGTTTAGCTCTGTTTTGTCTGGTGTATACATAGGGGTTTATGTACTAAGGGTCGCTACTCACTTTTGTCGGACTGTGCACCTTTTTTGGGTTATGAACGGCTTTGACAGGTATTTAGCAGGGGTTTGCGCTGGGATTGTGTCGCACGCAATCGTTTTTTGGCGCAGCTGCGCTGGATGTCCGACGATCCAACTGATTCAGACTGGGCGCGGGATTTAACTTTCAAATTGTGCAATCCAATGCACTTACATGCACCAGGAAGAAGAAGGTGAACTCTGTCGGACCTGAGCGGGGAAACAACACATGCACAATATCGGGCACGTGATCTTAGTGAATTGGGGCAGAGTGCATTATCATTGAACAATGCACTTTCTGTGAAGTAAATGTGCCCGATAGTCTTTAATGTAGTAAATAATTCATATAAGTTTTTATCTCTTTTTGTAAAGTTTAGCTAGTTGATTTCTTTAAGATACTATTACTTACATTTAATTGTCTTTTAAAATATGTATTAATAATGTCAGTTGCTGCTTTCACATTTACATGTTTTTTCTGCCATGGAGATGAGAAATACTGCTCAACATCAGGGAAGTTGAATTGTAGACAGTGAAAGTTCACACTATTAGCATACTTGTCTACACAAGCAGTTGCAAGTCTTCAAACCCTCTAATTCTTATAGCTTGGTATAAATAGCTTATTATTTTCTATGGCTGATTATATTATCATCTACATGATACAGACATCCTTATTTCAACACTGTGATCAATATCTGAGAAAATGCCCTTATAGAATCCATAGCTGCAGTGTGTGAACTCATATCAATGATTGCCTCACCATCTGATCAGTAAATTATTAGACAAGGTTTGCACCATCCATTATCCTTCTGTTTTTGTAAGTAGCAGTTTTTATTCACTATAGTGTTCATTTCTTGGGCATGCTTATTTAAAAAAACAAGAATGGATGGAAATGGCAGATACCATTAAATTGTATATAAACTATATACAAAATATATATATAAATATATATAAAAAACTGCATAAATCATTATACTGTATGATTATAGTAAACTTTGTAATATAAATGAAATATGTTCCTGTGTCCTTCTTTTATACTCTACCTTTCTTCCTGCTTTTAGCAGTTTGTATAAAACAGCCTCCTGTCCCCATACTCCATAGAAAGCCCATAAATAAATGAGCTTAATAACTGATTAAACTCTTTAACCCCTTTATGACATATCAACGTAAAACTGCATAGAAAGGGGCAAGAAAAGCCACATGGAGAGGGCTCATTGACTCAGTCTATAAGTAAACCAAGCAGTGCTGATATCGATCAAAGTAGTTAACCTGTTAAGTGCCGCAATTAAACCCAACTGCAGCCCTTAACTAGCACTGCACAAGGGGCCATAAGTTCCCATGGTTTCATGTGTGACCACTGGCACCAAATGTGAAGTAGGTTAAATGCCGTGTCTGTCTTACAAGAGCTGATAACTTGTACACGTGTCAAGTCCCTTAGATGCTGTGGTCAAGGATTTGTTTTCAAAGGGTGACAGATAAAACCCATCCCCAAATTGGGGGAACATTACATTTTTGAAGGCACCTGGGGATGCTATATCCCTTCAGTCTCAGGTAATGTAAAATTTCCCTGATTTTTGCTGTGTTTGGTCAACTAACCACACAAAAATTTCAACAAAAATTAATTTTAAAAAATCATATCTACCTGTAACATTACTCCTTTTTTAATTTATTTCTACCATACCAAACTTTCTTATGTAAATTTTTCCTCCACTCACATTTCTGCCCTGTCTGGATGTCAGAGAACTGATCCAATCATCTTTTGGACCCGGACTACTCATTCAATGTTTCCTCACTAGTTCATCCTTACTTGCTATAGTCTTATTTTGAGCTAGCTTGACGCTCATCTTGATTCTGTATCTTGCATTCTATGACCCTTTGTTTTCTGTCTTTCAGTTTGCCAAATGATTTGGTACTTCATTTTTCTTCTTGGTTCTGACCTGTACTTGTCGACTTCCCTTTGTTTCTTCTGTGTTTGTACTTTGGTGCAGGAAGGTAAGTTGAAAAATCAGGTAGAGACAGCCTTGAAAGGGGCTGTAGCCTTGGCAAAGCAGTATTCATGGTTGTGAAAAATGATTAAAACAGCAAAAAGTTATATACCATTAACGTGCCTTGCACAAACAAGTCCTCACGCTACATTGAACAAATGTGGAAATAAATTGATGAGCTTTCATCAAAAAAATTGGTGTCCCAGACACAGCAAGTCATCTTGTATTTAACATGGTCTTATCACGAGAACAGAGGTCCTAAGTACCCCCAAATGGTCCCATTCTGTACTGCTCATATCTGTGACAATGCTGGAGTAATCTTAGTGCATTACATGACTACTTCTGTCAGTGTCATAGATGGTGAAAGGAACATCACCGTGCAAGTTTAACCTGCTGCCCTGCATAGTATTATGTCATCATGGGCTGCATCTCAATGAGAAAGGTGCCGCTGGGATAGCTAGAAGGCTAGAGGAGTATTAAAACTAGGGGCCTAGTGGGAGGTCAGCTTCACTAGTACACAGCAAGACAGTATAGATCAGTTATGGGCAACCTTTTGAGCTTGGTGTGTCAAAATTCGCCAAAAAAACACCGAGCATAACTCGGGTGGTGTGTCACTTGACAAAAAAAACATTAATTGGTGATATTTATAGTTTAATAACAAATATGGATACTATTTAACTCTAGGGTACTTAACCGTAGGTTGTCTATTGATGTCCTAACCATGTACGGCCAACTACATTATGGCAGTATATTGGGATTTTCCCAATCATCTATTACTATGTGCAAATCGCACATTAAATAGATCGGTTACAATCAGACAGGCGTGGAAATGTTAGTACCTGTGAATTTGTCATGAAAGTTCACAGGCTATAGCGAGGGCGCAAGTGCCGCTGTCACATCTCCCCTCATGCCCGCTTGGCATGGAGAAGGTGTTAGGAGCCAAAAGAATCGCAATGTTGGGCTTGTACATCACAAAACTGACACACAAGCTGATGACGTCTTCTATATACAGTGCACTGACCTTACTTACTATATGATGAGAGTGGTTGTTTCCTCCTTGCCCTGCTGTGGAGATGGTCAGTGTAAGGTGGCAGCTGCGGGACATCACACAAGGGCAGCAGCGATTTGAACTCTGACTGTGATGCATCTTCCCACCACAAACTATCAGGAGCTGAGGGAGCTGCAGGGGGCTGGTGGGGGTGAATATTAGCAGGGTTGCAGGGGGAGGGAAATCGTGGGGAGATGCTGAGAAAAAAATATGAGGGGGGCTTGTGGGGGGGAAATGAGAGGGGGGCCTTCTGAGTGGGAAACTATGGGGGGAACATATGGGGGGCTGCTAGAGGAGAAAATATGAGGGACAAATATGGGGGGCTACTGAGGGGGTATTTTTAGGTGGTTTGCTGGGGGGAATATGAGGGGCTGTGGGGTGAAATATGAGGGAGAATATAAAGGGAGGCTGCGTGGGGGGATATGAGGAAGCCGTCTAAAGGAGAGAAATATGAGGGAGGAAATGGGGAAGATGGGGGGAAATATGAGGGGGCTAACTGGGGAGATTAGAGGGGGTGATGGGAGAAAATGGGGTGGTTGGGTGGGGAATAGGCTTCGGGAAAAAATGAGGGGGCTTCTGTGGGGGAAACTTTGGGGCTTCTGGGGGCAAAATATGAGGGGGTTGCTGGGGGAATATGAAGGGGACGGTACTGGGGAGAGAAATATGAGGAGGAGGTGCTGGGGGTAATATGAGGAGGGAGACTGTTGAAGGAACACTGTAGGAGAAGAAGCTGCTCGGAAGATAATATGAGGGGACGGCTGGGGGAGACACTATGAGGGAGTGCTGGGGGACAATACGGGGGACTGCTGGGAGACATATAAGTGGGAAGAGCGGGGGTGATAATGTGAGGCAGAGCTGCTGGGGATCATTAAAAGGGAGCTGCTGGGGTTACAACTTATGGGGGAGAGGCAGGAGAGGCACTGTGTGTAGGGACAGTGCAGGGGAGGCACGTGTGGAGGGATGCCGCTAGGGCGAGACAGTTATTAGGGGAGTTGCAGGGGAACAGTATAAATGAGCTGTGGGGTCACAGGGTAGGGGAGCTGCTGGGGGGAGACAGTATGAAGGGAATCTGTTGGGGGGTATCTGAAATGAGGGAGCCAAACAGTGAGAGGGAGCTGGTGGGCACACATGTAAGGGGAAGAAGGTTAGGGCACTGAGGGGGAAATTATACTGTGTGGGGGTGGAATAAGGGGAGAGGCAAAAGGTGTGGATTAGGGGCAAACAATAGCATGCCACATCTTTTAGCGCTCTTTCGCCACTGCAAAAGTTGGGAGGTAGTGGAAGGAATTGCTTCCTTTTATGGGGAAGCTTACATCAGCCTTAAAAAATTTTTGCTTTCCTCTGATTCTACACATAGAAAGTATAGGTTGGACTTGAGGGAACTGTGTTCTTTTTCATTATTATCTACTATGATACTATGAAAGTGTGGCCGTGGGAAGTGTGAATCCTTTTATCACTAGTTTCTCAAACAAGAGACATCGTAGTAAAATGTGCAACAAAATGTCAAAATTGAAAAGGTTATTTCAAACACAGCATTCTCTAAGATATCTCACTCTATCTCCACATAGGTTTAAAGTTGCAATTACAGACAAATGTGGCTCTTCTACACAGTTTCCAAAACTCCTATGGGGGTGTGTTAGAGTTACAAAAAACAGTGCAGGTGAGGTAGCTGTTTCTGAACTTTGAGATTGATACATTTCGCCAAAAACTAGTGTGAATTATAGATCAAATCTATTATAGTGTAAGCTGGCTCACATATGGCCCTGATGTATAAGAAAGAATGTTCCTCTTGATAAATTTTGTCTTGACGATTACTCCAGCAGAGAGGAACCCAAAACTGGTGTATAATATATTCATGTTGTCAGCTAGGTTGTTAGCCATTATAAACTGTATAGTTAGTCTTCATCCCATTCGTAGTATTAAAAATATCTATCAAACATGCCTTTCTGAAAATGAATGATCAAGACAAAAATTTCCTATAGAATGCGGTTCGTTATTTGTGTGAAACATACCATATGTTCCTCATGTTGCTTTTTCACCATTTTTCCATCCATAAATTATGGGCATAAAAAGTGATTCAAAATAGTTCCCACATTCATATAAATAAATATTCACTACTTCTCCAACACAAAAAATGAACCCTTTTTTAAATCTACTAAATTAATAATAAAGATATATACCGGTAATTATCTCCATGATCATACTGACCGCAAAGACAATGAGATTGAAATCGGAAAAATAGAGTCCACAAGACAATGCAGGAAATCATTCTTTTGTACTTCACTCAACTTGTGAAAAGGAAAGGATGGGCCCCGGAACGAAGTGAATGAAGGTGGGCGGAGTCCAGCAGGACTGGGGCTTGGAACTAGCGGATTGGCTAGTTTGAATGAGGCAGGGGCAGTGCCAACAGTAAAGTGCGGGAAACCTGGTGTGGGCTCAGTTGGAGAAATAAGTGAGGCAAGCAAGTCGTTACCTCATCTTCCGAATAATGACCTCCCACAGATTTATTGGGAACACGCTTGTGCAGCGCAGGGTTGACAGAGGGGGAAGAATGCTGCGGGAGGAGGTATTATACGGGCTGATAGGTTCCTCGGCGAGTAGGAACGGCTGGCAAGGAGCACCAGGGATCAAGAAGCCCGGGCTAATCTATGGAGAGCCCGCGACGGGGTCTTCAGGCGCTCCGGGCCCGCGGCAGAGAAGAGGGTCGCAGCTGCTCCATGTGCGCAGATGGGCCCACTCGCCTGTCATCAGGTTCAACATCAAGTGCAGGCAGGGTGGGTCCTCTGGCTGATTGTGAAGTCGGAGGGTATCACAGACAGCAGAGGAGGGGCCCAGTGATTCCATTTGATGATGGCGATTGCAGGAGGATAGGCAGCGGCTAAGGGGGGTAGACCTCGGGTGGTACGAATCAGCCAGTATCAAGTTGTGCGGTGAGCCAACAGACCGTGGGGGTCCAGAATTCTCAACGGTGCAAGAACATGGCAGCCAGAACGGGGTAGTGGAGACAAATGCACGAGAGAGGTACCTGTAGTGCGGCCATACTAGCACAGTGTGGTAAGACAGAACAGAGGGGGTACGGGAATTGTAGGGGAATGTGAGGCCTTTGCTAGAACGTTGTGATGGGGTTTTCCACAGTCAGCGGCAATGGCTTGGGTCCTGTAACAGGTGCAGGGGTCCGTGTGGTTGGTTGTGGGGTCAGCACAGAGAGCTCTGTAAAACGGAGGGAGATGAGAGCTAGCGTATCAGTTACAGACTGAAAACAGGAGAAAAGGGATAGTGTGCATCTAGGTGATAGAGCAAGGGGTCAGGTTTATATAGGGTATGAGGGTCGGTTAGGTTCGCATCCCAAAAAAGACGGGTAAAGGAAATATTATGGAGAGATGAAACTGGAAATATTTCCTTATGGCCTTGGAAAAAAAATTTATTATTGACAAGGGGAAACAGGGATGAGGAGTAAGAAGGCAGAGAAGAGAAAAGGAGATGGACGACTTATTCCTCCAACATTTAAAGGGGTAACTGGTGGCGAGCTTTTGCTATCCTAGCAAGTTGATAGGGGGAAAGGCTCCAGACAAGTGTTTTGTGACTCTTTTGTTATATGGATAACAATAGGTGAGGCTCATCGGATTTGGGGGGCAAGCTTGGCTCCGTTATGATGAGCAATTAGACAGCGCAAGGCAATTAGACCAGCTATTTTAAATGGGATAAGAAGGATATTAGTCTGGCTCAGGGTCACTGGTACAACAAATACGGGCATTCCTTCGGCAGGGGGCCAGAGGTTATGGCACGCAAAGGAGTTCAGGAGGGAACGGTTAGTGTAGTCAAACGGCAGTTGTCAGGCCAGGTTGTGTTGGCAATATAACAAGAGCCAGTGCAGGTTCGGTGTCCCATTGCAGATTTTAAAAAACATGCCGTGCGGTGGGGGTAGTCAAATAGTGGGGAAGTGGGGGTTACTGGTCAAGGGGGTGACACGATGAAGGTGCTAGAGATGGCAATTGTTTAGCCCGGTACCCCAATAGAGAGCATGCCGTATTGTTAAGGAAGGTTTTAGGACTGGTTTTGTTAATCCCCCCTCTAGGCACCAGTCAAGTTTTTCGCTTAAAAAATTAAAGTCAGCGCAGAGCAACCGGGAGGTGGTGGTTTGATGAAAAAAAAACCCGAAAGAGGTACAATTAGGGGCGGATGGCAGGTCCTTTGAGAGAATAACTTATTGCAGGTTAGGTAGTATCTCCCATCGGGGTGGTTCCCAAAAAAGAGGCCTAATTAAATTTCGGCTCATCCATCACTTCTCTGACCCAAGGGGGTTATCGGTTAATGATAGGATTGATGGAGTTACTTTTTGTGTTCAGTAGTGTATACATCATTGATTCAGCCTTGGATTGTGGGAAAAGCGGCCCCCACGCCCAGGTACCTTAATGGAAAGACGACATAGAATCCGCCTTCCGATTGACCAGTGCAACGATAGCGGCGTTGCAGGGGGGAGAGGGATGTTATTGGGATGGGGTTTGTTTTTATAGATGGTGATTTGCCTATGGGCTGGCAAAGTTCTGTTCT
Source organism: Engystomops pustulosus (assembly GCA_019512145.1). Classification (NCBI taxonomy): domain Eukaryota; kingdom Metazoa; phylum Chordata; class Amphibia; order Anura; family Leptodactylidae; genus Engystomops; species Engystomops pustulosus. The sequence goes on from CM033643.1 coordinate 151,444,236, forward strand.
TACTTTGAAGCATTTTACCTCCATTTTTTTTAGAGGGGTATAAGGATGGTGCAGGACTCTCATCAATCATTCATTATTTAGACGATTTTTTGTGTGGGGGGAGGAGGCTAATGCACAGACATGTTTGGCTTTGTGAAAACAGTTAGAATGGGTGCGAGAAAGTTTGGGTTCCATTGGCCAGAAAAAAACTGTGGTGGGCCCTATACATGTTTGAGTTTTAGGAATAACAATTGATTCAATGGCCATGGAGTTAGAGGCCACCTGAGGAAAATGAAGACCTTCGCGCAGTGGTGGGTTTCGAGCAGTAATAAAGGGAGATAGTATGAGGGGAATTGCAGTCCATTACTCGGTAACCTTAACTTTGCTTGCAGGGTAAGCAGCAGCAGAGTATGGACTCGCGGGAGCAGGCATTAAGCGCGTGGTCGTGGGAATCAAGGAGAGAACAAGACATAGTCCGTCTGAGTTAATGTGAGTGCACATTTTGGTTGTTATTGGTTTTAAAAGTATATAAAAAAATGCAAGTTTAGATGTATTATATACATAAAATGTAAAATAGGTTACTAATGTTCTAAAGAATTGGTAGAACGCTGCTAACAATGTTTTATTTGCACCAAGGAAATCAGCCGAAGATTTGAATTTGGATCTTTGGCATTCCTTGTCCATTGGGGAGCAATTCGAGCAGATGTAGGAACAGCTTGGTTTTCCCCAGGAATGGGTAGGCGACAGTCCGGTGGTTGGGTTTCAGTGGATGCGTTGGAGTAGGGTGCTATATGAAGTTTGCCAGATTGAAGGGTTAGATCAGCCCCGATATTTTAGTACTACCATAGGGGGCGGGGCAAAGATTGGGGGTTAGGCCGGCATGGGAACTTATTAGGGATATTAAGCATGAAGTCTGTTGAGATATTGGGTGTTGCATCCTCGTACGTTGGTGTTTGGTCAGACATTGTTCATCGTTTGAACAAAAATGGAAGTGGGTTGGTGGGCTTTACAATTGGAAACAAATTGTAACTACGGGGAACCTCGAGTCGTTATTATAAATTAGCCTAGTGCAAGTAGATATCTGTAGATGTGTGGATGTTGCGGTCCAGTTCTTTTCTCTCCTCATGTTGGTTTAGTATATTCTATCCCTTTCATTTATTTTGTTTTTCGCCTCGTGGTACCAGCACTCCACACCACCGACCCAGGAGAATGAATAAGAGGAGCCACTTCTTCTCAGCTAGTGCCTGAGACTAAAATGCGAAACAGTGAGTATCAACCCCTGTTCAAACATGGGTGAGCCTTTTCCTGTCTCACATGCGGCGCGTTATTGACATGGCGTCCGCTGCTTCTGTGGTGCGGTGAATGGTGGGGACCCGGGCCGGTGCATGGGGGCTATGCTTTTGCCAGTACAGGTGCTGGGGGGCAACCAGCAGGTATTGGTCCCTGCCGTTGTCGCTGGCGCAGCGGTGGTGGACGCCATGTGGTGCCACACACACAATAGCGTAGGGACCCACAAAAACAGTTCACCTGAAAGTGTTGGTGGTGGGCTTAACAATTGATCAAAATATAACTAAGAAACTCGAGTTCGTTTATAATTAGCCTAGCAGCAGGAGATCAGTGTATGATGTTGTGGATGTGCCGTCCAGTTCTTTTTCATCTCTCATGTTGATTGTTCTCGTTGTCATGGCGTAATGTTAGGTCAGTTGATGGAACAAAGGGCAAGAATGAAATTAAACCGGGGGCGTGGCTGGGTTTGTTGTGAGAATTGGAGGTGTGAGTGTGCGGCATTGGGAGATTGAGAGAGGAGACGCAATAATGGTTGAATGAGGGGGGTTACATCTCAATTGCCGTGGGTATTGACCTATGGGCCCTGCGTTATCAAGGAGGAATTGAAAGAGCGTTGCTTTGTTGTGGGAACTGTACATGCTTGAGGTGTCAAGGCATGTCAGCTGTGCTGGGTAGAGGGTTCGGGAAGTGGTTGGCGAACATTGGAAAGGAGGTGGAGTCACAGGGCCTGGCCACCTCCAGTTAATTGGAGACTTGGTTACTGGGCATGCGCACGATTGGGAGGGGACTTCAGGCGGAGTCCCGAACGAGGATTATTAAGTGATGTGACAAGGCCCTAAAAGTGGCCGTGGTGCCACAAGCATTGTGGTTGTGCAGCTGGTGGTTGTAAATTGTGGAGGTTGTCACATTTCAACAGTGGAGTTTTATGCGCATTTGCCTTCTTTGAGCTTCTAGAACCCTCTACCGTATTGAAAAACGATGCTAATGCTAATTTCCCTTATTTGTTAATAAACTTTTGGCTTGCTATGCCAATAATTTCAAAGAAATAAGTGTATGTGTTTTAATTCTTGAATAAGGATGTCGGTTGGTTTGGTAGGTTTATAAGGAGGAAATGGACAATCACAGTCATGAAATAAATGGGGGTTTTCAACACCTAGAAATTTGAACAGTCCAGTCATGCTTCTTAGGGGGTAATTTATTTTAGCTTTCTCTTTTTTTCTCTTATTAATGCGAATTTTGTCCTCCACATTTGCATATCAGTGCCAAAAAATTGTCTTTTTAATTCGCCTAGCAAATTTAACGATACAAGAATTTGCAAATATATCTCTTTTCCCAATAGATATATTTTCCCAATATATCTTTAAAACCAGCCTTCATCCTAGTGGGAGGTCAGCTTCACTAGTACACAGCAAGACAGTATAGATCAGTTATGGGCAACCTTTTGAGCTTGGTGTGTCAAAATTCGCCAAAAAACCGAGCATAACTCGGGTGGTGTGTCACCTTGACAAAAAAAACATCAGCAGCGATGTGACCTCTGACTGTGATGCCATCTTCCCCCCACCACAACTATCAGGAGCTGCAGAGGAGCTGCAGGGGGGCTGGTGGGGGTGAATATTAGCAGGGTTGCAAGGGGGGAAATACGTGGGGAGATGCTGAGAAAAAATATGAGGGGGCTTGTGGGGGGAAATGAGAGGGGGGCTTCTGAGTGGGAACTATGGGGGGAAATATGAGGGGCTGCTAGAGGAGAAAATATGAGGGACAAATATGGGGGGCTACTGAGGGGTAATTATTTAGGTGGTTGCTGGGGGGAAATATGAGGGGGCTGCTGGGGTGAAATATGAGGGAGGAATATAAGGGAGGCTGCTGTGGGGGGATATGAGGAAGCCGCTAAAGGAGAAAATATGAGGGAGGAATATGGGGGAATGATGGGGGGAAATATGAGGGGGCTACTGGGGAGATTAGAGGGGGATGATGGGAGAAATATGGGGTGGTTGCTGGTGGGGAAAAATGAGGGGGCTTCTGTGGGGGAACTATTTGGGGGCTTCTGGGGGCAAATATGAGGGGGTTGCTGGGGGGAATATGAAGGGGAGGTACTGGGGAAGAAATATGAGGAGGAGGTGCTGGGGGATAATATGAGGGGGAGCTGTTGAAGGAACACTGTGAGGAGAAGCTGCTCGGAAGATAATATGAGGGGACGGCTGGGGAGACACTATGACGGGAGCTGCTGGGGGACAATACGTGGGGACTGCTCGGGAGACACTATAAGTGGGAAGAGCTGGGGTGATAATGTGAGGCAGAGCTGCTGGGGGATCATTATAAAGGGAGCTGCTGGGGTTACACATTATGGTGGGGAGATGCAGGAGAGGCACTGTGTGTAGGGGAGCTGCAGGGGAGGCACTGTGTGGAGGGATGCCGCTAGGGCGAGACAGTATTAAGGGGAGTTGCAGTGGGAACAGTATAAATGAGCTGCTGGGGGTCACAGGGTAGAGGGGAGCTGCTGGGGGGAGCACAGTATGAAGGGAATCTGCTTGGGGGAGCTACATTATGAGGGTGTCTGAATATGAGGGAGCCACAATGTGAGAGGGAGCTGGTGGGACACAATGTCAGGGGAAGAAGGTGAGGGCACTGAGGGGGAAATTATACTGTGTGGGGGTGGAATAAGGGGAGAGGCAAAAGGTGTGGATTAGGGGGCAAAAATAGCATGCCACATCTTTTAGCGCTCTTTCGCCACTGCAAAAGTTGGGAGGTATGTGGAAGGAATTGCTTTCCTTTTATGGGGAAGCTTACATCAGCCTTAAAAATATTTTTGCTTTCCTCTGATTCTACACTAGAAGAGTATAGGTTGGACTTGAGGGAACTGTGTCTTTTTTTCATTATTATCTACTATGATACTATGAAAGTGTGGCCGTGGGAAGTGGAATCCTTTTTATCACTAGTTTCTCAAACAAGGAGACTCGTAGTCACAAATGTGCAACAAAATGTCAAAATTGAAAAGGTTATTTCAAACACAGCATTCTCTAAGATATCTCAACTCTATCTCCACCTATGGTTTAAAGTTGCAATTACAGACAAATGTGGCTCTTCTACACAGTTTCCAAAACTCCTATGGGGGTGATTAGGAGTTACAAAAACAGTGCAGTGAGGTAGCTGTTTCTGTAACTTTGAAGATTTGATACATTTCTGCCAAAACTAGTGTGAATTATAGATCAAATCTATTATAGGTGTAAGCTGGCTCACATATGGGCCCTGATGTATAAGAAAGAATGTTCCTCTTGATAAATTTGTCTTGACGATTAACTCCAGCAGAGAGGAACCCAATACTGGTGTATAATATATTCATGTTGTCAGCTAGGTTTTAGCCATTATAACTGTATGTTAGTCTTCATCCCATTCGTAGTATTAAAAAATATCTATTCAACATGCTTTCTGAAAATGAACATTTTCTGAAAATGAATGCATCAAGACAAAAAATTTCCTATAGAAATGCGGTTCATTTGTGAAACAATACCATATGTTCCTCATGTTGCTTTTTCACCATTTTTCCATCCATAAATATTGGCATAAAAAGTGATCAAATATAGTTCCCAAATTCATATAAATAAATATTCCTACTTATCCAGCAAAAAAATGAAACCTTTTTTAAATCTACTAAATCATAATTAAAGATATATTACCGTAATTATCTCCATGATCATACTGACCTCAAAGAACAATGAGATGTGAAATCGGAAAAATAGAGTCCACAAGACAATGCAGGAAATTCATTTCTTTTGTCAACTTCACTCAACTTTGTGAAAAGGAAAGGATGGAGCCCCAGGAACGAAGTGGTGGGCGGAGTCCAGCATTACTGGGGCTTGGAACTAGCGGATTGGCTAGTTTGAATGAGGCAGGGGCAGTAGCCAATCAGTAAAAGTGCAGGAAACCTGGTTTGGGCTCAGTTGGAGAAATAAGTGAGGCAAGCAAGTCGCTTACCTCATCTCTCCGAATATGACCTCCACACAGGATTTATTGGGACAGCCTGTGGCAGCGGCAGGTGACAGAGGGGAAGAATGGCTGCGGGAGGCGGTATACGGGCTGATAGGTTCCTCGGCAGTAGGAACGCCAAAGGAGCCCCACCAGGGACCCTCCGAGCTCCGCGCTCATCTACAGTGGCACGGACGCCCCGGCGCGGGGGGAATCCTTACAGGCGCCCGGGCCCTGCGGCAGGAAGAGGGTCGCAGCGCTCCAGTGTGGCGATGCCCACTTCCTGCCTGTCATCAGGTTCAACATCAAGCGCAGCAGCGGTGGGTCCCTCTGGCGATGTGCCGGTCGGAGGGCTCACCAGACAGCAGGAGGCAGTGATTCCACTTGATATGGTCGGTGCAGGAGGATTTAGGAGCGGGCTACAGGTGGTAGCCTCGGTACCGACATCGCAGTATCAAGTTTGCGGGCCACAGACCGCGGGTCCAGAATTTCTCAACGGTGCAAGAAGCATGCAGCAGACCGGAGTGGAGACAAATGTCAGAGAGCGGTCCTGTTAGTGCGCCAGCTAGCACACAGTTAGCACAGTAGATAGAAAACCAGTGGCGTAACTACCGCCGTAGCAGCCGTAGCGGTTGCTACGGGGCCGTGAGCTTCAGGGGCCCGGGCAGCAGTCTGCAGACTGTGCTGCATTTCCGTACCCGGTCAACCGCCGCCCGGGCCCTGAGCTATACGGCGCATAAAGGTAAATGATCAGTCCCATGGCCCGCCCCCCACAGTGTTCTGACCCGTTCAGGCCAGCCCCGCTGCTCTGAGGCCGGCCGGGCTGTTACCTCGGTCACGCGGGCGTCCGTCCGGCACACTTTCCAGAGACTGCCGCCGGGTCCTCCGCACTGCACTCCTGCGGCCGCCGGCTCTGTTACTCGGTCACGCGGCCGCCCGGCCGGCACACTGTTCCGAGAGCTGCCCGCCGGTCCTCCACACTGCTCCCGCGGCCGCACGGCCGGCACACTGGTCAGGGAGCTGCACGCCAGTCCTCCACACTGCTCCCGCGGCCGCCCTTCTAGGAAACCCTGGTCCGGGAGCTGCTCGCCGGCCCTCAATGCGCTGCTCCGTGGCCGACGGCCCTGGTCCGCGGCCGTGCCACCTCCGATTGCTTCTTCGGCCGCCATGTTGCTGCGGGCCGCCCCCGCCCGGCACCCTTCTAGGCTAAGCAGGATGCTCAAACTGACCCACCCCACTGCACATCAGCAGGTCTTCAAGAAATGTAAGTCCCTATATAGTATGTATGATGAATGTATGCTGATATAGGGTATATTGTATGTATATATGCTATGCTGGTGTGGTATTATGTCTGTGTGGGTGTAATGCTTGTGGGTGTGATATGCTCTGTGTGTGTGTATATGCTCTGTGTGTATATGATCTGTGTGGGTGTATATATGATCTGTGTGTGTTTGTATATATGATCTGTGTGTGTGTATATATGATCTGTGTGTATATATGATCTGTGTGTGTGCATATATGATCTGTGTGTGTGTATATATGCTCTGTGTGTGTATATATGATCTCATTGTGTAGCTGGTGTGTATATTGCTTGTGTGTGTATATATGCTCTGTGTGTGTGTATATAGCTCTGTGTGTGTGTATATATGCTCTGTGTGTGTGTATATATGCTCTGTGTGTGTATATATGCTCTGTGTGTGTGTATATCTCTTGTGTGTGTTATATGATGTCTGTGTGTATATATGCTGTGGTGTGTGATATTCTGTGTGTGTGTATATGCTGGTGTGTGTGTATAGCAATTGTGTGTATATGATGTGTGGGTGTATAATGATCTGTGTGTGTTTGGATAATGATCGTGTGTGTTTGTATATATGTGTGTTTGTTGATGTGTGTTTGTTATATGACTGTTGTGTGTGTATATGTCTGTGTGTGTTTGTAGATGATCTGTGGGTGTGTTGTATATATTGCTGTGTGTGTATATATGATCTGGTGTGTGTATATATGACTGTGTGTGTATTGATCTGTGGTGTGTATATATGCTCTGTGTGTGTGTATATGCGACTGTGTGTGTGTTGTAATTCTATGTGTGTGTGTGTAGTGTGGTGTTGATATATGCTCTGTGTGTGTGTATATGCTCGGTGTGTGTATCTAGTCCTGTGTGTGATATATGCTCTGTGTGGTTGTATATATGCTCTGTGTGTGTATATGATGCTCGTGTGGGTATATATGGATCTGTGTGTGTGTTATGATATGCTCTTGTGTCTGGTGGTATATCGCTCTGTGTTGGATATGCTATGTGGTGTGTTGTATATGCCTGGGTGGTTGTGTGTATATGCTCTGTGTGTGTATATGCTCTGCGTGTATGTGTGTATATGCTCTGCGTGTGTGTGTATATGCTCTGTGTGTGTATATATGCTCTGTGTGTGTGTATATATGCTCTGTGTGTGTATATGCTCTGTGTGTGTGTATATATGACTCTGTGGGTGGTGTGTATAGCTCTGTGTGTGTTGTGTGTGTATGTATATGCTCTGTGTGTGTGTATTATGATCTTGTGTGTGTCTGGTATATGCTATGTGTGGTGTGTATATGCTCTGTGGTGTGGTGTATATGGTCTGAGTGTGTGTGTGTATATGCTCTGGTGTGTGTGTGATATGCTTGCGTGTTTGTGTATATGCTCTGGTGTGTGGTTGTATCTGCTATGCGTGGTGTGTGTATATGCTAGTGTGTGTGTGTTGTATATGCTAGTGTGTGGTGTGTAGATGTCTGGGTGTGTGTGTATATGCTCTGTGTGTGTGTGTATATGCCTCTGTGGGGTGTATATGCTCTGTGTGTGTATATGCTCTGTGTGTGTGTGTATATGCTCCTGTGGGTGTGTATCTGCTTGTGTGTGTGTGTTATGCTCGTGTGTGTGGGTGTATATGCTCTGTGGTGTGTATATATGCTCTGGTGTGTGTTATTATGATCTGTGTGTGTGTATATAGCTCGGTGTGTGTTTGTATATGTATGTGTGTTGTATAGCTCTGTGTGATGGTGTGTAATCTGTGTGGTGTATGCTGTGTTGTATATGCTCTGTGTGTGTATATGCTGCTTGTGTGTGGATATGCTCTGTGTGTGTGGATATGCTCTGTGTGTGGTATAATGCTCTGTGTGTGTGTATATATGCTCTGTGTGTGTGTATATATGCTCTGTGTGTGTATATATATGCTCTGTGTGTGTGTGTATATGCTCTGTGTGTGTGTGTATATGCTCTGTGTGTGTGTGTATATGCTCTGTGTGTGTGTATATGCTCTGTGTGTGTTTATGTGTATATGCTGTGTGTGTATATATATACTGTATATATATTCAGTATGTGTGTATATGGTGTCTTTATACTGCATGTTTGTGTATACACATTGGGTGTATACCGTATGTAAAAGAATATGATGTATGTATACTGTATATAAACAGTATGCATGCAACTTTGATGCATATATACTGTATGTATATACAGTGAGTTTGTATATACTGTATGCATTAGTATGTAAATGTATATATGAGTACATAAATGTGTGTGTACATACGAGTGTATACGTATGTGTGGACGAGCATATAAAAGTGAGTGTAGAATGTTATATTGTGTATTTAAGTGTGTAAATGTTAGTGATTGTATAAATGTGTTTGTATGTATGAATATTTTTATGGGGGGGGCCCCATGCAAAAATCTGTTATGGGGCCCTGCTTCTCCTAGTTACGCCACTGGTAGAAACAGAGGGGGTACGGGAGTTGTTAGGTAATGTGAGGGCCTTGCTAGAACGTTGTGATAGGGGTTTATCACAGTCAGCGGCAATGGCTTGGGTTCCTGTAACAGGTGCAGGGTCCGTGGTGAGTTGTGGGGTCAGCACAGAGAGCTCTGTAACACGGAGGGAGATGAGAGTAGCAGTATCAGTACAGACTGAACAGGAGAAAGAGGATAGTGTGCATCTAGGTGATAGAGCAAGGGGTCAGGTTTATATATGTTATGAGGGTCGGTTAGGTTCGCATCTCAAAAAAGAGGTAAAGGAAAATATATGGAGAGATGAATACGTGGAAATATTTTCCTTATTGCCTTTGGAAAAATTTTATATTGACAAGGGAAAAAGGGATGAGAGTAAGAAGGAAGAGGAAGAGAAAAGGAGATGGCGACTTATTCTTCAAACATTTAGTAACTGGTGGCGAGCTTTTGCTATCCTAGCAAGTGTGATAGGGGAAAAGGCTCCAGACAATTGTTGTGACCTCTTTTGTTATATGGATACAATAGGTGAGGCTCATCGGGATTATGGGGGGCAAGCTTGGCTCCGTTATGATGAGCAATTCAGACAGCGCAAGGCAATTAGACCAGCTATTAAATGGGATCAGAAGGATATTAGTCTGGCTCAGGGTCACTGGTCCAACCAAATACGGGCATTCCTTTCGGCAGGGGGCCGGAGGTTCCGGCACGCATGGGAATTCAGGAGGGCACGGTAGTCAACAGGCAGTTGTCAGGCCAGGTTTGTGTTGGCAATACAACGAGAGCCAGTGCAGGTTTGGTGTCCATTGCAGATTTAAACATGCCTGCTCAGTCTGTGGGGGTAGTTCACATAGTGGGGAAGTGGGGGTACTGGTCAAGGGGGTGACACCGGGGAAGGTGCTAGAGATGCAACCATTTCTAGACAGGTACCCCAATAGAGAGCATGCAGTATTGTTAAGTGTAGGTTTTAGGAATGGTTTTGTACCAGGCACCAGGTCCCGTTTTCGCTAAAAAATTTAAAGTCAGCGCAGGAGCACCCGGGGGTGGTTGATGAAAAAATCAGAAAGGAGGTACAATTAGGGTGGATGGCAGGTCCTTTTAGAGACATACCTATTCAAGGTTAGGTAGTATCTCCCCTCGGGGTGGTTCCCAAAAAAGAGCCTAATAAATTTCGGCTCATCCATCACCTCTCTTACCCCAAGGGGTTATCGGTTAATGATGGGATTGATGAGAGTCTGTGTTCAGTAGTGTATACCTCATTTGATGCAGCATTGGATTGTGTGAAAAAAGCGGCCCAGGTACCCTCATGGCAAAGACCGACATAGAATCCGCCTTCCGATTGTTACCAGTGCATACGGATAGCATGCGTTTGCAGGGATGTTATTGGGATGGTTGTTTTTATGTAGATTGGTGTTTGCCTATGGGCTGTGCAATTTCTTGTTCTTACTTTGAAGCATTTACCTCCTTTTTAGAGTGGGTAATTAAGGAGGTTGCAGGACTCTCATCAATCATTCATTATTTAGACGATTTTTTGTGTGTGGGGGAGGCTAATGCACAGACATGTTTGGCTTTGCTGAAAACAGTAGAATGGGTTGCGAGAAAGTTTGGTTTTCCATTGGCGCCAGAAAAAACAGTGGGCCCTACTACATGTTTGAGTTTTTTAGGAATAACAATTGATTCAATGGCCATGGAGTTTAGATTGCCACCTGAGAAAATTGAAGACCTTCGCGCAGTGGTGGGTCGAGCAGTTAAATTAAGGGAGATAGTACTGAGGGAATTGCAGTCATTACTCGGTAACCTTAACTTTGCTTGCCGGGTAATGCAGCAGCAGAGTATGGACTCGGGGAGGCAGGCATTAAGCGCGTGGGTCGCTGGGAATCAAGGAGATACAAGACATACGTCCGTCCTGAGTTAATGTGAGTCACATTTTTTGTTGTTATTGAGTTTAAAAGTATAGAGTCACATTTTTTGTTGTTATTGAGTTTAAAAGTATATAAAAAAAATGCGTTTAGATGTATTTATATACATAAATATGTATAAATAGTTTACTAATGTTCTAAAGAATTGGGTAGAACTGCTGCTAACAATGTTTTATTTGTCACAGGAAATCAGCTGAGATTGATTTGGATCTTTGGGCATTCCTTTGTCCATTGGGGAGCAATTCGAGCAGATGTAAGACAGCTTGGTTTTCCCAGGGAGGTAGCGACAGTCCGGTGGTTGGGTTTCCGTGGTATGCGTTGGAGTAGGGTGCTATATGAAGTTTGCAGATTTGAAGGGTTAGATAAGGCCCCTGACATTTTAGTACTACACATAGGGGGCAACGATTTGGGGGTTAGGCCGGCACGGGAACTTATTAGGGATATTAAGCATGATCTGTTGAGATTATGGGTGTTGCATCCTCGTACGTTGGTTGTTTGGTCAGACATTGTTCCTCGTTTTAACAAACATGAAGTGGTTGGTGGGCTTATACAATTGGAACAAATTGTAACTAGGAACCTCGAGTTCGTTATATAATTTGCCTAGCGGCAGTAGATCATTGTATGATGTGTGGATGTGCGGTCCAGTTCTTTTTCTCTCCTCATGTTGGTTTAGTATATTCTATCCCTTCATTTATTTTGTTTTTCGCCTGGTACCAGCACTCCACCCCATCCGACCCAGGAGACTGCATATAGAGGCCGCCTACTTCTTCTCAGCTAGTGCCTGAGACTACATGGAACAGTGAGTATTCAACACCTGTTCACACATGGTGAGCCTTTTTCCTGTTCGCATGGTGCGGTATTGCATGGCGTCCGCTGCTTCTGTTGTGCGGTGCTGGTGGGGAGGCATGGGGGCTATGCCTGCCAGTACGGGTGCTGGGGGGCAACCAGGTCTTGGTCCCTGCCGTCGCTGTGCTGCAGCGGTGGTGGACGCCATGTGGTGCCGCACACAATAGCGTAGGGACCCACCAAAAACAGTTCACCTTGAAGTGGTTGGTGGGCTTATACAATTTGATCAAAATATAACTAAGAAACTCGAGTTCGTTATATAATTAGCCTAGCAGCAGTAGATCGTTGTATGATGTGTGGATGTGCGGTCCAGTTCTTTTTCTCTCCTCATGTTGATTGTTCCTCGTTTGTCATGGCGTAATGTTAGGTCAGTTGATGGAATCAATAGGGCAAGAATGAAATTAAACCGGGCTGTGGCTGGTTTTGTGTGTAGAATTGGAGGTGTGAGTGTGCGGCATTGGGAGATTGAGAGAGGAGACGGCAATTACTGGTTGAATGATGGGGTACATCTCAATGCCGTGGGTATTGACCTATGGGCCCTGAGTATTCAAGGAGGAATTGAAAGAGCGTTAGCTTTGTTGTGGGCGTCACATGCTTGAGGTGTCAAGGCATGTCAGCTGTGGCGTGTAGAGGGTTCTGGAAGTTGGTGGCGAAATTGGAAAGGAGGTGGAGTCACAGGGCCTGGCCCACCTCCAGATTATTGGAGACTTGGTTGAATGGGCATGCGCACGATTGGGAGGGGACTCAGGCGGAGTCCCGAACGAGATTATTAAGTGCATGTGACAAGCCACTAAACGTGGCCGATGGTGCCACCAAGCCTGTGGTTGCAGCTGGTGGTAAATTGTGGAGGTTGTCACATTTCAACAGTGGAAGTTTTATGCGCATTGCCCTTCTTTGAGCTTCTAGAACCCTCTACCGTATTGAAAACGATGCTAATTTCCCTATTTTGTTAATAAACTTTTGGCTGCTATGGCCAATAATTTCCAAAGAAATAAGTTGTATGTGTTTAATTTCTTTGAATAAGGGATGTCGGTGGTTTGGTAAGGTTTATAAGGAGCGAAATGGACAATACACAGTCATGAAAAATGGGGGTTCAACACTAAGAAATTTGAACAGTCCAGTCCTGATTCTTAGGGGGTCATTTATTTTAAGCTTTTCTCTAATAAGGGATGTCGGTGGTTTGGTAAGGTTTATAAGGAGCGAAATGGACAATACACAGTCATGAAAAATGGGGGTTCAACACTAAGAAATTTGAACAGTCCAGTCCTGATTCTTAGGGGGTCATTTATTTTAAGCTTTTCTCTTTTTTTCTCTTATAAGTGCGATTTTTTTCCTCACATTTGCATATCAGTGCCAAAAATTGTGTCTTTTTCATTCGCCTAGCAACTTTAACGATACAAGAATTTTTCAATATATCTTTTCCCAATATATATATTTTCCCAATATATCTTTAAAATCCAGATGCGGGCGTATGAAAAAGTCAAAATTTTGGTGCAAATAAATTCCAGTCCTGATCAGTGGTCTGTCTAATATATAAACCTCTTAGATAAATTTAGTCCAAAAGCCAGACTAAAGATAAATGACCCCTTTTAGTCTTCATCCACATTTCACCACACTAGATGTTGGACCTCACTCCTTTCATAGAATCTGAATTGAAAGTTAAAATCTTAATTTTAACAACTTTGCTTACGGTAAAATATATGTGGAATATTGGGGCACGTACCCTGTCAGCATCTTTGTCTTCATTTCTCACTGTTATGGGGAGGACTATATTTTTAGGGTTACAGGAAATGTGGTGGTCAGTGTTATGCAGTATGGTACATTATTCAGATAACTGTTGAAGCTAAACCTCAGTATTGGCTAGAGGATCAGAATTGAACATAACAGTGGAGAAAAGAGCGCTGGAGCATTTATGATACAAACACACAATCCTGATTTTTATGCAAAAACCATGGAAATATTTCAAGCTTTTGTATGGATCTGCACTGCATGGCAGGTCTGCATATACTATATTCAAGTGATTTTGATCTGGAAAATCTGAACATATAGGGGCACATTTACTTCACCGGTCCTGTCGCGATCCCCGATCCGGACTGTCCGACAACTATGAAGTCACCAAGATCGCTCGCCCGATATCCTGAATGTGTCGCTTACCCACTGAGGTCCGCCGGAGTTCACAATCAGTTGAACTCAGTCGGGTTGGAATCAGTCGGGTTGTCCGACAGCCAGGCCCCCCGATTTGTGTCGCATGAAAGTCGGTGCACCAAAAACCCCTGTAAAGGCTTCAAAACGGAAATAGTCGGTAAAACCAAATAAAAATGCAGTCTGTGGACCCTAGTAAATGTCCCCATAGTGAAATGTTCATTAGCCCTTAAAGGTTAAAAAAATGTGTTTTATACACCAAGCATAAATCTATCAGGAGTGAGATGTAAATAACGAATAACGAAAATGTTTATTATTTAAATTCACCTGTAATATATTTCTTCTTTTTTCTAAGCCTTTGATGAATACCTACATTTAAGTTAAGAAGTCTCTTAACCAGTTAATCCTGAATCTAGAAAATGTCAGAAGAGTGGCACAATACACATTTTTACGTTATGAATAATATAATTAGACTATGCCCCAGACATATCCTGTGGCACTATATCTTCACAACTCGATGTCGTCGGTACTTATCGATTTTCAAAGCTGGTCACTTTCTGTGAACCTTCAGAGTATAAATGGAGCTGCTAAGGGAACTCATTGCAGTATGAACTCTTTTCCTGGATTTTTTGCGTACTCTTACCGTACTATGATTGGTTGCTAAATCTCCAAAAGGCTGTTTTTTATACTCCAGTCATGTACACAGAATGGAGCTACGATTTATGCTTTTTATAGAATTTTCTGACCCACAGGCCTTGTGTAACACAACAGTCTTTGGTATCTTATTGTACATGAAGTACTCTAATTACTCGTATTAAAGAAAAAATCTATTTTGTTAGTTCCTGACAGTAGTTTACTTATTGGTTTTAAAAAAAAAGGGATAGTGGACATATCACCAAAACGTGAGAAGGCCTTTTCTGCCCTTTCATCTACCCCACATAACACGTAGACTGCATGAGCTCATATTTGCTTTGCCTGTCAATGCCAAATACGATGTTTCTTACTTCAGCCTTGTAATGATGGTCTGACTAAGTACAGATATATTGTTCACAGATACTTGAGAAAAACAGTCAAATGCACTAAGTCGGTTCAACTGGTAGAGGAAAAACACTTTATTTGATGTAAAACCTTATTTCAGTGAAATGGCTGAACATTGTGAATTGTAATGATAGGACTAAACTCTAGGAGAATGAACTATTATAAGCATTATTTCTTGTTTATTCCTTGGGGGTATTATCAGGGCTCTGCACCACGCAGTGGCAGGGCCTGGTGTAGAAATAAACGTCTTGCCGGTTTCTGCCAATACATCAAGAGGCCCGGAGCCGCTTTATTTATAGGGCTGCAAACGGCGCAGAGGACACGAGCTTATGATAAAAACCCCCATTATGTCCTTTTTTTGTTTTATTAAGTGACTTTACATGCTCTTAAAGAGGACCTCTCATCTGTAAAATTGCACTTGGAGTAGACAGCTGCGATGTACTACAAAATGCCGACCACGCTGATGCGGTAGGAGTATTCGTGAGGGGGTGGGGTTAGGGCTATGGGTGTATTTTTAGTGTAATTTCTAGGTGTAGATCGTTCAAGTGTCTGGTAGCAATTATCGGAGGTGTGGTAAAACACTACGCATCTGTTGTAGCACTAGGAGCTAGCTCCTTGTGCTGTTTTTCAGGGTGACAGGTCCTCTTAAGTAAAACCAAAATATCTATTTTTATACAATGCAGAGTATTCCATACTAATCTTCTGTGCCATGCCAGAAAGTGTCTAGTATGTGGTTTCTTTAGAACTTTGCTGCTAGGAAAAAAAAGGCTTATGGCCATGGTGCAGATCTCGCCGGGACCACCCCTCTGCTTGGGGCTACAGGCCAGCATTGTGGAAGAGACTTGGTTAAGGCAACCCTCCCCTTAATTTATACCACATACTCCCAATTTACTAATTATACATTTACTATATACTTCTTGGTGCTGCAAACCCCCATTTAAAACCAACCCCTATTATTTAAACCCTATCTAAAATTACCATGTACTCGACGATTATAAGCCGAGACCCCTCGTTTTACCCCACAAGGTATACAGCCTGCCTGCCCCAAGTGGTATCACAGATGCCGCCCAAGTCTCTAAGGACCGTGAGCACAGCACGCCCGTGACCTAACGCGTGCCGCCCAATCAGCAACATAAGTAAAATAGCCTGACAAGAGTACCACGACAATTGGTAACAGCGATAATGCCGTCATCGAGCCGGCTCCCGGATTCCTCCGTGGCCAGCTTCTCTCTGCATTCTTCACCACCGGCAGTTGCGTCCATGCAAACTGCCGGCGGGGGCGCCACTATGATGCGGCGGTGTCACCGCTGATGACGTCATCAGTGGCGACACCCCGCGCTCATAGTGTGGCCCAACCGGCAGCTCATGGACGCGACTGCCGGCTATAGTGAAGAATAGAATGAAGAGAGAAGCGGAAGCCGAGAGAAGCTGGGACCTGGGAGCACGCGACGCGATCCGGGAGCAGCTGCCACCGAGGATCGGGTGCGGAGGGGGGAGTATATATATTTTTTTTTAATTGACTTGTGTATAAGCCGAGGTAAGATTTTCAGCACATTTTTGTGCTGAAAAAACTCGGCTTATACACGAGTATATACGCTAATTATATAAAAAACATGGAATTCCCCACCTCTAAATTCATTAACCTAGAATGATACCTGGGGCCTGCAGGCCCCGCTCTTGTTTTTTTCTTTGTAGCCAAGATTACTTTAGTTAGAATTCTGAAACTCTAGGTATTTCTCAGTATTAGTTGTTAGTCATTTCCAGTTGTTCATATTTTTATTAACAGGCATCTGCGTTCTATTATAATAACTCTTTTTTTGTGAATACCCCATATTTACATACCTTGGCCTTAGGCCCATATAGGTTAATGGATCCTTAAGTCTTTTGTGCTTTCTGTTGCTGGAGGAGGAAACTGTGACTTAGGCTGCATTCCTACTACCGTTGCCCGCCAGTACTGTACCGTAGTGGGCAACGGCAGGCGCACGGGGGAGGAGGAGGAGGTGAGCCAGTCTCACCCCGCCCCTCTCCATAGGGATACATGGGCACGGCGCCGTATTATGGGACAGATAGATGACATGTCCTATCTTTTTCCAGGACGTACTGGTACGGTGCCGCACGTGCGTGCACTGTACCGAGCCTGTAGGGCGGTGCGCCACCATGGCCGTCTATGGGGGCATATATCGGCCCGTTATACGTCCCCCATACGGTCGTTTGAATGTAGCCTTAGTCTTTATGACTCTGTGCTGCGCAGAGTGTGGATTGGCCTGACTACATGGTCATGTGATCTTGGGAAGGAGGCTACTCATGATGTCATGCATCTGTGACTCATCATATTGCTGGACAGAAGGAGTCAGCTTTCTTGTTTCTTGAAAAGAAACTCTGAGCTCCAAAAATCCAAAGATTTCCACTTACCTAAAGAAAGTGGTGACCTGCTGAGGTGAGAGGAGGGGGCGGGCACAGACACTACAAAGAGTCTACAACCCTTATTGTAATATTTTTTTCATTATAGTTTACTGACTGTAAGGTTACATGGCACAGTCTACTCCAGGGGTTTGACTGACCAAGAAATCTAAAGCAATCATTTTGATAGACAGTCCTGTGTAAATACTTCACAATTTCATCTTTCCAAGATGTTGAATTTTACACGATACATGTGAAAGCATTTGCAGCGGGGTCATAGTAATTCGAAAGGAAACTTTGAAAAGGGATATTCCTGCCAGAATGTTTACTGCAACGTTATATATAAAAAAGACAAAAAAAAACTTATATAAGAGATATATTGAATGAGTATATTGGGCATTTTAAGCCAGTTCAGTTACTTTGGTTTTTTTTGCACAAAATGTTTTGAATGATTCACATCTTAGGATGCATTCTCACTATGCTGGTTGCTGCCAGGAGGTGATCTGTAATGGATATGATCTCTTGGTAACTCCAGTTAAGGCTGCCGGAAACGCCCGAATTCTCCAGCCTTAGCTGGGGACACCAGGAGGTCAGATCCATTAAGGATCCCTCCCGGCGACACCAGCGCTAGTAGGAATGCATCCTTACTTGCATTTTTCAAATAACTTTAAAAAGTATTTTTATTTCAGTTATTCCATGTATTTGCACACGGGCCTAAAAGGCCCCAGGTATGTAAAAGTGAGATTTTATGTCATGCATTCTAGGGTTTAAAGAGAACACCCCCCAATTTGATTACATTAAATTCAGATCCCCTCTAAATAATTTAGACACTGTAATAAATAATAACTTATTATCCCAAAGGAACTTAAGTGTCATGTCCGCAATGCACAGGATGCAAACAAAAAAGACAAAAAATAAGACAGACAACCAAGATGCACAATAAGAAACAACAAGTTACACTAATTAAAATATACATATAGGTATATACAGTAAATAAATAAATAATCCCCCAGAGGTTACCTTTCTAAAACACGTTACACACATCTGACATGGTCTACCCTTCATCATATCTCACAAGTAAGGCCCCATTTATATCATACGCAGAGGGGACCCTATACTTTTATTTACATACAGCACACACCAAATTTTTATAGCAAACAGTCAGATTGTGGAGCAAGACAGCGAGCGTAGTATAATGGATCAAGTCCAATGGTGGGGGTGCACACTCCAACAAACCCAATCCACCGGTTTGTAAGGTCAGATTACAAAAAATGCAATGAGGCAGCACTCCACTAAGTATAAGGGTGATCTTTAATCACCCGTGGCAAAAAAGGTGCAACGTTTCAGTCAACACCTAGAGCTTGATAATGGCTCTATGGATGGCTGAACTTGCACCTATTGCCATGGGTTAAATAAAGATCACTTTATACTTACTGGAGTGCTGCCTCATTGCATTTTTTGGATATCTCACCAAAATTTTATAGGTGTTATAATTAAAATTATATCATAATATTATCAATAAAAAGTGGCCCCTAATTAATGTATAGCATTCCTAAAATATATATTGTAAGGCCATAATGATCTAAGTGTCCTGTAATAAATTGCTGCCAATCATGCATTATATTATATACCAGTAGCCCCTCAGCTAATCTATATATAGCTGTAACCTCCCCCAACAATGAGATGACTGGGACCTATAATGAAATAATAAAATGACATAACTGGGTGCACCTGCAGCTATCTTCACCTTTACTGTCCTGCTGCCTTTGCAACTACAAACAAGTATGGAAAACAGTCTGTAACCACACAGATACAATTGATGTATTGAACCCACATTAATAGCATCTCCCTGGGTTAGCAGCCCCAGTCACAGATGGGACTTGGAAAATCAGCTATTATAAAATAATAATTCTGTTATTAATATAGCGCCCCAGATTATCCAGTGCTGCACAGATTGCCCAAATCAGTCCCTGTCCCATCAGGGGCTCACAATTGAATCAACCTACCAGTCAGTTTTGGAGTGTGAGAGTAAACGGAGTACCGGAGGAAACCCACACAAACACAGAGAGACCATACAAGCTGTTTGCGATGTTGACTTGGATGGGACTTGAACCCAGGACCCCAGTCCTGCAAGGCTGTAGTGCTACCACTGAGCCACCGGGCACGCCACATTTAGATTTAGTAAGATCAAGAACTTGTCATTCACCAACCTACTATTCATGACAGTAAGAAGATCACAATAATGTCCTTCTATATTTTGAAAAATTGGGCGTTACAGAGTATGAGACAGTATAACAGACAGTTAAGCTACAGCATGAAGGACCCCCACCACCACCACCACCAGCACAATTCTGACTCATTAGCTTTTAATTGTAAAAGTTAATGTTACAGGAAGGAGGCTATGGGTAACAAAAATAAAGATCAACAGTCACATACTGGATCTATGAGTAGGTCCCTGGTTTATCATGATTATTTTGAAGGTAGATTTCCTCTAATCCCTTGCGGACACAGGTTTTTTCCATAACCTTTTCATTTTTCCACATACAGAGCCAGCTGTTTGATGGCTTATTTTATGCGGAGCTAATTTTAATTCTCAGTGATATTATTATTCCATGTACCTCTGCTTTATTCTTTGGTTTAGTAAGATCCGATGATACCAAATTTATATAGGTTTTATAGTGTTTTAATACTTTTTCAAAAAATTAGATAAATGTCTAAAAAAAAAACATTCGCCATCTTCTGACGCTAATATCTTTTTCATATTATGGTGTACAGAGCTGTGTGAGGTGTAATTTTTTGTGTAATGAGCCAATGTTTTTTTTTTTATTTCTACCATTTTGAGGACTGTACAACCTTTTGATCACTTTTTATAACATTTTTATTTGATGTAAAATGGCGTAAAAGTAGCATATCGGACATTTGGACATTATTTTCCATTATGGGGTTCACCGCCAGCAATAACCGTTTTTATATTTTAACCGAAATTCAAGACAGGGAAGCAGCACTCAGTGAAATATTCAATGTTTTATTTCGCCAGTGGGCAGATGCAACGTTTCAGCTGTCTCTATGCAGCCATTTTTAAGCATAGTGAGTGGTAGTAGCAGGATGTGACATCATCAATCAATTTACAATGATCATAGTAATGTACAGCATAAATTCGTATTATACAGTGGTAATAAAGTGTTACAGTGAATAAAGAGTGAATACATGATAAAATATTTACATTTTTGCCGTCAGACAATCAGCCCGGCTCCGTCATGCCTAAAATAGTGAACCATAGCGCATGTCCTGACAAGTTGCCTAGGTACCAGGACAACAAATGTACAGCTAAAGGAAGGAAGGGACATTTAAATAACGGACACACACAGCTCTAAGACCCACATCAAGACTGTCGCTCAGCAACGTCACTCACACAGGGACGCCGCCTCACTCTCGCGAGAGTGTCCAGACTGGGCAGCGGTCATATTGGAAGTGGGAAAACGGGGCCAGTGCCAGTATACAGGTAAGTAAAGAGAAAGCTGAAAGATGACAAACGGGGTCCACCTGATCATTAAAGAAACATCAGTGGTGGTAGAAAGACTGCCGGGAG
The DNA here is from genome assembly GCA_019512145.1 of Engystomops pustulosus. NCBI lineage: Eukaryota > Metazoa > Chordata > Amphibia > Anura > Leptodactylidae > Engystomops > Engystomops pustulosus. The sequence continues at coordinate 151,465,144 of CM033643.1, forward strand.
TGGCGGAATGTGTTTTTACACCACAAAGCCAGTGGTAAAGAAAAGAAATACACCTGGTAGGTGCCCTTTGGTATCCTGTGCAGTATACTGCTTAGCTGTATGAAGAATTAGTCATATGCGCAGGTTTCTTGTAATAGAATTTGAACATGATGCGCGAATTGAAAGAATTGGCAGACGGAACGCACAGAGGTTGGATGTCCACGGCTCCATATAGAGTATGATCATAGAAAAAGAGAAGACTATAAATAATTGTGCATAAGCAATAGAAGATTGTACATAAACCAAAGCGATTTCATTACACTGTCGTCTGTATGTGAGTAAACAAGGGGGGGTCAATGGCAAACTCAATTAAGGTATTCACATTAAATTCTATATTGAGCCCGTTAGGTTGTAGGGTGTTAAGTCTTTAGATCCATTCGGTTTCACGCTTTTTGAGAATCTTCTGTCGATCTCACCTCTTCGCAGGGGGGTATTAATCTATGATGCAAAATTTTAATTTTGAATAGAATGTCACCCAATCGAGAAATGACGAGGACAGTGTAGGTCAAGTTTGGACGTATATGGTCGACCTGTGATTATGAATCTGAGTCTACACTCAGTTAGTGGTTTCTCCTATCTACCCCTACACCTTCGGGCATGGGCATAATAACGCATATATCACAAGATCAGTTTTACATGTCAGATGGTGTCTAATGGCAAATCTTTTGCCAGAGACTGGATCAGTAAAGAAAGGGCCCTTGAGCATATGGTTACAATTTTCACAGTTCATGCAAGGGTAACACCCTGGTTTCAGACTTGATGCCAAATTCTGTTTCCTATTAATGGGGCCAAAATCACTTTTGACAAGGCTATCTCTCAGGTTCCTCGGTCTCCTATAAGAGAATAAGGGGGGGGGGGGCACAAACGCCTGGATATCATGATGGTACCGGGAAAGAATGGGCCAGTGTTTAGTGATCAGATTGGAAATAGATTGACTCTGAGGGCCATAAGTGGATACAAATGGAATTCTATCGATGAGTGTTTGATTCTTAGTTCTAGGTGTCAATAGTGAAGGCTTATCTAGAAGCTTAGCTTTCTCACGGTGTCTATGTACCAGCAGAGTGGGGTATCCTCTGGCTACAAATTTGGCACACATCTCATCAAGTCTCTTGTCGACTCGATTGGGGTCGTCAACAATCCTCCGAACCCTGACCATTTGGCTAAAGGGGAGGGAATTTACCGTACGTTTAGGGTGTGCACTGTCATATCTTAAAAGGTTATTGCAATCAGTGTTTTTCACAAATAAATCAGTTTTCAATCTATCACCTTCTATATACACATTGGTATCCAAAAAATGTACATTAGAATGAGAAAAAACTTTGGTAAATTTAATGTCGGGATCCATCTGATTTAAATAATCAAAAAAGGTGTGGAACATTTCGAGATCCCCTGTCCAGATCAAGAAGATGTCGTCGATAAAACGCCACCACCCAAGCACGTATGCAAAGAGTGGGGACGTATATAGCGACGATTCCTCAAGGTCTGCCATAAACATATTGGCATATGTAGGGGCCATATTGGCCCCCATTGCTGTCCCGCGTAGCTGTAAAAAATAATCATTAACAAACAGAAAATAATTACAAGTCAGAATGATTTCTAACAGATCCAATATGAAGGTCTGACAATTGGTAGAATCATCAGTGGTCGACAAGGCTTTTTTTACACATAACAAACCCCTCTCATGATTAATATTAGTATACAGACTGGTGACGTCAAACGAGGCCAGAATAGCATTAGATGGAATCACTATATCCTGAATTTTTAAGAGGAAATCAGAGGTATCCCTAATGTAGGATTTAGCGTTAGTGGCAAAACCGCAGAGGAATTTATCCACAAATATGGCTGCTGGTGAAAGTATTGAGTCACTCCCGGACACTATTGGCCTGCCTGGAGGGTCAATAAGCCTCTTATGAATTTTGGGCAGGCAATATAGTACCGGAGTTACAGGTTTATCAGGAATAAGAAACAAATGTGTAGCTTTATCAATGGTATCCATTGCATATGCGCTATCAACCAACAACCTCAGTCTTCTTCAATTGCACCACCCTTATCGGCTGGTTTAATTACCAAATTGTCGTCATGGACCAGCTCAGAGAGTGCCAATCTGGCGGATTTGAACAAATTGCTACGGATGGTAGGTTGTGTATCAGAACACCATTTTTGTTTTAGTAAAGCAGCATCATGTTTAACAGATGTGATAAATGTTTCAACAGCAAATGGAGTGAAATCACTTTTGTTAAATAGACCTAAATTTTTAAGGCATATTTCAGGTTCAGAGTCCGGAATAAGGTTAGAAGGCCCAGGGGTCTGGTGTTGGGCAAACCATACCTTTAGTTTGATAAACCTAAAGAAACGGGCTAATTCAGCCTCAAGTTTCAGCCAATCAGTCCTGCCAGTAGTTGTAACTGTGTCTCATTCGTGGTGAGTTTGCTCGATGTGGTTACAATTTCCTTCTGTAAAAAATCGATATGCATACTTATTGGTAAGTCCTTCAAAAATACGATAAAATTCGATGTTATTAGAGAATAAATTGGGTCTCAGTTGCGGTCTGAGACCACGTGGGATCATCTTATTCTTGTAATATTCACCCAAAAGAGAAAGATGTAATTTCAAAGTGATCAATCTCCTAGATTCAGCTTCAAAGAGCCAAATGGTCAGGGTTCGGAGGATTGTTGACGACCCCAATCGAGTTGACAAGAGACTTGATGAGATGTGTGCCAAATTTGTAGCCAGAGGATACCCCACTCAGCTGGTACATAGACACCGTGAGAAAGCTAAGCTTCTAGATAAGCCTTCACTATTGAAACCTAGAACTAAGAATCAAATACTTACTGATAGGATTCCATTTGTATCCACTTATGGCCCTCAGAGTCAATCTATTTCCAATCTGATAACTAAACACTGGCCCATTCTTTCCCGGTACCATCATGATATCCAGGCGTTTGTGCCCCCCCCCCCCTTATTCTCTTATAGGAGACCAAGGAACCTGAGAGAGAGCCTTTTCAAAAGTGATTTTGGCCCCATTAATAGGAAACAGAATTTGGCATCAAGTCTGAAACCAGGGTGTTACCCATGCATGAACTGTGAAAATTGTAACCATATGCTCAAGGGCCCTTTCTTTACTGATCCAGTCTCTGGCAAAAGATTTGCCATTAGACACCATCTGACATGTAAAACTGATCATGTGATATATGCGTTATTATGCCCATGCCCGAAGGTGTATATAGGAGAAACCACTACTGAGTGTAGACTCAGATTACATAATCACAGGTCGACCATAAATACGTCCAAACTTGACCTATCTGTCCCTCGTCATTTCTCCGATTGTGGACATTCTATTCAACAATTAAAAATTTTGCATCATAGATTACATACCACCCCTGCGAAGAGGTGGAGATCGACAGAAGATTCTCAAAAAGCGTGAAACCGAATGGATCTAAAGACTTAACACCCTACAACCTAACGGGCTCAATATAGAATTTAATGTGAATACCTTGAATTGAGTTTGCCCATTGACTCCCCCTTGTTTACTCACATACAGACGACAGTGTAATGAAATCGCTTTGGTTTATGTACAATCTTCTATTTGCTTATGCACAATTATTTATTGTTCTTCTCTTTTTCCTATAGACCATACTCTATATGGAGCCGTGGACATCCAACCCTGTGCGTTCCGTCTGCCAATTCTTTCAATTCCGCATCATGTTCAAATTCTATATACCAAGAAACCTGCGCATATGACTAATCTTCATACAGCTAAGCAGTATACTGCACAGGATACCAAAGGGCACCTACCCAGGTGTATTTCTTTTCTTTACCACTGGCTTTAGTGGTGTAAAAACACATATCCGCCACTCCCGGCAGTCTTCTACCACCACTGATGTTTTCTTTATATGATCAGGTGGACCCCGGTGTCCATTTCTTCAGCCTTTCTCTTTTACTTACCTGTATACTGGCACTGGCTCCCGTTTTCCCACTTCCAAGATGGCCGCTGCCCAGTCTGGACACTCTCGCGAGAGTAGAGGCATCCCTGTGTGAGTGACGTTGCTGAGCAACATGATCGATCGCGGCGGGTGCCCTTCGGGCATTCCGCAATGCGATCGCGCCGTCCCAGCTAGTCCCCTGGGAGCCTTATGTGATCCTGACTGAGGTATGCCCCGAGTCTTGATGTGTGGGTCTTAGAGCTGTGTGTGCCGTTATTTAAATGTCCCTTCCTTCCTTTAGCTGTATCATTTGTTGTCCTGGTTACCTAGGCAACTTGTAGGACATGCGCTATTGGTTCACTTATTTAGGCATGACGGAGCCTCAGGCTGATTGTCTGACGGTAAAAATGTAAATATTTTAATCATGTATTCACTCTTTATTCACTGTAACACTGTAACACTTTATTACCACTGTATAATACGAATTTATGCTGTACATTACTATGATCATTGTAAATTGATTGATGATGTCACATCCTGCAGGGGATATAAACCCGCCTTGTACTACCACTCACTATGCTTGAAAATGGCTGCATAGAGACAGCTGAAACGTTGCATCTGCCCACTGGCGAAATAAAACATTGAATATTTGTGCTGCTTCCCTGTCTTGAATTTTGGTTATTCCTGGGATTTGGAGTCGGATCCTTGTGAAGCCTGCACCCACCACGAATTTCAATTAGTTTTTCATTGTGCTGCTCCCCCTACTCCTTCTCTTCACGTTTTTATATTTTGATAGATACCCACACCTAACCTTGTGATTTTTACTGTTTATTATCTTATATCAGTTCTAGGAAAAAGGGGGTGATTAGAATTTTGGGGGGTTTTCTGTATTTGGGTATTTCTTATTATTTTTTTAAACTTTTTTTTAGACCCACTAGGGTATATTAACCCTAGATGGTCTGATCTTTCCAACCATATACTGAAATACTACTGTACTGTATGGCATTTTCACAGAGTATTCATTGCAATGAGACATTGGCTTATTGTAACAAAACTGCTTATGCCATGCGGCATCGGGTCTGATGAAGACATGGCAACCCCGATGACTTTCCTGGGAGCACAGATTGAAACAAAGATGACAGCGCCGCTGTCGTTAAAAAGCTGATGGCGGCATCAGAAGGGTTAATGCCTGCGATCGCTGCTAGCACAGATAGCAGGTATTAGCAATGGGGGGTTGCGTCAATAGGCAGCAAATCCCACCTCTGCATGAAGAGGGCTCACTGGCCTCACACCACTGCGCCAAATCTGTACAACTCAGAGCATGAAGGTGTTAAAGAAGTATAACAATCACAGCAAGTAGGGAATGGTGTGTCTTCATTGGGAATTAGTGAGACTTGAAGAAAGAAAATTGTATAATTAGCCTGCTCTGTCTTCAGTTAGAGCATTCTGCATCCCTTTGGTTCTCTGACATCAGGGATGGTCACAGCACCACTATATCAAATCAGTGCCTTAGCCAATCCCAGTGATGTGCAATAAATGATGTCACAGGGGCCTCACTTCTGGCCACCAGTCCAGAATGTAATAAATCTGGTATCCTTTCAAATTAAGTGGATGACAATTCAATAAATATGTAGGGGGGCTGGGGGAGTTTATCGCTGAGAGAATAACTGTTCTAGATGCTCATGGTATCTAATCAGGCCTCAGCTTTCTTTTTCCCATAGCAGTTTATAAAATGAAACCTGAGCTCTAATTGGTTGTCATGAGCAACTAGAACAGTTTTTATTTCAGACATTTCTGATAAATCTTGCCTAATATTTTAAATATCTCACATTATAATCGGAATATGAATTATAATAATACTAGCCGTATTAATATAAAATGTCTTTGTACCATAATATAACAATTTATAATCCCAAAATTGATACTCCTCAATAGACAGTACATGGTCAGCCTGTCCTGCTGAAATCAGCGGTATGGACCAGAGTTCTTCTAATGTGTAGGGCTCCTTTTACTAACAAAAAGGCAAATATACTTGTCAGTAGCTGAGGAACAAAGACGATAACAAATGAAGGTAAACATTCAGCCACAGGAAGCCATTAACAACAGTGGATCCCAATTAGGACTCAGTAGGTGTTCTCTGGCCAGCCTGCTGCTTTTCTCCTCCTTAAACACTTTGAAGACACAGGGGTAATGTTTAGGAAACAAGCCCCCCATAATTTATTCGCTGGCTAGCTGTCTCCCTACCCTGCTGACAACATGTAGACAAGTCTTATTCCTCACATTTATTTTGCATGTGCTAATCTTCATCAGACAGTATTTTACCATTATATTATAAAATAATAACAGATTTTCTATATATTGTGTACATAATCAATGGATCAATGGGTGATATATATATATATCACGGTATGGTATAGATGATTATTATGCACCTTACAATAAGTGTAACACTGGACAAAACTGTGGCTTGAGTAACTTGAGTAGTGACTAAATATTTTCTGTTGTTTACGTAAAAATACTACTCCATTATTCCCCTTGTAGAGGAGAGTAGAGGAGAGTAGAACTAACATACTTACAACACATTGGCTAGTGATATAACTGTTGCATGTAACACATTGGTTGTTCCTTTTACAGCAGCTAAATAATATTCTCTAATCTCTTTCACCCTTGTGATTTTTTTCTATATGCATTTTAAGTCTGTGTTTCACCATTTATACACCATGTTTATTTTGTAGACCATTGGTGTATGAGAAAAAAAAACATGAAAAAATACACAAATTATTCTGATTTGTGTCACTGATCTATAGGACTGAAAAAGGGACTATATATGGATTAAAAATGTAATGAAACACAGGTATAGATATAAAGTGGTCCATTGTTTGTAATCTTACACTGGGACACATGCCATGGAATCATTTGCCATGGATAAACGTGGACTGACTATTTGCCATTTTGCACATGGCAACATAAACAATCTGCATCTTCCTTGTTTGAAATCTGCAACACATAAGGCACCTGCAAAAGTTATCATCTGTAGGATGCACTTATTTGGATGAATGTGAATGGGGTTAGAAGAATGTGATTTTTTAGCATTGGTGTAGGCAGTATGTGAAGTATCTTTTAACCATTTCCTTCTGTTTTATCCACGGTATATCTCATTGATATATTGCTTTGATTCACTCTGAGGAAGATCTGGGTAATTCTAACATATAAATGGCATCTTAAACCCCTGTCTTCCTGTCTGCTGCCAGTATTTCTTCCTGTATAATCCCAGTATCCTGCTGGGTTTTCCCACTGATCTGTTACATTGGATGGTAGTCTGTTGTTATAGCTATAGGACACTCAGACTTCTGTAAGATCTGGGAAGGCAAAATAAGCCTAAAACTACAGGAGGGCCAATACAAACAGGTATTACCCCTGCAGGGGATATGGCTGTTCAAAGCACGAAGCTATGAAAGATGTGTAACATGTAGAGCAAAAACTGTAGACACAACACAGTGATTGTGAGGTTAGACCAGAAAAATAAATGATTTTCTGTTACTGCATATGTATATCCTTTGTTTCAATGACAGTGTGACAGAGCTAGAAAACCCATTACTAAAATGTTCCATTATGATGCCATATTATTCCATTGTGATGTCATAGGGTTACCTTATGATGTTATAAGGTTCTATTGTGATGTCATAATGTCCCTTAGTATTGTTATAAGTTTCCCCTGGGATGCCAGGGGGGGCCATTATCATGTCATAGGGTTTCATTTATAATCAAATAATCAATTTTGATGTCATATTGCTCCATTTTGATTTCATAATGTGATGTCCTAATGTTTGAATTTTATGTCCTAATGTTCCATTGTTATGTAATATTGTTTCATTGTAAATCCATAATCTTCCATTGTGATATCATAGAGTTCCATTGTGATGTCATAGTGTTCCTCCGTGATGACATAGGGTTCCCATGTGTTTTCATAATGTTCAATTGTGATGTTGTAGTGTTCCATTGTCATGTCAACATGTTCCATTGTCATGCCATAGGGTTGCATTATCATGTCATAATGTTACAATTTGTTGTCAAGATGTTTCAGTGTAATGTCATAGGTTTCCACTGTGATGTCATAATATTCCATTTGGATGTCGTAGGTAATGATGATCAAACCTGAAGCTCAAAATTTGGGTCAAGTGCTGCTTTTCAGGATCCTGGTATGTATTTGGGAAAAACCACCAAGTGCTTGATTGATTGCTAAAGCAGCCAAAAAAGCAGCTAACAACCCCAAAGAAATCACACGCATGTCCTCTGTAGGCATGCTGGGCTGGACATTTGACTATAAAGTATAAGAGCAGGGTCACATGTCCAGACGCCATTGCACACAAGAGACAGAGGTTGCTGCTCATCATAGGGTCAGTCAAACAGGCATGGACTTCCGAAAAACAAGTTCTTTACACTTAGGTGTTTCGAGGAGTTATTAGGGAAAGGTGGAAAAATGAAATAATTGTCATTATGAGGCCACTCTGAAGATCTGCATTAGTCAACTCATAGGGAAATTCTTATTGATCATAGAGAATACAAAAATACTTGGAAAGACCAGACAGGAATATTAGCATTAACTGCATCATCCAGCAAGATCTTGAAGGTCCTGTCTCTGTTTCATATTCAGCTCCAGAAAAATTATAAATCATCATCAATCATTCCTTGACTGTAAAGTTGCTCCTGTCGGTGAATAGGGCAAAGTAAAACGTAGAACATGAAAGTGCTCTTCATAATAAAAAGCATGCAGTAATATGTGGATCATAAAAGTGCTCTTCATAGTGAACAGTGCACAGTATTACATGGGCCATAAAAGTGTTCTTCAGAGTGTATATTGAGCAGTAATATGTAGATCATAAAAGTGTTCTTCATAGTGAATAGACTCAGTAAATACGTGGCTCATAAAAGTACTTTTCTCAATGAATAGCTGGCAGTAATATCTGGATTGCAAAGTTGCTCTCACAGTACAGTTTGGTACTGAAGGTCTTTAAAATGAGGAAAGCAGGAATTAAGGGACAGGGACATAGTCATGTTGTTGCTGGTGGTAGTGATGGAGCTGGTGCTGCAAGGAGAGAATGGGGCAGATTTATCAAGCTGTCTGAAAGTCAGAATATTTCTAGTTGCCCACTGCAACCAATCATAACTCCCCTTTAAAATATTCATGAGCACTGGTAAAATGAAAGCTGAGCTGTGATTGGTTGCCATGAGCAACTAGAAATATTCTGACTTTTAGACAGCTTGATAAATCTTCCCCAAAGTGTTCCGTCTCTGCCTACTCCAAGTTCCTCTAGTGCAAGTAGGCTGGAAACGCTCCCTGCTACTTCAGTTGGACCTGCCTGTTCCACTGTCTGCCAAGTCTCAAGGCAAGCTATTTTCACACAAAAGGAAGATGTTATGCTGCCTCTACTGCTTTCACCACCAGCAGCACCACCATGACCAAGCCTGTCCACACCATCCGTTCATCTCCCCATCCCGCAATTTATGGAGATTGGCCCATCACATGCATGATCTCTGGTCCTGCTTTGGGGCATTTACAAATTGCTGGCCTTTGAAATTATGGCGGCAGTTGTCCCACAGTATGAAGCTCCCAATCTCCACTACTTGTCCAAGCAGGCAGTCCCAACCCTGTACATACAGGCTGTGGACAAAATTAGATGTGCACTGCGCAATGCTAACAGTACCGAGGTGCACCTCATAACTGACGCGTGGACCAGTAAGCACGTGCAGGGATGTTTTTTCTTTCATGTCCCAGGGTGGTGGCATCATCAAGAAAATCAACTTTGAAGTGAGATGTAAATTGGTTGTCTAAAGTCAAGGAGGCAAAGAGTTTAACACTGAAGTCAAGGTTGCAAGCTCTGAATGCCTCCTCCTGTCATTGACATAATGCATTGGACTTAAGGAGATCTGTTTAGTGATTTCTCTGGATGTAGGACCATCAAATACAGTAAATGGGCTTTATGAGGAAGAGAGAGCTTAATATACAACCAGTTTACATCTCACTTTATAGTGAATTTTCTGGATGATGGCATCATACCAGGTCATGAAAGAAACACAATCTGGAAGGTCTCAGCTGCTTGGAAACATATCAGTTGTGGTAAATTTCTGCTGATATGTTCACTTTAACTGCCAACTAGGTTAATGTAGTGGGGGGCTAGTCCCGAGGCAGGAGGCACTCTGGCTTACATTCTGCCCTCCCCCAGGACTGCCAGACACTTGCCTCCAGTTGCCTCTTCCTCCTATCTCGTTTCCTCATCCAGTAAGCGATGTCGTAGGGTTCCCTTGTGATGTCACAGGTTTCCATTGTATTGCCATAATGTTCCATTGTTACATAGTGTTCTAGGGTGATGTCATAATGTTCCCAAGTGATGTCCTAGGGTTACATTTTGACATTTTGCTGTCCCTGAGTTACCCTACAAGGTGAAATGGAAGACTCACTTCGTCTGGCAGCTGCTGGATGGTGGAGACAGGTGGACAGATAACCGGAATACAGAAATAGACACTGGTACACAGAACCAACACAGGTCTGAGACAGGAAATTAGGGTCATACTGAGAGATAAACAACAGATACAGACAGACAAGCGGAGTCAAACATAATCGTATTGCAAATAGAATGGTTGGTAGGCAAAGCAGAAATCAATACACAGAATAGCAAGAAACACTATAGCAAGAGCACTAAGGAACACAGCAAACTTAATAACCAGCACCCAATGAGGGGGCTGGGCAGAATATAAGGGAGTAATGGACACTACCTCCAACATTGACTGGATCAGCCGTCCATCACTCAAAGCTCAGCTGCAGGCAAAACAAGTTCAAACACACAACCGGCTTTCCCAAAGATCAGAAAGGGAGCTGTCAATCACGGGCAGCTCTGGGTGTGGTTTTCAGGCACAGAATCCTGTTCTGACAGTTCTGATATAATGTCATTATGTTCTATAGTGATGTCATTGGGTTCTATTGTCATGTCATAAGGTTCCACTGTGATTTCATAATGTTCCATTTTGATGTCATAGGGTTATTTTGTGATATCATAATTTTACATTGTGATGCCCTTATGTTCCATTGTGATATCATAGGGGTCATAATGTCCTGTATGATGTCACAAGGCTTGATTGTAATGTCACATCATTCCATTGTAATGTCACAAGTCTTGATTTTAATGGCATAGGGTTCTATTGTGAAGTTATAATTTTCCTTTGTGATGTCATACGGTTCCAAATGATGTCATAGGGTTCCAAATTCATAGTATAATTGAGTTAGAAATTCCATCACTATACAATGTAGTTTGCTTACCAGTACCATGATACTGTTCAAACATTATTATTAAAGAGGTATTCGAGCTCATTTATATTGATGATGTATGAATGCCACTTATCAGCCAATTCCTGCTGCCACCAGAACTGGAATCAACAACCAGAATGGAACTGTTGATATTTCAGGTGTTCTGAAACATCACCTTTCAGCACCTCAGTGAGAGCAGATAGTCTGGCATGGAAAGCCATATGCTTGTGAAGCAAACTGTACTGGAGTGACAATACACTCCACCTGGGGTATGTTTGTGTTACCAATATGACATGAAAGCTCCTCTTATATAATGTTTAACAGTACTCAAAACCATTCATCATTAGTACTAGTAGGTAACAGGTACAATGTAGAAAAAGGAGGAGGGGAAGGAGGGAAGATACACCTTGACATCTATATAAGTACATCAATTTACATACATATTGCACAACCCAGTGTCGCTAAGAACACAATGACAAGAGAAAAGTGCAAGTGCTTGTACAAATATTTGTGTGCAAAAAAGGATGATATACATTGTAAGGTGCGTCAAAAATTTTACCTGAGATAAAATAGTCCAGGTATACCCAGGTGGCTGACATCCCGACGCATGTTTTGGCACACTGCCTTCATCAGGTTAATTTCTCCACCCCTCTAGGAATTGGATTATGTTAGAGCTACCTTTTTAACTCTTTCAAGATCATTATTCCCATAGAGTACATGTTATACAGTAGTGGATTTCAAGCAGTACATGTAAAGGGCAGTATAGTGTATGTCATACAGGTAGAAAGCAATATAGAACATGTAACACAGGTGTAGAAAAGTACTCACTACCAACAGATTGACATCAACTGTCTTTGTGTGATGAGCAGATTCACTCCTTATGCTGAATAGTCCAGTCAATTGTACAACTCAGTGCCATAGCTTGTAGTATTAAAATATTGTACAATAAGTTGATACATTATAGCTTTATGTCATTTGAAAAAGAGGGACCAATGTATATGATATTTTAACACTATTGTAATGTCACAAATAAATCCTCACAAATAATGGTGTTAAATCATTTTAAAACTTTACTCAATGATGTTTGTTTCCATGTGTGTAATAAATGTACTTCCATCACTGAGTAGATTGAGGCACAATTCCTTGTATGAAATTATACTAATGCCGCAGTAAAGGTATTTTTTGAGCAACCACATGAAGGTTTTGTTTTCAGAGGCGACACCTAGTGGTGACTGCAAAGTTGAAAGTATATCTCTCTTCCCCTACCTTGGTTTAGTATCCATAGCTCAGGATTCAGCTATATCCTTGACATTCATATGTCACAACGAAAACCGTCCCCCTCAAGGCTCTGCAGATGAGAAACTCATTTGATAAGGGGCTCTCTCTAGTCAAAACTGAGCCCAAGACAAATACATAGCTGAAATACTTTGGGACCAGATACACCCCTTCATGGAAGGGGTTCTGCGCCCTAAATCTACAGCAGTTTACAACACACTACAGATTACGACCCAGCATCCGAATTCCACTATGCTGCTAACATAAGAATATGGGGGATCCTCCGGTGCTAACCAGCAGCCACTCTGATATGCCCTTAAAGGAAACCTACCACTTCGGATAGGGCTTCTAAGCAGCACATGCGGTGCACCAGCTCAGGGTGAGCTGGTGCCGGAGCATATCTTCGTTATGTTCTTAAACAGTTTTAAAGCGTTTAAACACTTTAGTAATCTTTATATAGGAAGTAGCTACACCACACGGTGGTTCGTGTTCGGCGCACCATGCACATGACCACTTCCTATTCAGACGCACACACGGCCACGGTGAATCTACTTCGTAAATAAAGATTTCTAAAGTGTTTAAACGCTTTAAAACTGTTTAAGAACATAACAAAGATAAGCGCTGGTCCCCGGCTCACCCTGAGCTGATGCACGGCATTTGCTGCTTAGAAACACCATCGGAAGTGGTAGGTTTCCTTTAAAGAGAAATCCATATTGTATAATTTAATTGCAACTATAAATTATACTGGACACTTATACAACATTAATTGTATGATGACTTTTATAAATAATTGTGCCTAATTATATATCCACCCATATAGAAAACATAACATATGTATTTTTCCCCCTTTAAATTCCTTTTACATATGTTTGAACGTTACAAATGTAGAAAAAGGAGGAGGGGAAGGAGGGAAGATACACCTTGACATATATATAAGTACATCAATTTACATACATATTGCACAACCCAGTGTCGCTAAGAACACAATGACAAGAGAAAAGTGCAAGTGCCTGTACAAATTTTTGTGTGCAAAAAAGGATGATATATATTGTAAGGTGCGTCAACAATTTTACCTGAGATAAAATAGTCCAGGTACACCCAGGTGGCTGACACCCCGACGCACGTTTTGGCACACTGCCTTCATCAGGTTATTTCTCCTCCCCTCCGGGAATTGGATTATGTTAGAGCTACCTTTTTAACTCTTTCAAGATCATTATTCTCATAGAGTACATGTTATACAGTAGTGGATTTCAAGCAGTACATTTAAAGGGCAGTATAGTGTATGTCATACAGGTAGAAAGCAACATAGGACATGTAACACAGGTAGAGAAAAGTACTCACTACCAACAGATTGTCATCAACTGTCTTTGTCTGTGTGATGAGCAGATTCACTCCTTATGCTGAATAGTCCAGTCAATTGTACAACTCAGTGCCATAGCTTGTAGTATTAAAATATTGTACAATAAGTTGATACATTATAGCTTCATGTCAATTGAAAAAGAGGGACCAATGTATATGATATTTTAACACTATTGTAATGTCACAAATAAATCCTCAGAAATAATGGTGTTAAATCATTTTAACCCCTTAAGGACGCAGGGTTTTTCCGCTCATTTCTCGCTCTCCAACTTCAAAAATCCATAACTTTTTCATTTTTATGTGTACAGACCTGTGTGGGGGTCACTGCTCTGCGCCTCTTGGCTGGGTGGGGTCACTGCTCTGCACCTCTTGGCTAGGCCGGGTCACTGGTAGCATCCCCTTGCCCACCAGGCCCCAGGCTCAATCAGTCCAGCCTAGTCCTAGCAGGCGCTGTTCACACATACACCTGGGCCCCTGCATTACAGGTGACCCCCTGCCTGGAACAACCACAGAACATTTTACAAAAACCAGAAACTTTACTATGACTCTAATGCATAAATTATCCCATAAATGTCCCAAATGTCAGAATGAAATGGTTAACCCCCATTCTCTGGAGGTCTCTCTAGATGCCCTGCAGGGTTAATACATATTGTCATCAGGTTGTGTCCTCTTATACAATAGAGCCTTTCATCCAATCTATTTTGGCAGTAACCTGCCCTGTTCGGGGAGATGTTTTGTCCCCTCCCCCCTCCCCCCATGTCGTCGTCATCGTCATCCCTCCCCCATCCACTTCCTCTTTCCAGTTTCTGCTTTTATGGGCAAAGTATTTGCAAAGTCTGCAGAGAGAATGTGACCCAGCTGTAGATTGTATTCTTCCTCTTTCACAACTGTTTCATTTCTGCATCGCAGAACAAAGCTATTAATACGTCCCAGACCGATTGATGAAATATCACCCCACAAAACGGGGAAGGAGGGATCACAGGGGATTTTTAATTAAAGGGCAAAAGGCGTAGAATTCTGTGGAAACGTTACAACGTTACATCGGGCCAGATGTATCCGAGATGCGTCTCCAGATGATCGAGTCCAGGTGTTTCTGCCACATCTACTGCAAACAAGTGCATGAAAGTAACGCTCAGAGTCAGACGCCAGGGCCAGCATACAGCATACCCAAGAGCTTAGTCACTTTATAGGGAATCTGCAGACAGGTATTGTCCCTGGAGATCTGTGTAATCAGACATTTGTGTGTGTTGTTAGCAGCAGCAGCAGGACTGTGATGTATGGATTTATACTCCAGGATTGTAGCTGTGTACTCATACATTTCTGTGTTGTTAGTAGCAGCAGGACTCTGATATATAGATTTATACTCCAGGATTGTAGCTGTGTAATCATACATTTCTGTGTTATTAGTCGCAACAGTACCTTTAAATGATCATTTATATTCTAGGATTTGTAGCTGTTTCCTCACCCAAAATAAAAACTTTATTTAAAATGTGAGACACTGAAGGGGTTAACGGTGGATGGGCGGTATGTTTCCCCTAGGTTTTGCTATTATGCAAGGCCTTAGTGCTGAGGTTGTGTTGTCCAGTACCTTGGACACAGGTGGTGGGAGCAGCCTAATCAGTCTGCATAAAGCCGCTCAGCAGAGCTCAGTGTTGTCTCTCTCTGGAAGGAGGCTGGAGAGCACACAGCCCTGACCTCTGTGCCTGGAGCAGCCAAGTGATTTTGTATAGTGGTGAGTTAGTGAACACCTGTATAGTTAGCACCCTGACGGGTAGGATTTTTGTTTATTTAATGCCTGAATGTAAAGGCTGTTTTATTTTGCTGCTACAATAAACGCAGGCTAGACCTGTTTTGGACTAAACCTTGGTGTCACTGTCTTGAACTGCATCACAGCACCCCGCTACCACGGTCTCTACTGGGCCAAATCTCCTACAAAAACTATGATGAAAAAGCGTTGCCCTTGCCCCTAGTGGTTCCATTCCATGGCTGCAATGTTAAAGGGCACCTACCACCACGATTCTACCTATAAAGGTAGATCGGGTGGTAGGTGGATGTAAGGGACGTGAGGAGAGCTCTTTTTAGAGCCAATCCTCACGTCCCCGCTAACTTTTAATAAACTTTATTCCCCTAACATGTAAATTTAGTTATGCGGCTACTGGGGCGTGGAGTAGCCGGGCACGAGGCTACACAGCGCGGCTACTCCACGCCCCAGTAGCCACGTTACTCCTCCTACCCTGTGTGTTCAGCTCGCGGCATCCGACAAGCCGGAGTTCTGTGCATGCGCAGTAGCTCCGGCCTCGGAGCTGTGGCTGCTCAGCTGCGTTCTGCGCATGCGCAGAACGCCAGCATGTCGGGCGAGGGCGCGCAGCTACGAGGAGCTGCGCGCCGAACACACAGGGTAGGAGGAGTAACGTGGCTACTGGGGCGTGGAGTAGCCGCGCTGTGTAGCCTCGTGCCCGGCTACTCCACGCCCCAGTAGCCGCATAACTAAATTTACATGTTAGGGGAATAAAGTTTATTAAAAGTTAGCGGGGACGTGAGGATTAGCTCTAAAAAGAGCTCTCCTCACGTCCCTTACATCCACCTACCACCCGTTCTACCTTTATAGGTAGAATCGTGGTGGTAGGTTCCCTTTAAAAAAAAATCAGTTTGTAAACTTATAGGCAACTTACCTAATGTGAGTCCAATGACAGTCATGGGGTCCGGTACATGCAGTGTTCACTGCACTGCTCCGCCTCCTTGTTTCTGATTGACAGGTCTCACTGCTAGGACATGCTGCTGTATGGAACACCTGAGAGCTCTGTTACATCAGTGGCCACTTCATGTCATGTGACCAGGGTGATGTCATCTAAGGTCCTTTTACATTTGCAACGTCTACCCCGTGTATGTATCTGATCACATGAAATCACAGCATGTCTCCATGGAGACATGGGCATGACCACCTCCAAAACCTGTGGCTGATCACATGACATCATCGAGATCCGACAGAGAGGGGAGGCCTATTCTGAATCTGCTGCAGCCATTTTGTGACAGGACAACAGGCAGATGGAGGCATCGTATATACCTCCTATACATTGGTTATGTACTTATGTATTTTTGGCTTTGGACTGGTGGATTGCTTCAAATTCCAGTAGAAGATACATCAAAATCCTGAAGCACAGAATCATATAGCATACTACATCGCAGTAACATGTCAGACAGCGGTTAGCACAAGGGATAAGCAGCGCCCATGTAGCGCCGCTGATCCATCCATACCTATCGGGCTATTGTATATGACCGGACAATGGATATTTTGGTGAAGTGGGTGACCACCGGTTGTGACACAACAGGTCCTATATAACTTCTTTCTCCACTAGTAATAGACCAATAAGTAGAAAAATGCTAAAAATACCGACCCCCCCCACATACTGGAGAGCAGCGGCGACCACAATACTTTCTTGTTCAGATCACCGGTGGAAAGTTTTCTTCTTGTGTGTGGGCGGAAGTTCTCCGCAGGTGGACAGAGACATCGAGGCGCATTCATTATTATTATTAGATTTGTCTATTTTCACTTCTTTTTTGTTTGTTTCAGTTTTGTCTGTTCCTGTTTTGATGCATTTATGATCGATTTGTGCCCTTTTTCTCATTGATCTTCGCCTCAACACATGCGGCTCGGGAGGAGCAGGGAGATTAGTTCAATTTATCACTTTTTTGACATTTAGCAAAAGGTCACGTATCTGTGGCAAATGTCCTCCGGTCATGAAGAGGTGTAAACAATCGCCGTCCAGACCGCTCCTCACCCCCCCCCCCGGACTAGCTGCAGAATGTCACTGCTGAGCCGTGGGTAAGTGGTGGAGTCACCGAGAGAGGTTCTTCAATGTGAGTAAATGACATTATCTACCTGTCTGTACCCCTGAACCGAAACTCTCCGCCGCCTGAGGCGCGCTATACAATGGTGCCTCCTCCACCCCATCCAATAGTAATGCATCAGGTAAGTGGGTTCTCCATGCAGAAATCAAGTCTGAAGAGACACTATTTTTAGGCAGGTCCTACTTTGTAGATCCTGATGCTGCTCCCTGTCTTGATGAAGGAGGTGCTACCTGAGGCAAGTGGCTCAACTCGCCTCATGGATGGTGCAGCCATGTGGCACCACTTCACCAGTAGACCAATCACTGCCCTCATTGGTGACCTCTCCCCTGCTCAGGTTGATCAATGTGCCCACTAAGACCCAGACATGACCTGCCCTCAGACAGGACGCAGCTCCACGACAGGTAGGTCAAGTTTGCCCACTCTTATAAAATTCACTTACTAGACTAGAAAACAAAAACAAAAGCCTCGAGGGTTCAGCATTCTTTGGGGTCAGTACAATCAGGGAAAAGTAGATGGTTTTTGTTAAGGTTAAAAAAAAAAAAGTTTCCAATAAAGAAATGTTATACTTTGGTGTATGGGTCTGTGTAAGGTGTCATTTTTGTGGAATGGGCTAAAGTTTTCATTGTGAGAACTGTACAACCTTTTCATCGTTTTCTGTTTTACATATGATAAAGCGTTGATTCAGACATTTGGGAGTTTGTGTTTTTTCATGACAGTGTTAAATGTAGGGGATAATTATTTTTGTATTTTGACAAACTGGACTGGTTTTAGGTTTGTGATACTGACTGTTCATTTACTTAAAAATAGGTCGTAGGAAAAGAAGGTGATTAGAATTTTTTATATATTTTTGGTTTTTCTTTTTGGCTTTTTATATTTTCTTCTTTACAAATTTTTCAGGCCCACTAGGTTGGTGAACCTTAGGGGGGTCTGATTGCTCATATATTACTTTGCAGTAGAAGGGGGCAGGCTGTTATAGGGATAGTTGAAGAAGAGGGAAGAAATCAGGGGATACCTTTTTGAGGCAAACAGGGTATATTTGATGGTGAGATTTCGACAAATCTCAGACTTATTGGTTCAACCATATCAATTAAAGGGGTTTTCCCATGAACAAAATACACGGGATAGGGCCTAACTTGCTGATAAGTGGGGGTCTCAGTGATGAGATCCCCACAGATCACGAAAACGAGGGGCCCGATGGCCACAGCTGGCCATTACTGTTGGCCATCAGATATTTCGCTTAGCCATTTTTTCTCTATTAAAATAATCACATTTGCCTAATTGTCCCCTGTATGCTTATTTCAGTGATCAGAATGGATCATAAAATAAGTGTAAACTAAGTGTAGGTATGTCATAGGCTGCCATGGTTCCATAATAACAGTACTAATAGCAGTCCTGCTAGAAAGGCAGAGGTTATAGCATTCCTCTCTACTTTTGTGGAGGTGAAATATGGTAAAAATTTCCCCTAATCCCTGCTTTTTTCAGGAAGGGGACATACAATTGATTCTAAAAGCAGTGCAGGCACATCTGTGCTCTCTGCCTGCACAGAATGGTCCAGATATATTATTGTATCTGTGCCAGTTTTTTGTCTAAATTTGCATTAAAAAAGTGGCTTTGGAGTTGCACATGTATTTATTATGTGTTTGTGCCACTTTTGTGTAGTTGTTGTATTTTGTCTTATACTTTTGAAAAATGTGCACCTAAATGGGCAAGTTATTGTGTGTTCCTAGTTTGCACCACTTAATACTGCAGTTCGGCAGTTGTAATTCTGTTGTGACCTCATAAAGCAAAGTGCACCAAGAAAAAAAAGGTGCAACTGTGTCACATCCTGAAAACAGACCAGATTTATTAAGAGAGTATGACACTATTGGATTATCTGGCACAAACTGCACTTTAGTGAGGCACCAGTTTCAATCATATAATGATAGAAGAGGTTTATATTTTAGGTTATCATCAGGGAATTGGACCCATGGAAAGGTGAAGACCAGTAAGAGATTTGTGTTCACCTCTGATTTGAATGGGACTTAGGCATCATGCACACGACTGTATGGTCTGTGAGTTCTCTAAATATGGCTGATTCGGGCCATAAATAATGGATGTATTGCAACAGTATGGCAACATTATTGCACCAATCCGTATTGTATCCATATAAAATATTGGTGGGCTGGCAGTACAATGGATGGCTTGACTAGGAGGGATGATAGAATGCATCTCCACTGGTTTTAGATACTGCATGTATATACAGGCAGCATATAGGAGCACAGCCGTATGCAGCATGTATTTAGCCCATATATATGTTCCCCGTACGGTTTCTAGAGCCATACAGAATGGAAATACGGTTGAAAAATAGACATGTTCTATTATTTTTATTATGGCTTGCTTACAGGCAAGTACGATACGGTGGACAAGTACGACACAGTACACGGTTCTTGTGTGCATGGGGCCTTAGAGACTAGAGATTGAGGTACAGTTTCCAGGAGGAGGATAGTTTAGTCCTGAGAGGAGACTTATTACTGTTTGGCGCGTACAGTGAAGGGGTACAGTAGATGCTGGAGTGTATTTATGTCTAGAACGGCCTCAGCGAATCATCTTAGTAGCATAACCCGCAAAAACTTAGGCAAGGCGTCTGACTGAAAGCAGTTCCTGTCAGAAGCAGCCCTGGAGTGGACGGAAGCCTGAGGGAACAGCAACAGGTTAACACAAATTATGTTTTATAATGCAATTTTAAGGGCTACACCATGGACGGATTAAAATTAAAGAAGATAGTAACAATTTTATATGCGTTTCTCTTTATGTTCCACACCGGTTTGGGTGGCTTACAACTGCAATATTTTACATTAATAATTTCCAATGTTTTGTTACTCTATTCAGTTCTGCCCATGCAATTATTCTAGGAAGACTAATGGAACAGGAAGTCCCATTAGCCATGACATTCAGAAGAGGCACTATTGAAGAGGATAAAGAGGTCTAAGAATTGATCAAAGAAAAATAGGGTAGGCAAGTGGCAGTTTCTGTTTAAACCTCTTCGTGTAGGAGCAGGTATTCCCACTCCCCATCAGAACTCTGATGACCTCTGGAACTCTGATGACCTCTGGAAAAAAGTATGAATATATTAAAAATGATAGCGGCATAAGCAAATTTTGGCTGCACAAACGTGTAGCACTAATGTTGACACCAGTTTTGTTTCATTAGGTTAATGTGGGGGCTGCTTGAACCTTGACCTTTCATTTTTTTGTTCACATATCAAAACAAAAGCAGCACAAACAAAAAATTTGAGCAGCACAACCAGCACAAAACACGTAGCAAGAAAGAATTGATTGGCCACCAGCTTTTTTTTGGTTGGCAAGTGGGGGGGAATGCCTTGACCTCTGATGACACTCTGGAAACTTTCATTAAAATCACAAAAAGATAGCGGCACAAACAAATATATTTTGTCTGCACAAACCAGCCACAAACGTAGCAAAAAAACGTTTGCACCAATTTGGTTTGTTTAAAAACAAGGTGGGGGGGCAACTTCACTCAGGTCGGTGTGTTTGTAACAGCCTGTGTGCTACAGCTCGGGTAACACCTGCAAGCCCTTCTGGCTCATTAGCATAATTAAATTTCCCTTCAGGATTTTAGAAGGTAGTAGGCCATGGACAACAAAGATAAAATGATTACCACAGTCACGGGCCTAGTCTATGAGTAAGTGTCCCTGGATATCATGATGGATTTTGCTGTGTTTCTTTAACTAAATGTTCCCCCGAAACATCCCAAAGCCTTTATCATCCAGTGTAAGGTTTATTCAGCACTATATTGTTCAAGCATGTACTTCCTATCTTTAATAATTTGTGGTGTTAATTGGTGGGAACCCCCAATTTTTTGTTTGTTTTGGTCATACGAATGTTGTTCTGTGCCAACATAAAATTGGGACTTATTTTAATTATTTAAAAAATTTCCCATAAAGACGGTTGCACTTGTTATGTTCCCATAGCAAAGGATTTATAAAAGAGTGTTACTCCCAAGGTGAAAAGACACATTGTAGCCATGTGTGCTGCCTTGGCATACTAATCTCACACAGTTAGGGAATATTTTGCTTTATTTTAGGAATCTTGTGAAATGGAATGTAGCTTCCCAAGTTCTACGTGCCTTGCTTGCCCTTATTAATGAGTTCATCTAATACAGATATAGGGCAAAATTTACCTTACCCGGTCCATTCGCGTTCAGCGGCGGCTTCTCGCTCTGGATCGGGTCCGGCGGGATATTTAATAAGAGTTCTTTTCCGCCGTCCACCAGGTGGCGCGCCGCGCTGAAAGTAAAACTCATCGCGCCGGAATGCACCGAGCTGGACCAGGTGAAGGTAAGCGGTTCCCTTATGCGGAACATTTAGGTTTTTAAAGCGGCGGTTTTCCGAATAAGTCGGGTTTTCGTTCGGCCACGCCCCCGATTTCTGTCGCGCGGCATCCATACCGGCCCCGATGCGCCAACAATCCGATCCAGTAGTCCACTGCGCCAAAAACACGGGGCAATCATGTACAAGCGGCGCAAATCGGAAATATTCGGGTAAACACGTCGGGGAAAAACGCGAATCGGGCCTTAATAAATGACCCCAATAGTCTTAATTTGTCAGAAAAAAGAGATATATGAACCTGGAAATAAACAGAAGCACAGACAGAGAATATTTCCTGGCGTCTGAATCACCCTGGTAACTAAAAATAAACTAAAAAAAAGCTTACCCCACTACAACTGTAGAGCTGAGCTACATAGAACTACTCTCTAGTGACAGGAACTACACTATACTTTCCTAAAGATAACATTGTCCCATTTATCCCTACAGTAACCTATAAGTTATTTAAATAGAATCATACACACACCAAGAGTGGACATAGTGGATTATTATGATAACTAAAGATTTACATTTTTTGATGGCAGTAGAGATGATTCTGGACTGAACATCCTTCCTGCAGCAGGGCGAGTGTGCTAATGGTCCAGTAATGAACTGAAACAGTGTATTACAATACAATGTGAGAGGGCTCAAACTGTTGATTGATCAAGGTCTTCAAGAAACTTACGTAATACTTTGCTTACAAAGCATTAGATAACTGTGCAGAATAAGTGTACTTTCTGCATTTGTAAAGGAAAACCGACATGTGATTTGATGCATAGAAGCACACATACCATGAGTGGAATGCTACAGATACACTAATGCAGACATGATCTTGGTTAATCCTGAGTGATGGTTGGCTTGAAAAAACAATATAAAATTCAAACCTTGGGAAACGGGAAGGATGGCTGCTTACATTTTTAAAACAATTTCCACACAGAGCTTGTCATTACACGTGGAGCTTAAGTTATGAGTTAGTCAAGACATGACTAATCAACCTGAAGCGGATCACCATACACAGCAGCTGGGGGATGAGCAGCAATTGATTATTCTGCCTTCCAGGCACAAACCAGTGATTACCTCAACCTTGCTTCACAGAAGAAGTAATGTGCTAGGAGAAGTGGCTGAACTGAGCAGCCAACAGAAGTGAACAGTTAATATCATATTTATAATTATTTATAAGCTAAACCACTCAGCCAGGATTTAACCAATATATTATCATGCAATAGGTGTAGCTACAGCATTCTCAGGTATGTTTGCTCATACTGAATCAAATCAAAGGGAAGGTTTCCTTAAGTTTTATCAAACATCCATATAGAATGCATTATGCAATATTCATTTCCACATTGACTGTAGCTCACCTGTCAGCTTTGAAGTGTAAACTGGAATCAAGATGAAAAGTTAATTTGACCCAATTAGGGAACAGAATTTAAGCCAATTCTTTTGATGGAGGTTCAGGGGGCCCATAAGTGTGGTCACAGGTTCCTTTTTGCTGTCTGTGTCAGGTGAGGACATCCAATCTACCATATTTGTATTAATACCTATGCATATAATACAATTCGGAGCTATACTTGTTACATTTATCGCAGACTTTGCTCAGTGTAACCCTTACAAATTTGAAATGAGATTTATTCACACTACCTCTTATTTTTTATCATCATATATGGGAGAAGTACAGTACTGCTGTTGATTAGAGATGAGAATGCTCGTACGAGCTGATGATCGTTCGAGCATTAGCGTACTCGAAACAGCAGACGTGGGTACCATTACACGTCGATAGCAGTGGTTGGCTGGCCGATCAGGTGACCCTGGGGATAGACTAGCGCTGCCCGGCTGATAGATTCATATGTGTCTGGATTTTGCCGATAGGAGAGAGCTGCTGCTGGTCGGGAATAAGCGTTGGCTGTTCTATTAGAATAGTGTTAGGCAGGAGTGATTCTCCAAGAACCCAAACAGCCTTCTTAGGGCTACAATAACGTTTACTTTTTTTTTGTTTATTTGCATTTCTAGACCATGTGAGGGAATTAGGCAGGGGGACTTGCTACCGTTGTGTTTAGCTTAGTGGCACACATATCCCTCAAACACCAAAGTGGGAAAATTTAGTAGGTTGGATTTTCAATTAGGCACAGTCTGCCATTTGTCCTTTTTTATTTTACGTTTATTTGTTTAATAATCAGCGTCACTCATCTGGCATAGTAGTGTTGCTTCATACTTGGCTAGGAAAAGTAGCCGTTAGGAGAATCCAACGGCTTACTTACGCCTACAGTAGCGTTATATATGATTCTGGTGATCTGCTGGTGGCTTGTTGTACTTGCTGCAGTGCATTCTCTAGCCAATTGTGAGCAAGTTGTAGTGAGACTTGCGAAACGCTGGTTTTGCGCTTAGTGACGCAACATATCCATTGCAAAAGACGAATGTGGGAAAATTTAGTAGGGGTGGATTTCAATTAGGCACAAGGTCTGCCATTTGTCTTTTTATTACGTTATTTTGTTTCATAACTCAGTGTCATCTCATTCTGGCATAGTAGGGTGCTTTCATACTTGCCTAGGAAAATAGCCAAGCAATAGGATAGCATCGTTTGGTTTTAAAACTCAAAAACACACAAAAACAAAAAACACAAAAAAAAGTAAAAAATTAAAGCTATAACTCTATTTTAAAATGTTAATCCCGAGGTAGGGGGTGGTAGAGGACGAGGGCGGGGACGGGGCGTCCACTACTGCAGGGGTCAGATGGCCGTGGTCCTGGCCGGGGTGAGACAAACCACCGGCTTATGAGTGAGCAGGGGAACGCCGCCAGAGTACCTCCTAGTTAATGTCTGAAGTTACTGGGACCGTGGTAGAGCACTGTTGAGCCAGAAACAGTGCGAACAGGTGATTGTCGTGGATTGCTGACAATGCTTCGAGCAATTTGTCCACCAGTCCGGCTTCACGCAGTCCACCCATGTCACCGAATCGCCACTCCTCCAGCTCCTGCACCTCAGCCTCCCCCCAGTCTGCCCCCCCTCCCAGGACAATTGCCATTGAAAACGGAATACTTGGGAACTGTTTTCTGGACATTCCCACAGTCACAAACCACTTGTCCGATTGCTGCTGAGCTTTTCCGATGCCCAGGTTTCCACAGTCACAGCTGTGGGTGATGAGACCCTTTTTGACGTTGAGTGGACGTGGTCAAAGAGGTGTCCTGACGATGAGGAGACACGGTTGTCAGACAGTGGGGAAGTTGTTGTCAGGGCAAGGAAGTCCGAGGGGGGGGAGCAGACTGAGATCGGAGGATGATTGAGGTGACAGAACCCAAGCTGGTGAGAGGCCGGGTGAACACGTGCTTCTGAGACGGAGGAGAGAGTCCTCGAACAGAACAGGTTGGGAAGAGGCAGTGGTGGGGCCAGACGGAGAGGCAGGGCCAGAGGGCTGGGTGAATTCAGCGCCAAGTGTAACTAGTGAAGCTCCCGTGGCGAGGGCTTTCTTGCGGCGAGGGCGAGATCTTCTGAAGTCTGGTAGGTCTTTAAGGAAACACCGGATGACCGACGGACTTGTACTTGTGGTGTGCAACATTGCCAAACCCGGTCGCAGGGGTTACACCATATAGCTTAACTACCACCAGCAGTATGCGCAGGCATATGAATGCTAAACACCCCACACTCAGTGGCAAACAAGCCCGTTCACCTCCGCCTGTGCACACCAATGCTCCCTTCCCCGTGTCAGCTGATTAGTCAGCCCCTGCTTAGGACCCTGCCACAAAAACCCATCGTCCCTCCACGATCCTCCACAGCATCCACCAGAGTTCAGCTCTCCATACCCCAGACGCTGGAGCGGAAACGCAAATATAGGCAAACCCACCGCACGCCCAAGCCCTTAATGTGCCACATCTCCAATTGCTTAGCTGGAGATGCTGCCCTATAGGCTAGTAGAGACCGAGCCTTTCGCAACCTCATGGCCGACGGCCAGCCCCTCGGTATTCGGTCCCCAGCCGCCACTTACTTTTCCCGATGTGCGTCCAGCCCTGCACCAGACGTGTCAAAGACAACATCATCCGTGCCCTGACCAACGCGTTCTGACAAGGTCCCCTGACACGGACACGTGACGAGTGCTGCCGGGCAGGGCCACTATATATCGCTGACGGCACATTGGGTTAACTTGGTGGAGGCTGGGAGCGAGTCTGACCCTGCGGCGTGGTCATATACCGCCGACGCCGAGGATGGGGGCCTACCTCGGTCTCAGGTGTTTCGGCCACATGCCTCCTCATCCTCCCAACCCCTCATCCACCTCCTCCCCGAACTACATCCGTGGGCACGGCGCCATCAGTCGGAGCTCTAGGCCACAGCAGCAGTTGCCGTTCGCTAAGCGACAGCAGGCGGTGCTCAAATGCTGAGCTAGGCATAAAAGGCACCACCGCCCAAGAGCTATTACAGGGCACACGGCGCGATGATCTGTGGATGGCACCGCTGAACCTGAAGGCCAGGCATGGTTGTGTGTGACAAACGGCAGAACCTGGTGGCGGCCTCTGCAAACTCGGCGACTGACACATGTGCCATGCCTGGCCCATGGGTTAAATCTGATAGTTCAGCGGTTTCCTCAAGACATACCCCAATCTGTCTGATTTGCTCAAGAAGGTGAGCCGATCTGTGCGCATTTCAGGAAGTCCAGCACAGATGTGCCACTCTCAGGGCAGCGCAGAGCCGCCCTCAACTGCCCGCCTCACCGACTGTTGTGCGACGTGCCCACAAGGTGGAATTCAACACTGACCGGTATCCAGAGTTTACCAGCAGGCCGGCCATTGAGACTGCAAGATTGTAAAACTTCCACCAGAACTGGTAGTCAGGTCAGTCCGCTTTCCTAAAGTCTACAATGAGGAGTGACGTGGATGTCTGATATCTGTCAGGTGCTGCGTAACTTTGAGGAGTCCAAACACAGATGGTCAAGTGGCGATGCCGCCATCATCACCTCACCATCCCGCTGTTGGCCTGTTAAAAACTCTCGATCAGCATTGAAGTCGGAAGCTTTGCGCTCGTCACAAGAGGACGGGGAGAAGAAGATTCCCTGTTGATAGCCAAAGCACCCTCAGGTCTGTTTCTCAGCGAAATATCGGAGGAGGTGAGGTGGAGGAGGGAGGAGGGAGGAGAGGAGGAGAATGTTGGCGAGACCCAGTAAGGAACTAAGAGGTGGACACCATTGTTGAGTCCTCACTGTCAGCGTGTATGGCAGAAGAAGAGGAGTTGGAGGAGTTGGAGGAGGAGGGGAAATGGACAGTCAGGCAGTGAGGGGAGTGAATTCTGACGGTTGGTCTCTGGACGCATATGGCAGATTTCATTGCTGGCTGCCATTCCCGGACCCTCGCATTCACAAGAATTTATCCAGCACCGATACTGGGTGTTCAATCTCTTGGACCCACTGGTACAAGCCAAATCTTTCCACTCTCATCCCTGCAGATGAAAAGGAGGTTTGGAGAATGCATGAATACCAGCAAGTCCCTGGTGCACAAGATGGTGAAACGTATTTTCCCTTCTGACAGCGCTAGCGGCAGAGTGCGCGTTCTGCGGGACACGTAGCGAGGCGGAGTAGGCGAGCAGGCAGGCTTGTCCAGCACTGCAAGGGTACGCTTTACAATGCTTTTGCCACTTTATGTCACCCCAGCAAGAGCACTGTCACTGTCACATCTCGGAAGGTAGGGCTGATCTTTACAGAATGTGTGAGGGAGTACGTAGCTGACCATTTACCATAGGTCCTAAATGATCACACAGCTCCCTTACAAACTACGGGTTTCAAAGATGGACATGTGGCAACGAACTGGCGCTGTAGCCTTGGAAGGTCTTGCCTGCCCGCCGCTAGCGTCTTGTCCGAGCGGGTTTCAGTGCAGCTGTTGGCTCATCAACGATAAAGCGTACACGCCTGTCTTTGACTGACAGCGCTGACAGGCTGACGCTTATTAGATGAATAAAGCCTGGATTTCTCATAATTTCCAATCTCCCCAGGTGAAGGAAGCCCAACCCTTATAAGTATCCACTCTCCTCCCTCCTCATGTTCCTCCTTCTCCTCCTCTTGATACGTAAAGCAGAGGAAACTGGCTATTTTGACAGGCCACGGCTCTAGCTATAGTACTTTATGGCATTTAATTTTTCTGGAGGGCCAACCTACCCGGTCCTCTGTTTAAACAATTTTGGGAGTGCCACCATTACAGGCACTCAACTATTCAATTTTCTGGAGGGGCCACCTACACGGTCCTCTGTTTTAAACAATTTTTGGGAGTGCACCTACAGGCACTCAATCTATTCAATTTTCGGAGGGCACCTACCTGCTCCTCTGGTTTGAAAATTTTTGTGGACTGCCAACATACAGGATTCACTATTCCATTTTACTGGAGGGGCCACCTACTTGCTCCTCTGCGTTGTGAAAAATTTTTGGGACTGCCCACATAAGGCACTACCAATTAAATTGTCTCCATAGCAGCCTCCACAAGTTGCTCATTGCTACCTCAAAAAGTCGTCCATATAGGCTGCCTCCATACATCGTCCCCTTTATCAAAACGAGGGGTGTCAGGCAGAAAATTGGGGTTTTCATGGATTCCAATCAAAGGTGTTAAACTTTGGTCGCCACCCTGCGGGTTATCCACAAAATATACTGGCAAACTTTTATTCATTTACCCAATATTATTTCAGCGCTTTCTTGCACGCATCGGTTTACATTCCCTCACACGGCATATCCTAAACTTATAAGAACGCTACTACACTTGATCTATACAAAAAGGTTCTTTAGAAAGGGCTGTTTGGGGAGTAGCATAGAGACAGGGCTTGGATTCGGCGAAAGCTCGCCTGGCAGCGGAGCGACCAGCTCCATGCGCCACATGCGCTTCTTGCGCATCTGTTTACTTCCCTCACCGGCCATATCCCCAAATTATAAGACGCTACTACAACGTTAACTTGGTGCAGGCTGGGACCGAGTCTGACCCTGCTGGGGGCGGTCATCTATGCCGAAGCAGAGAATTGAGGGGCTACCTCGGTCCCGTCACCCGGTCTCAAAGGCCTACTATAACTCCTCCCAACCCCTCCTCCAACCTCCTCCTCCTCCGAATTACAATCCGTGGGAATGGCGCATCAGTCGGTAGCTCTAGGCACAGCAGGCAGTGCCGTCGACTAAGCGACAGCAGGGCAGGTGCTCAAATGCTGAGTAATAGGTGATAAAAGCAAACCGCCCAAAGAGCGATTACAGGGCATCCACATCAAAACTTGTAACTTGTCGCACCCTGCTGTGTAATCCACAAAAAATATACTTGCAAACTTTTATCATTTACGATATTATTCAGCGTTCTTGCCGCTTGGTTTACATCCTCACCCGGAAATCCTAAACTTATAAGAACGCTACTACACTTGATCTTTATACAAAAGGTTCTTAGAAGTGCTGTTTGGGAGTAGCTAGAGACAGGGCTTGGATTGGCGAAAGCTCGCCTGGCAGGGAGCGCCACCAGCTCCATGCCCCAAGAACATTTTTTCCCAACTACATAGTTTTAACTGCAGCACCTAATCTACTATAGTCCACTGCCTCCATACATGGTCCCCTATCAAAAAGTCTTGGTCAGGCCAGAATTTTGGGTTGTTTTCATGGCGTCCATGTTAACTGATCCCACCCTGCTGTGGAATCCACAAAACATATAATGGAAAACTTTATCATGTACCGATATATTTGAGCGCTTCTTGCTTCACATCTTTGGTTCCTCTCGGCCACCCATTGGTTGAAGCATGAGTCCATTTAGGGTATGTCGCCATGCCACTCTCTAGCCTGCTGCCGCTGCCTCTGATGCCGTCCCCTAGAGTGTCAGGGGCAATTATTGCATGTTTAGATGAGATCGAGCTTCATTCTGTTCACTCTGTCCATGGCCATGCTGTGCCCATATTTTGGCATAATGGTGCGATTTTTAAGAAGCCTCAGAGGCATAAGGCATGCTGCCCCTGTGTTTTCCTGTCCTTTCCGTGGTTGTGTCCATCCTTTCTGAGGTTCCAGGTGTGGTTTGGCCAAGCTTCCCGTGCAGAGCATTGGTCCCCTTGAAAAAAATGCTCGAAAGTCTCCATTGACTTCAATGGGGTTCGTTATTCGAGACGAAGCACAGGCATCATCGGGAAAAGTTCGTCTCAAATAACGAGTACCCGAGCATTTTAGTGCGCGCTCATCTCTAGCTGTGACAATTTTGTAATCTGTTACGTATTATAGTTCTCTCAATCCCCTAATAATCTTGTTGCTCTCTCTGCACCTCTTATTAGTGGAGAGTTGTATTTATGAAGGGGTTGTATGTTGCTTCCACTGTGTCTGACCACTGTAGGTACGTGCTATAGCCGACTATAGCCAGTAGAATAAACTAATTTGGAAAAAGTATGTAATTTTAGCATCACCATCTTTTAGAGGCATAACGTTTTTAGTTTGCGGGTTGACAAATCTGTTAACAGGATTATTTTTTGCAAAAAAAGAATGTTCTTTTTAGCAGGGTTATTTTGGAGGGCATAACAATTTTATTGCTTTGGAGAGCATTTTTTAAGCAGATCCTAGCGCTATCTTAGATGCAGCAGTGTTACATGGACCCTTCGATAAAGCTAGCGGACATCACTTGCAAAGTACAACCAGGTACACCGGACCGCCGAGCAGTAGTTGTATTCCGGAGGGTGCGGAACTTTGAGGCGTGACATGCACTGAAGCTGGCTGTCCCACACAAACTATGAAATGGGCGGGCGGGGTGGGGGTGGTACGGGAAAGAGGGCAGCTCCTCTGGCCATCATGAAGTAACACTGGACTGCTGTGAGCATTCATTTGTATTCGCAGCAGTGTTCTGGTAGCGTTATCGGAGGGTTTCTGATAAACACTAGCAGTGTAAACTGCTGATCAGTTATGAGCGCTATTGCTTTTTATGGGGAAGTCCTCTTAAGCTCTATTCATCTAATTGGGGTTTTTATGGCAATAGCCACTGGAATTCTTCTTGTACCTTGAGGTGTCTTGCGCATCACATCTTGGACACATTTAGGATTTAGACCATTGACTATTGACTCTTTTCTGAATAGTATGACAAAGGGAATTTGGCCTATAAACGGGTTCGTGGCCTCATGGAAAAAATTGGTTGCTCCTCAAATTGGAAACAGTAAACCGACGAACTAATAGATGGTGCAAAGTTACAACTCCAGTCTTAAACTAGAGCAGATCTATAACCAGCATCAGACGCTGGGCATTAAATCTATAGCCAAAAGAAGATATCTCGTCTAACCAAGCACTGGCAAAACACTTTGATAAAATCTCACCCCATATCTCTAAAAACTCTCTAACTGTTTTGTGCAGTTTGTGGATAGAGGTTTATGTGGTTCTGGACCACTTTGATGCTACTCAAAAGATTTTCCGGGGGGAACCGAAGACCGCGCGGGGAGAAGAGGACGGCCTGGACACAGCGATGGAGGGTGAGTACTAGTTTATTTTTTTAAGGGGCACCAGCAGGGCATTTCTCAGCCACTCGGCTGTGTATTTATTAAGGGGGACATTCTGCTAGGCATTTTATCAAGGGGGCCACTCTGCTGGGAGTTTATCAAGCGGGACCCACTCTCTGGGTATTATCAAGGGGACCACTTATGCTGGGATTTTATCAGGGGGGCCACTTACTTGGGATTTTATCAAGGGGGCGGCCACTTTGTGGGGATTTTATAAGGGGGCCACTATGCTGGCCTTTTATTATGGGGGCCACTTATGCTCAGCATGAGATTAATTGGAGGGGCTGCGGTGGACATTATTCATGAATGGAGACTACTAGACTACTATTTTATTGAGAGTAGCAGCTTGGCATTTCCCACCCTAGGCCTTATATTTAAGTCAATAAGTTTTCCCAGTTTTTTTTTGGTAAAATTAGGTACCCCGGCTTTAGGACCTGATAAAGGACCACACATGTTAAAAGGCGTCGGTCTGTGAAGCTTAACTGTATGGTTACT
This sequence comes from Engystomops pustulosus, assembly GCA_019512145.1. Classification (NCBI taxonomy): domain Eukaryota; kingdom Metazoa; phylum Chordata; class Amphibia; order Anura; family Leptodactylidae; genus Engystomops; species Engystomops pustulosus. Next base: position 151,497,198 of record CM033643.1, read on the forward strand.
GATGTGGGATTTTACTCTTTGGAAAAATAAAGACTCAATTTTTTACCAATAGTAGACGTAGTGCTGGACTGGGACTTTCACTCCCGGGTTATACTCGGGTTAACATATAATATCGGGGAATTGTGCCCAAGTGTTTTTTTATGTGCGGATTAACTTATATCTGCAAACCAAGGCATGGATTGACTGTGCCAAACTGAGCTTCTCTGATAATCCTAGTCTGACCATTTGTCTTTGCTCCCTAAGCGACCCATGTATATATGTGTATAGTTTGTTGGTCTCACCTCTATGCCCGCTTCTAATCATGTACAAATTAGCCTCCATAGTCATATTCCAATGAGGAATTCTTCTCAGTTCTCCCAATACTTTTCTAAACAAAAGGTCTTGATTTCAGGGACGAGTCCTCTCCTATTAACCTATCCAAAACTCCATTAAATCTACAACTAATGGTCTTGTGAACTTGAATAAAAACGTAAAAGAGCTTGTGACGCAAGCTCACTTCAAGGTTAGGGACAGTTGTGGCAGACATGGCCACTGTCGGAGAAAGTTCTCTCCCAGCACGGTCCCGGTGCACGGAAAGGGCTAAGGCGGACCCCTCTCAATGGCCGGTAAGTCTTTGCGCATATTGCCCCCTCGCCATCTCGCGAGGATCGTCGCTCCCGGACGCACGGGGATTGCCAATCCATCAAACATGAACAGCTAGGGTCTTTTGAAGACCTGAGGCTGAATCGTTGTGGATTAACCCAATGATTACAATGTGTATCAGCGCATTGTGAATGAGTGAGGAGGAAAATCCCCATTATACTGCCATCGTTAGTATATGTTTAGGATCAATAGGACAAACCTAGGGTAAAGTACCCTAGGGAGTCTGAATTAATAGTAAATAAAACTTAAAGTAAAAAAAAAATTATAATTAAACAAACTAAAAATTCAAACACCCCACTTTTCCCTAGAAAGGATATAAAGATAATAAACATTTAAAAATCATAAACACATATGGTGGTTTAATTTACTAAGGGCCCGATTCGCGGTTTTCACGAAGTGTTACCCGAATATTTCCGATTTGCGACGCTTGTACAGAATTGCCCCGGGTTTTGGCGCACGCGTCGGATTGTGGCGCATCGAGGCCGGCTATGCGCGCGGACAGAAAATCGGGGGGCGTGGCCGAACGAAAACCCCGACGTATTCGGAAAAAACAGCACGCATTTAAAATCCGAAAAATGTGTCGCTTGGGGGAGCGCTAACCTTCACCTTCTAGGGATGGTTGCATCAGGGGGCGTTAAGATTATTTTCGGCGCTGCAGAAAACGCCACCTGGTGGACGGCGGAGGAAACTACCATCTAAATCCCAGCCGGACCCGAATCTCTGTGCAGGAAGCGCCGCGGATCGCGAATGGGCCGGGTAAGTAAATGTGCAACATTTGTATCGCCGTGTCCCAAATGCCAGGATCTATCAATCAAAAATAATAAAACGGGTTTCACTGCTTTTAACCCTGTAACGCCCAGAGTCAAAAAATAATTAAAACTTTTGGACCATTTTGACAAATATAAAAAAAAAATCATAACAAGTGATCAAAAGGAGCACAGTCTAAAAATGATATTATGAAAACAGGAAAATGTCATCAAAAGTTGGACAAAAAATGCACCACCCACCGCCCGTACAACGGAAGTATGGAAAAGCTATTAGTGCCAAAAATGGCAAATAAAAAAAAAAAATTTGTAACGGGAGGTGTTCATTTTGTAAATGTATGAAACATTATAAAAAGCTAACAAATTAGGTATCCCCATGATCGCACCGACCCAAAGATAAAGTAGACATGTAATTTGGGTGCACAGTGAAAGCTTGTAAATCCAAGGCGCACAAGAGGAAAATGTCGCAAATGCTTTTTAAATTCACATTTTCACTTGTATTTGGAATTTTTTCCCGCTTCCAGTACACGACATGGGAAATTAAATCCCATCACTATGAAGTGCAATTTGTGCAGAAAAAAAGCCATCACCACAAGCTCTGTACAGGGGACATAAAAAGTTATAGATTTGAAGGTGGGGAAATGGGGGAATGAAAAAAGGATGTGAAAAAAACTAAAAAAGGGCCAGGTCGTGTAAGGGGTTAAACATTATCGGGTGGATAGAAATTAAGAAATACTTCCAAACCACGCAAAAGAGGAGTCCACTTAAATTACTGCCCACAAGAACATGAAACCAACCTGATTTATGTCAGGGAAACTGGATATTACAGCTGACATTAGTACAGCTTCAGCTGCCAGATTGGTACTTGGACATCTTTGAGAGGCTACAAAAGTGTCTCAAGTTAGAAAGGAGAGTTAAACAAGAATCGTCTTATACTGCAACCAGAGTGATAAAAGTACTTGCTCCGACTATTAGTGGTAATTCAACAGCAGAAAACAGTTAAAATTCTGTTACATTAAATGAAATAGTGCAAATTCCTGGAACCACCAGAAAAATAAACTCTTGAAAAGTTTCTCATCTCTATTGATGGTATTCTTTTGTATCAAATGTTGTGTTATTGGGCTCTTATCCTCAATGCAGGAGTCTGTGCACGCGCCACGGTATAGATGTTATTAGCGTCCTTGTATTATTTGTGACAAGGCTTTACCGTATGTACTACTTTACATTACTTTGAGTAAAAGGATCAAATAAGCCCTTTCCTTTAACAGAAAACAGTATCAACTTGGATTAGAGTCATTTTCCTGAGAAAGATTCTGGGCAACTTATTTGGCACATGCACTGACCCTGCGAGGGGGCACCAGTGCATTGAGACAATTTTTACTCAATATTTCTCTCTTAATGCAGAAGTAATGATTTCACTAATATGATTGTGTACATAATAAACGTTACATTACATTAATGTTACAAAAACAGCTGCAATTACACATAGTGGCCAGAACAAGCACCGGGGGGCCTTTTTGGATTGGGGCCCATAACTTAACTGTCACTGTCCACACATCAATCCATTACATTTAAGAATAGATATATGCTAAAACAGACAGAAATTAACACCACTAATACTAGCCTCCCTTCATTAATGGAAATGTCCCACAACCTTTACTATCCATGAAATGTCAGAGCCTCCCTTTAATAATGAAATGGGCAAGAGAAAGCCTCCCTTTACAAATTGAAATGTTCAGCAAACCATCCCCCCCCCCCCCCAATAACCAAATGTCCAGCAGATTTGCCGTACAATGAATGTCCGCAGCATACCTTAATAAGAAATGGACAGCAGCAGCTCCCCTTGCTAATGGAAATGTCCAGCTGCAGCTCCCTTCCTAATGAATGTCCAGCAGCCTCCCTCACAAATAAAGATCCAGCAGCAGCCTCCCTAAGAAAGTGATGATAAGATGTCCAATAGGCCTATCCCTAATCCATTTAATATCCAGCGGCCACCCCTTCACTATTTTCCCCAAGGGCCATTGTATATAATTTAAAAAAACTAATTAATTACCTCACATGCTTTGTGCTTCCCGACAGCTTCCCTTCATCCACGTTCTGTGGCCCCTCCCTGCGTGCCAAATGATGTAGACCCACCTGATGACATGATACAGTCCCAAATAATGACCGTGCAGGGATGTGTTTTTTCTTTCATGGTCCCAGGGTGGTGGCATCATCCAGAAAATCAACTTTGAAGGGAGATTAAATTGGTTGTCTACGTCAAGGCAGGGCAAAAGAGTTTAACACTGCATCAAGGTTGCATTCTCTAAATGCCTCCTTCCTTCATTGACATAATTCCCATTGGACTGTAAGGAGATCTGTTTAGAGTATGTCTCTGTATTGGTAGGGACCAATCAAAATACAGGTTTAAGAGTTTTCATATTATTACGGACTAGAGAAGGTACTTTAGTATCCAACCCGTTTACAAATCTCTCGGACTTGTGTTATAAGTGAATTTTCTGGATGATGGCATCATACCAGGTCATGAAAGAAACACAATCCTGGAAGGTCTCACTGCTTGGAAACATATCATTCAGTTTGTGGTAAATTTCTTCTGCTGATATGTTTCACTTTAACTTCCAACTAGTTAAGGTATGGGGGGGCTGTCCCGAGGCAGGAGGCACTCTGGCTTACGTTCTGGCCCTCCCCCAGGCCTGCAACACTTGCCTCCATTTTTCCCTCTTCCTCCTATCTCGTTTCTCCTTCCTCCTCCTCCTCATCCAGTAAGCGATGTCGTAGGGTTCCCTTGTGATGTCCACAGTTTCTCATAATGTCAGGTTTGCCATACTGTTCCATGGTTACATAGTGTTCTATGTGATGTTCCTAGGTTCCCTAGTGATGTCCTAGGGTTACATTTTGACATTTTGCTGTCCCTGAGTTTAGGGTAACAGTGATGGCCAACCTATGACACGCGTGTCAGCACTGACACCCGTCCGCCATTTTCAGTGACACCGGCTGGCTGGAGAAAATGCTTTAGTGCAGTTGTCTGTTGTCTGGGGCCCGGTCCGGGGCGGTTGGCGATGTGGTCCTGAAGCGGCGGGCTGCATCTCAGTCAGAGAGATCGCAGCTGCTGCTCCTGTCCTGCTCTGCTTGTCGCCCATGACCGCCGAGACGGAGCGTTGAGACGAGACAGCCCCAGCTCGGAAAGACGCACCTATGCTGTGCTGCGCGGGGAACATCTACAACAGGGCTAAGCGGCCTGAAGAGGAGTAACTGAGGCTCGTGGTGTCGGTGGAGGCCTTTGCCAGTTAGGTAAGTTAATTTATTGAGGTTGAGCTCTGTCCGGGCTGGGCTGTGAATGTACATCTTTGGGGGGCATTTCTCAGGACACAAATGTCCCTTAAAACTAGCTGTTGCTGGCTGCCACAGGTTCTCCATCACTGGAAGAATTCCCCCCCTCCCTCTCCTTATCTTAGTTCATCGGCCCCCACACCAATTAAATAACGCAAGACCAACACAAGAAACCACTGACAGATTAACAAAAGAAGTACACTAAGTCAGTAAGTTAATGACTATCATCCGTATTTGTTTATTTAAACATCCTAAATTATCACAAAATTAGGGTTTTTTCTCAAGGTGACACACCACCCGAGTTATGCTCGGTTTTTTTGGCGAATTTTGACACAGACACCAACTCAAAAGGTTTTGCCCATCACAACTGCCCTACAATTGAAATGGAAGACTCCACTTCGTCTGGGCAGCTGCCTGGATGTGGAGACAGTTGGACAATAACCGGAATACAGAAATAGACACTGGTCCACAGAATCCAACACATGTCTGAGACAGGAAATTAGGGTCTACTGCAGAGATAACCGCACAAGATACAGACAGACAGCGGAGTCAACATAATCGTAATTGCAAATAGAATGGTTGGTAGGCAAAGCAAAATCAATACACAAGAATAGCAAGAAACACTAGAGCAATAGCACTAATGGAACACAGCAAACTTAATAACCAGCACCCAATGAGGGGGTGGGCAGAATATAATGAGAATGGACATACCAAATCCAACAATTGACTGGATCTAGGCAGCCTCCATCACTCAAGCCACTGCAGCAAACATTTCAAACCCCACCACCGGCTTCCCAAAGAGCAGAAACGGACTTGTCACTCACGGGCACTCTGGGTGTGGTTTTTCCAGGCACAGAATCCTGAAACCTGATCTCATCAGTACAATTTGCGAGTTCTGACAGTTCTGGTATAATGTCATTATGTTCTATAGTGATGTCATTGGGTTCTATTGTCATGTCACTGGGTTACATTTTTATGTCATAAGGTTCCACTATGTTTCATAATGTTCCATTTTGATTTCATAGGGTTTTTTTGTGATATCATATTTTACATTGTGGCTGCCCTTATGTTCTATTGTGATATTCATAATAGGGTTCCATTGTGATATCATAGGGTCAATAATGTCCTGTATATGTCACAGGCTTGATTGTAATGGTGCACATCATTCTCAGTTGTAATGTCACAGTCTTGATTTTAAATGGCATAGGGTTTTCTTATTGTGAAGTTATAATTTTCCTTTGTGATGTCATACGGTTCCAATGATGTCCATAGGGTCTTCCAATTCATAGTATAACTTGAGTTAGAAATTCCATCACTATACAATGTTAGTTTGCTTTTCTACCAGTACGATGATACTGTTCAAACATTATTATTAACGCCTTCCCGACATTTGACCGTAATAGACTAGCATGGCGGGAGGGTGCGTTCTTCCCGCAAATCAATATTCTTACGTATGCTTACTGGCGCCCCGGCTCCTGCGAACCGGCGGCAGAAGCTGCGGGTGTCGGCTATATATAAGCCGCCCTGCTCTAACACCCGCGATCATATTTCTCCGAGTCGCGGTGTTAACCCTAACCTCCGCGTTCGCGCTGACCGCGGCGTGTCAGAGGCATTAAATGCAATCTGAAGGGAATGGACCCCCCGCTGCGCTTACCAGGGGGGGTCCGCTTGCTCCGAATCGCAGCCCCGGGACTGCGGTGCCCGGGTGCGGATCTCATCCGGAAGCCGGGGCCTGCCCTTCTGGCAGGACCCGGCTGGAAGACACTGGGCAATGCGCAGCCTCTCATGTCTTACATTACAAGTTGCATACTTCTGTATTGCTCTGTGTACCTTAAATAGCTTGACAAGTGATCAGAAGATCACTGTTCAAGCTAGATGTCCTTCCTGTAAAAAAAGTTAAAACAATAAATAAAAACAGGTTTTTAAAAATAAAAATAAATAATAAAAGAAAGTGAAAGTCCCCCCAAACCCACATTTCTTCCGGTACACAAGTAATAAAGTCATAAAATACACTAAATCCACAAAAAAAACCAACCCACTTATTGGTCAGCGCCGCGTCGTAAAATCTGTACAATAAATCCTAAATCATAATTGGAGTGGACTCCTCTCGTTCGAACGTGGTAAAAAAACCCCAAAAACTTGCCAAAAATTAAAACTTTTTATCAAATTGCTTTTACAAAAAATGTTCAAAAATGATCCGAAAAAGTTACAAGCGCCAAAAATGATACCACGGAAAAGCCAACCTTATCATCACGCAAAAAATTAAGCTCACAAACCAGCTCCGTCAACCAAAAATACTATAGTTTATGCTTGCTATAAAGATGGCAATACTAAAACAAATTCAATTTTTTCTTTCTAGTTCCTTCAATAAATTGGACAAATATCAAAAAACCTATATAAATTAGTATCACCGTAATCGTAGTGATCTCGTATAAAAGATATATATTATTGTTTATGCTACGCGACCCCCCCCCCCCCCTCAAAAGCTAAAAATCCAAAACAAGATTGATGATTTTATTTTTTCCTCCAACACGAAAAAATTAATAAAATTGCTTCAATAAGGCTAAACACCCTCTAAAATAAAGTTTTTTTACAAGTGCAGATCGCGTCTCGCTACAAATAAGCCCTTATTGTCTAAATTGCTTAGAAATAAAGATTGTCTAGCCTATTCCCAACGCGCGTTTAATAGAACGTGCGGCGGTAGTGACTTGCCAACAACACGGTTCAGACACAGTGACCGTGGTCAAGATTGGCAGCTGATCCTAACAGCCATCCCATCCTGCCCCATGGCCAGAGGGTTCCGTCGCCCCCACACCCCGCCCAGTTATTATCGCTGCTATTGGGCTTCATCATCCAGATTAGCCAATAGCAGCGAATTTACTTATTACGTCAGTAATCCCGGTCACCCATGTCTATAGACACGGTGGATCGGGCGGATTGGCTGCTGTTACCTGACAGCCCCATGTCCTTGTGGTTCAGGGGGTTTTGTTGCCCCCCCTCTGTCCATGTTTGCCGCTATTGGCTGGTCGTTTGGTCAAGGTAAACGCAGTCAATAGTCGTCACATGGGCAGCGCTGGGGTTGAATAAGACACCCTTGGCGATAAGTTCCCTACTAAAAGAAGATATGGTAACAAAAGCGCTGGCCGTGTCAAATTGTACAATTATGGTGTACAACTCTCGTGCTGTTCCAATGTGCAGTGTCCGCCGTATAATTCCCCGTTTTCAAGAGGAAGATATTAGGAAACTAATATTGGTACATAGAAGGATGGTGCCCCTGTACCTCTTGTTTAGATGTTCCTGTATTTTGTCAGGTCAGCATTTTTCAGAGTAAATTCTGCGGCTTCTTCTAAAGGTAGGACTCAATAAGATCTGTTTCTCAAAGAGAAATTTAGGATGGACCCTATATATGCTAAGGATGGAACCTAATATACTAGATGGACACTAGATACTACTAAGAGAACTCTCTGCGACAACTCCAGTGTGACCAAAGTTTAGATGGTCCCCTGTTCTATTCTATCCCACCTCCTTATACGCAACACATTTCAAAATTCACAAGCCCAACCTGTTGTGAATTCAGTAAAATAATAATTGTAACACTGTTATGTCCCGTTGCTCTCCCTATACCCCTCCATTATTTCAATAAGGGGCACCACATAACGGGCACTTGACACTTCAAAATAATTGGCAATTTCCATCTTGGACTCCATCGCAACATCATCGTATTTGGAAACACCTGTATGTTCAAATGCTCATTTTCACCACGTGTATTACACTACAACCACATATTACAACCTTGCTAAATTCCCCAAGGGTTGTACATTCAACAATAGGGTTCACTTTTCTTTCGGGTTTTTCCCTCCGCTTGTCACTACGGCTCTCCCAAATGTATCCTGACACTGTGAAGGATTTTCTTTTCTTGCAAATTTGGCCTCTAAAAGACAAACACCACCTCTTTTCCTCTATTGTGCGTCCCCATAAAGCATTTTATAATGCACATGTGGGGTACTTCTTTCTACTTCTTCTACACTCGGCGAAAATAGGTTTTATCGACCTTTTTCGGGGTTATTATATATTATCCCTTGTGGCTTACATAAATTGGGTAAAGTGACATTTATAGGAAAATTTTCACCTTTTTAAATGTTTAGGGCCTAATTGGATTCTTCACCTGTAAGGGGCAAATACTATATTACACATTGCAAAATTCTCTAAGTTGTGTGTGTTCAAAAATTAGGGTCACTTTGTTGGATTCTTATCTGTTTTACCACTAGGGCTCTCCAAAATGCATGTTCAAACATTTCGTCAAATTTGCTTCTAAAGACAACCTCCCCCCTTTCCTTTTAAATGTGCGCCCAAACAACATTTATATACACATGTGGGGTTACTTCTACACTCAAGAGAAATAAGGTTTACACATTTTTGGGGTTATTACATTTTTTTTATCCTTGTGGCTACAAAAAATTGTGGTACAATGACCCTTATAAGAAAATGTTTCACCTTTGTCCCCTATTTAAGAAAGCCCTAATTAAATCAAACACCTATTATGGACAGCATACTCATATTACACCTTACAAATTCTCTAGGGTGTGTCTTTTCCACAATGGTGTCACTTGTTGTGTCCGCTCTGTTTGGTAACACTCCTGTCTCCTAAATGCATCTGACACATTAAGGATGTTTGTTCAAATTTGGCTTCTAAAGGCCAACGCCCCTCTTTCCTTCTTAGCTTCACTTTCGTACCCATACAAAATTTTATTTCATGTGTGGGGCAATTTTATTTACTCGGGCAGAATGCTAGTAATACAACATTTTGGGGTTGTTTCATCTTTATGGCCTTATGGGATACAAATTAGCCGTAAAAGTGGACTTTTTTGTGAAACTGTCCATCTTTTTGTTTTTCCTTTTAGGGCCCTATTGAAGCAAACACCTGTGGAGGAAATACACCATTAACACCTTGGCTAATTCTCCCAAAGGTGCACTTTCCAAAATGGTGACACTTGTTGGGGTTCCCCTCTGTTTTGGTACCACTAAGGGCTCTCCAAATGCATCAATCCTGACAACCTGTAATGGATTATTGTCAAATCTGGCTTCTAAAGGCCAAAGCGCCTCCTTCCCTTCTGAGCCCTACTGTGTACCCATACAGCACTTTATATGCACAAGTGGTGCAGGTTTGTGCTTAGGCGAAATAGTTTTACACAGACATTTATGGATTGTTTCATCTTTTATCCCTTGTGGCTGCTTATCAAAATTTTGGGGTAAAAAAGTGCTTTTTTGAGGAACATTTTCACCTTTTTTTTATTTATTTTCCCTTTGGGGCCTAATTGATCAAACACCTGTTTGGGGGCAAATCCACAATTACCCTTGCTACTCTCCAAGGGGTGTACTTTCCAGAATGGTTTCTCTTGTTGGGGCCTTTTCCTCTTTTTTTGGTACCATTATGGCTCTCCAAATGCATCCTGACACATAAAAACTTTTTCAGGCCATGTTTGCCCTGCAAAACGAACACGCTCTTTCCATTCCAAGTGCCCCCCTGTGCCCTACAGAAGGGTCGTGACAAAATGGGCATTGGCATGCTCAGTGAGAATTGCCTTTAAACATGTAAATGCATTTTCCTTTTAACCCCTTTGTGAAGGTGCAAATTTAGTGTTCAAGAACTAGTGTAAAGATAAAATTCATTTCTGTAATTTCATCACTTTCATTTATCTTTCATTCAACCCTCATGACACGCTCAAGGGTTAACAAAATCCCAAAGGTTGTTTTTGAATATTTTAGGGCTGTAGTTTCTAATTGTGTCATTTTGGGGGTTTCTTCAGGTAGGCCTTTACAGTCACTTCTAAACAACTGAGACCCTCCAAAAGTAGGGTTTTGATGATTTTTTCGTGAAAATCAGAAAAATTGCACCCTAAGTTATAAGCCTCTAACATCCCTAAAAAAAAGGAAGGATATTTTAGAAAAATATGCCAAGTTAAAGCAGACATATGGAAAATGTTAGTTATCAAGTTATTTTTTAGTGATATGACTAACTTTCCAAAAAGTAGAAATTTTTGAATTTTGAACATTGTTTTTTTTCAAAATTTTGGCAATTTCGCATTTATTTCATAATCAATACAAACATCTTTATTAATTCTTTCCGACCACCATGAGTAAATGTGTCACGAAAACATCTCAAATCAACTGGATATGTTAAAGTGTTTCCACAGTTATAACCACTTAAATAGACCTGTCAGATTTGTAAAAATGAGGGCCGTGCAGGAAATGGTGAATAGTGGCTCAGCGTTAAGGGGTTAAAGAGGTATTCCAGCTTCATTTATATTGATGATGGTATGAATGCCACTTATCAGCCAATGCCTGCTGCCACCAGAATGGAATCAACAACACAGAATGGAACTGTTGATATGTCAGGTGTTCTGAAACTCACCTTTCGCACCTCGTGAGAGCAGATAGTCTGGCTGGAAGCCAGATGCTTGTGAAGCAAAACACTGTACTGGAGTGACAATACATCCACCTGGGGTAATGTTTGTGTTACCAAATATGACATGAAGCTCCTTCTATATAATGTCGTTAACAGGACTCAAACCATTCATCATTAGTTACTAGTCTGTACAGGTACAAGTAGAAAAATGAGGAGGGGAAGAGCTGGAAGATACCCACCTTGACCTATATATAAGTACATTCAATTTACATACAATATTGCCAACCCAGGTCGCTAATGAACACAATGACAAGAGAAAAGTGCAAGTGCCTGTACAAATTTTTTGTGTGGCAAAAAGGATGAATATCTTGTAAGGTGCGTCAACAATTTTACCTGAATAAAAAGTTCCCGGTTCAACCCAGGTGGCTGACACCCCGACGCACGTGTTTTTGGCACAAACTGCCTTCATCATGGTTATTTCTTCCCTCCCCTTCCTGGGATTGATTATGTTAGGCTACCTTTTTTAACTCTTTCAATATCATTATTCTCATAGAGTACATGTTATACGTAGTGTATTTCACGCATTACCTTTAGGGCAAGTATAGTGTATGTCCTACAAGGTAGAAGCAACATAGGACATGTAACACATGTGAGAAAATACTCACTACAACAGATTGTCATCAACTGTCTTTGTCCTTGTGATGAGCAGATGATTCACTCCTTATGCTGACTAGTCCAGTCAATTGTACAAGACTCATGCCATAGCTTGTAGTATTCAAATATTGTGCAATAAGTTGATACATAGAAGCTTCATTTCAATTGAAAAGAGGACCACCTGTATATGATATTTTTAACACTATTGTCATGTCACAATAACTCCTCAGAAATAATGGTGTTAAATCATTTTAACACTCCCCTTAAGGATCGCGGTTTTTTCCGCTCATTTCTCGCTCTCAACTTCAAAAATCCATAACTTTTTCATTTTTATGGTTTTTGGGGTTTAAACAACAAAAAAAAAAAAAACAAAAAGACCTGTGTGAGGCTTATTTTGTGCGTACCACTTACTTTTCCTGTAATGTTATTTATTTTAACATGCCGTGTACTTGCGAAGCTGAAAAAATTCCAATGTGGAAATGAAAAAAAAACCCCCCAACTTCCGTCACATTCTTGTGGGCGCAGTTTTTTCGACTTTGACCTGTGCACTCAAATAACACCTCATCTTTATCTTTGGTTCCGGTGCGATCGCGGTGATACCAAATTTATACAATTTTATTGTGTTTTAAAATAATTTTCAAAATTAAACGAATGTGTAACCAAAAAGAAAAATTTTTTGAATTTGCCATCTTCTGACGCTATATACCATTTTTCATACTTTTGGTGCACTGAGCTTTGTGAGGTGTCCATTTTTGTGAAATGAGGCGACGTTTTCATTGCTAAACCCATTTTGAGGTCTGTGCACATTTTGATCATTTTTTGTTTCTTTGTTATGTGAATGTAAAAAGGTGTAAAAGGGTCGCATTTTTTTTTTTTTTCCTTTTTTTTCGCCCACTAATTCTTAGACATCTAGGGTACATTAACGCTAGATGGATCAGATCGCTCCTACCATAACTGCAATACTCTGTATTGCATATATGGCATTTTTGCAGGTCATCATTCATGAGCCACTGGCTCATTGTAACGAATCTGCAGAAGCCATGTAGCCTCTTGTCAAATAAGACCCGCGGCTACATGGCAACCGATCACCCCACCCCCCGATGTGACGTTTGTGTGGGCGCGACATCGTAATAAAGATTGCTCGCCCGCTCGCACGCCGGATGACTTGCCGGCGGCGTTGAGAGGGGTAATGCCGCGACCGACCGCGTTATTAGCAGTTGGGGTTTTCTTTTCTGCAAGCAAAAACCCCCACCTTTGTATGAAGAGGACCCTCTTCATACACTCCGTCACCTCTGCGCCATAGAGCTTCGGCGAGAGCATGAAGGTTAAACTTACTCATGATGTTTGTTTTCCCATGGTGTAATAACTGTACTTCCATCACTGAGTAGATTTGAGGCACAATTCCTTGTATGAATTATACTATGCCGCAGTAAAAGGTATTTTTGAGCAACCACATGGAAGGTTTTGTTTTCGAGGCGACACTAGTGGTGACTTCAAAGTGAAAGTATTCCCTCTTCCCTACCTTGGTTTAGTATCCCTAGCTCAGGATTCAGCTCTATCTTGACATTCATATGTCAAACAAAACCGTCCCCCCTCAATCAAGGCTCTGCAGATGAGAAACTCATTTGATAAGGGCTTCTCCTCTATCAAACTGAAGCCAAGAACAAAATACATAGCTGAAATTCTTTGGGGAACAATACAACCCTCTTCACTAGGGAGGGGTTCTGCGCCCTAAAATCTACTCAGTTCTACAACCACTACAGATTAACAACCCAGCAATCCGAAACCACTATGCTGCTAACATAAGAATAATGGGGGAGTGGGTCCTCCGGTGTGCAACCAGCTGCCACTCTGCTTGCCCTTAAGGAAACCTACCACTTCGGATAGGGCTTCAAGTAGCACATTCCGTGCAACGCACTCAAGGGTGATCTGGGTGCCGGCGCATATCTTTGTTCTGGTTCTTAAACAGTTTAAATCGTTAAAAAACACTTAGTAGCTTTATATAGGAAGTGCTACACCACAACGGTGGTTCGCGCTCGCGCACCAGCACGTGAACCACTTTCTATTCAAACGACGCACGGCCAAGTTGAATCTTACTTCGTAAAAAGATTAACTAAAGGTTTTAAACACTTTAAACTGTTTGGAAGAACAACAAAGATAAGGCGCTGGTCAGGCTGCACCTGAGCTGGTGCACGGCTTTTGCTGGCTTAGAAACACCATCGGAAGTGTAGGTTTCCTTTAAAGGGCACCTACCACACGATTCTACCTATAAGGTAGATAGGGTGGTAGGTGGATGTAAGGGACGTGAGAGGCTCTTTTAGAGCTAATCCTAACATCCCCGCTAACTTTTAATAAACTTTATTCCCTAAACATGTAATTTAGTTTATCGGCTACTGGGGCGTGGAGTAGCCGGGGCACGAGGCCTAAAAGCGGCGGCTACCCCGACCCCAGTAGCCCCACGTTACCCTCCTACCCTTGTGTTCCGCGCGCGGCATCCACAAGCGAGTTCTGCGCATGACGCATAGCTCGCTCGGAGCTGTGGCTGCTCAGCTGCGTCTGCGCATGCGCAGAACGCCAGCATGTCGGGCGAGGGCCGCAGCTATTAGGAGCTGCGCGCCGAACACACCAGTGGTAGGATGGAGTACGTGGGCTAATGGGGGTGAGAGCCGCGCTGTGTAGCCCTGGCCCGGTGACTCCACGCCCCCGTAGCACGCATAAACTAAAAATGTTAGGGGAATAAAGTTTATTAAAGTTGCGGGGACGTGAGGATTTAGCTCGTAAAAAGAGCTTCTCCCACTCCTCCCTTACATCAACCCTACCACCCATTCACCTTTATTAGGTGATAGTGGTGTGGTAGGTTTCCCTTTAAGAGAAATCCATATTTCCTATTAATTGCAAACTATAAATATAATGGACACTACAAACATTGAATTGGAATGAATGACTTTATAAATAAATTGGCCTAATATAATACCACCCATATAGCAACCTAACATATGTATTTTTCCCCCTTAAATTCCTTTTACATATGGTTGAACGTTACACTGGTAGATTTTCCATTAACTAGGGACAAGTGTTAATGCCAGATTAATGCTTGTCCATACTTACAAATGTCTCTAGAGGCAGTATAGCCCCAGCCTGCCTTATCGTGGCCATCGTATTCGCCTGCATTTTTTCTCTAGTAAAATAATCACTTTCCTAAGTGTCCCCTGTACTGCTATTTCAGTGATCAGAATGGATCATAAAATAAGTTGTAAATCATGTAAGGTATGGCATAGGCCTGCCATGGTTCCATAATAACAGTACTAATAGCATCCTGACCAGAAAGGTGCAGAGGTTATAGCATCCTCTACTTTTGGAGGTGAAATATGGTACAAAATTCTCCCCTAATCCCTGCTTTTTATCAGGAGAGGGGATCATACCAATTGATTCTAAAGCAACATGGCAGCACATCTGTGCTCTCTGCCTGCAACAGAATATGGTCCAAAAGATATAGTTTATTGTATCTGTGCCAGTTTTTGTTCAAATTTGCAATTAAAAAAGTGGCTTGTGGTAGTTGCACATGTATTTATATGATGTGTTGTGCCACTTTTGTTGAGTTGTTGTATTTGTCTTTACTTTGAAAAATGTGCACCTAAATGGGCCAGAGTTATGGTGTGTTTCCTAGTTGCACCACTTAATACTGCAGGTCGGCAGTTATTCGTTGTGACCTCATAAAGCAAAGTGCACAAGAAAAAAACGTTGTTGCACAACTGTGTCACATCTGAAAACAGGACCAGCTTATTAAGAGTAGTTGACATATGGATTATCTGGCACAAACTGCACTTAGGTGATGGCAACCAGTTTTCATTATTTAGGGACTGATCATGTCATCAGGTGGGTCACATCATGTTGGCACGCAGGGAGGGGCCACAGGAAACTGTGGATGAAGGGAAGCTGGCGGGAACACCAAGCATGTGAGGTAATAATAGTTTTTTTAATTATATACAACTGGACCCTGTGGGGGATAACAATGAGTGAAGGGGTGGCCGACCTGGATATTAATGCTTGAGGGTAGGCCTAGTGGACATCTTATATACAGCTTTCTTAAGGGAGGCGTGCTGCTGCGGTATCTTTATTTGTGAGGGAGGCTGCTGGACATTCTTAGGAAGGGAGCTGAGCGTGGACATTTCATTCAGCAAGGGGAGGCTGCTGGTCATTTCATTATTAAGGTATGCTGCGGACATTTCATTGTAGGAAAATCTGCTGGACATTTGGTTATTGGGGGGGGGGGGGGATGGTTTGCTGAACATTTCATTTGTAAAGGGAGGCTTCTGCCCATTTCATTATTAAAGGGAGGCGTCTGACATTTCAGGATAGTAAAGGTTGTGGGACATTCCATGAATGAAGGGAGGCTAGTATGTAGTGGTGTAATTTATGTCTGTTAGCATATATCTATTCTTAAATGTAATGGATTGATGGTGTGGCAGTGAAAGTTAAGGTATATGGGGCCCCAATCCAAAAGGCCCACAGGTGCTTGTTCTGGCCACTATGTGTAATTGCAGCTGTTTTGTAACATTAATGTAATGTAACTGTATATTATGGAACATCAATATTAGTGAAATCATTACTTCTGCCATTAAGAGAGAAATATTGAGTAAAAAATTGTCTCAAGCACTGGTGCCCCCTCGCAGGTCAGTGCAGTGGGGCAAATAAAGTTGCCAGAATCTTTCTCAGGAAAAGATCTAATCCAAGTGATACATGTTTCTGTATAAAGGAAAAGTGGCTTATTTGATCCTTTTACTTCAAAGTAATTGTAAAGTAGTAAAATACTGTAAAGCTTGTCCAAACAGATAATACAAGGACGCTAATAACATCTATACCGTGGCGCGGTGCACAGACTCCTGCATTATGAGGATCAAGAGCCCAATAAGCACCAACATTATGATACAAAAGATACCAATCAATAGAGATGAGTAAACTTTTCAAAAGTTTATTTCTGGTGGTTCAAGGAATTTGCACTATTTCATTTAATGTAACAGAATTTTCACTGTTTTCTGCTGTGAAGTAAGCCAACTAATAGTCGGCGCAAAGTACTTTTATAAATCTGGTGCAGTATAAGACGATCTGGTTTAACTCTGCACTTTCTAACTTTGAGACACTTTTGTAAGCCATCTCAAGATGTCCAAGTACCAAAATCTGGCAGCTAGAAGCTGGACTAGATGTCAGCTGTAAATTATACCAGTTCCCTGACATAAATCAGAGTTGGTTTCAGGTTATTGTGGGCAGTAAATTTACTGTGGACCCTCTTTTGCGTGTTTTGGAAGTATTTCTATCCACCCTATAGATGTTTAACCCCTTAACGACCTGGCCCTTTTTAGTTTTTTCAATCCTTTTTTCATTCCCATCCCACTTCAAATCTATAACTTTTTATTGTCCCATGTACAGAGCTGTGTGATGGCTTGTTTTCTGCACAAATTGCACTTCATAGTGATGGTATTTAATTTCCCATGTCGTGTACTGGGAAGCGGGAAAAAATTCCAAATACAGTGAAAATGGTGAATAAAAAAGCATTTGCGACATTTTCTTGTGCGCTTGGATTTTACAGCTTTCACTGTGCACCCAAATACTGTCTACTTTATTTTGGGTCGGTGCGATCATGGGGATACCTAATTTGTATAGCTTTATAATGTTTCATACATTTACAAAAAACACCTCCGTACAAATTTTTTTTTTTTATTTGCCATTTTTGGCACTAATAGCTTTTCATACTTCGTTGTACGGAGCTGGTGGGTGGTGCCATTTTTTGCAACTTTTGATGACATTTTCATGTTTTCATATTCATTTTTAGACTGTGCTCCTTTTGATCACTTTTATAGATTTTTTTTTTATATTTGTCAAAATGGCCAAAAGTTTTATTATTTTTGACTCTGGGCGTTACAGGGTTAAAAGCAGTGAAACCCGTTTTATTATTTTTGAGATAGATCTGGCATTTGGGACACGGCGATAGCAAATGGGGCACATTTACTTACCCGGCCCATTCGCGATCCCGCGGCGCGTTCCTGCACAGAGATTCGGGTCCGGCTGGGATTTAGATGGTAGTTCCTCCGCCGTCCACCAGGTGGCGTTCTGCAGCGCCGAAAATAATCTTAACGCCCCGGAATGCAACCATCCCATAGAAGGTGAAGGTGAGCGCTCCCCCAAGCGACACATTTTCGGATTTTAAATGCGGCATGTTTTTTCGAATACGTCGGTGGTTTTCGTTCAGGCCACGCCCCCCGATTTTCTGTCGCGCGCAGCATGCCGGCCTCGATGCGCGCCAATCGACGCGTGCAAAAACTCCAAACCCGGGTGCAAGTTCTTACAAGCGTCGCAATCGGATAATATTCGGGGTAACACGTCGGGAAAACCGCAATCGGGAACCTTAGTAAATGTAAACCCCCATATGTGTTTATGATTTTAATGTTTATTATCTTTATATCCTATCAGTTCTAGGGAAAAGTGGGTGATTTGAATTTTTAGGTTTTTTTTATTACAATTTTTTTTTAACTTTAAGTTTTATTTTTACTATTATTCAGACTCCCTAGGGTACTTTAACCCTAGGTTGTCTGATTGATCCTAACATATACTACAGTATGGCAGTATATGGGGATTTTCCTCCTCACTCATTACAATGCGCTGATAGCACATTGTAATCATAGGGTTAATACGAGTCAGCCTCAGGTCTTCAAAAGACCCTAGCCTGTCATGGTGATGGATTGGCAATCCCCGATGACGTCACGGGGAGCGACAATCCTCGCGAGATGGCGGCGCAATATGCAGCAAAGACTTACCGGCCATGGAGAGGGCTCAGCCCTCGAGCCCATTCCGTGCACCGGGACAGTGCTGGTAGAGAACTTTCTCCGACAGTGGCCATGTCTGCCACACTGTCCCTAACCTTTGAAGCATTGCGTCACAAAGCTCATTTTGATTCAAGTTCACAAGACTCATTAGTTGTAGATTTAATGGAGTTGGATAGGTTAATGGAGAGGACTCTCCATTTGAATCAAGACCTTTTGTTGTAGAAAAGTATTGGGAGAACTGAGAAGAATTCTCTAATTGGAATTATGACTATTGGAAGGCTAATTTGTACATTATTAGAAGCGTGCATAGAGGTGAGAGCCAACAAACTATACACATATATGACATTGTCGCTTAGGGAGCAAATGATCAATGGTCAGACTAGGATTATCAGAGAAGCTCAGTTTGGCACAGTGTCAATCCAGGCCTGGTTGCAGCATTAAGTTATAACCTGCACATAAAAAAAACATTGGGCACAATTACCGTATAGTATATGTTAACCCGAGTATAAGCCGGGAGTGAAAGTCACAGGTACAGCACTACGTTCTAAGTGGTAAAAAATATGAAGTCTTTATTTTCCAAAGAGTAAAATCCACATCAGTAACATACAGTTAAGCTTCACAGACCGACGCATTTCAACACTTGCGTGTCTTTATCAAGGTCTTTATAAGCCGGGGTACCTAATTTTACCAAAAAAACTGGGAAAACTTATTGACTTAAATATAAGCCTAGGGTGGGAAATGCAGCTGCTACTCTCTAATAAAATAGTAGTCTAGTAGTCTCCATTCATGAATAATATGTCCACAGCAGCCCCTCCAATTAATATAATGCTGAGCAGAGTGGCCCCCTTAATAAAATGCCAGCATAGTGGCCCCCTTAATAAAATCCCCAGCAAAGTGGCCCCCTTGATAAAATCCCAAGTATAGTGGCCCCCCTGATAAAATCCCAAGCATAGTGGTCCCCTTGATAATATCCCCAGCAGAGTGGTCCCCTTGATAAACTCCCCAGCAGAGTGGCCCCCTTGATAAAATGCCTAGCAGAATGTCCCCCTTAATAAAATACACAGCAGAGTGGCTTGATGAAATGCCCTGCTGAGTGCCCCCTTAAAAAAAATAAACGTAGTACTCACCCTCCATCGCTGTGCCCAGGCGTCCTCTTCTCCCCGCAGCAGGTCTTCGGGTTCCTCCATGAAAATCCTTTTAGAGTAGCATCAAAGTGGTCCAGACCACAATAAACCTTATCCACAAACTGCACAAAAACAGTTACAGAATTTTTAGAGATATGGGGTGAGATTTATCAAAGTGTTGCCAGTGCTTGGTTAGACTAGACAGTCTTCTTTTGCTATAGATTTATCCCAGCGTCTGATGATGGGTGATAGATCTGCTCTAGTTTAAGACTGGAGTTGTACTTTGCACCATCTATTAGTTCGTCAGGTTTACTGTTCCAATTTGAGGAGCACCAAATTTTTTCCATGAGGCCACAGAAACCCGTTTTATAGGCCAAATTCCCTTTGTCATACTAGTCAGAAGAGTCAATAGTCAATGGTCTAAAATCCTAAATAGTGTCAAAAGATGTGATGCAAGACACCTCAAGGTGCAGCAGAAATTCATGTGGCTATTGCCAGAAAAACCCCAATTAGATGAATAGAGCTTAAAGAGGACCTGTCACCCATAAAAAAGCAATAGCGCTACAACAGATGCAGCAGTGTTACACTGCTAGTGTTATCAGAAACCTCCGATAAAGCTACCAGACACTGCTGCGAAATACAATAGGAATGCTCAAAGCAGTCCAGTGTATTCATGATGGCCAGAGGAGCTGCCTCTTCCCCGTACCACCCCGCCCATTTCATAGGTTTGTGGTGACAGCCGAGCTTCATGCGGCAGTCACGCCTCAAAGTTCCGCACCCTCCGGAATACATCGGACTGCTTCGAGCATGGTCCGGTGTACCTGTTGTACTTTGCAGTGATGTCCGCTAGCTTTATCGAAGGGTTCCATGTAACACTGCTGCATCTAAGATGCTCTAAAAAGCAATAAAAATATGTTATGCACTCCAAAATAACACTGCTAAAAAGAACAATTCTTTTTGCAAAAAATAATCAGTTAACCAGATTTGTCACCCGAAAGACTAAAAATGTTATGCCTCTGAAAAGATGGTGATGCTAAAATTAACAATACTTTTTCCAAATTAGTTTTATTCTACTGGCTATAGTCGGCTATAGCAGCGTTACCTAAAGTGTCAGACAAAGTGAAGCCACAATACAAACACCTCATAAATACAAACTCCAACTAAGAAGAGGTGCAGAGGAGAGCAACTAAGATTATTAGGGGAATTGAGAGACTAGAATACAGTAACAGATTACAAAATTGATCACAGCTTGTGTCTCTGTAAAAGACTTTTTTTTAGCATTTAACAAGTCTGTACTTCTGCCATATATGAGGAATAAAAAATAAGATGTAAGTGTGAATAAATTCTCATGTTCAAATTTGTAATGTTACACTCTAGCAAAGCTGCAGATATGTAACAAGTTACTCCTAATTGTATATATTCATAGGTATTATCAATATTGTAGATTGGATGTCTCACAACTGGACACAGACACCAAACCTGTGACCAACACTTAGTGGGCCCCCGACCTCCAATCAAAAAATTGGCATTAAATTCTGTGCTCCTAGTTGGGTCGAATTACCTTTTCATCTGATTCCATTTTTACACATTCAAAGCTGACCGGGTTGATAGCTTTACCGTCATCTGGGGATTTCAAACTTTCATGAGATGGGTGATAGATCTGCTCTAGTTTAAGACTGGAGTTGTACTTTGCACCATCTATTGTGTCGTCAGGTTTACTGTTTCCAATTGAGGAGCACCAATTTTTTCCATGAGGCACAGAACCCGTTTTTAAGGCCAAATTCCTTTGTCATACTATCAGAAAAGAGTCAATAGTCAATGGTCTAAATCCTAAATGTGTCCAAAAGATGTGATGCAAGACACCTCAAGGTACAGCAGAAATTCATGTGGCTATTGCCAGAAAAAACCCAATTAGATGATAGAGCTTAAAGAGGACCTGTCACCCATAAAAGCAATAGCGCTATAACAGATCAGCAGTGTTACACTGCTAGTGTTATCGAAACCTCCGATAAAGCTACCAGACACTGCTGCGAAATACAATAGGAATGCTCAAAGCAGTCCAGTGTATTCATGATGGCCAGAGGAGCTGCCTCTTCCCCGTACCACCCCGCCCATTTCATAGGTTTGTGGTGACAGCCGAGCTTATGTGGCAGTCACGCCTCAAAGTTCCGCACCCTCGGAATACATCGGACTGCTTGAGCATGGTCCGGTGTACCTGTTGTACTTTGCAGTGATGTCCGCTAGCTTTATCGAAGGGTTCCATGTAACACGCCTGCATCTAAGTAGCGCTAGCTGCTTAAAAAATGGCTCAAAGCAATAAAATGTTATGCCTCCAAATAACACTGCTAAAAAAACAATTTTCTTTTGCAAAAATAATCCGTTAACCAGATTTGTCACCCGAAACTAAAAACGTTATGCCTCTGAAAAGATGGTGATGCTAAAATTACAATACTTTTTCCAAATTAGTTTATTCTACTGGCTATAGTCGGCATAGCGTTACCTAAAGTGTCAGACAAAGTGAAGCCACAATACAAAACTTCATAAATACAAACTCCAACTAAGAAGAGGTGCAGAGGAGAGCAACTAAGATTATTAGGGGAATTGAGAGACTAGAATACAGTAACAGATTACAAAATTGATCACCAGCTAGAGATGAGCGAGCACTAAAATGCTCGGGTACTCGTTATTTGAGACGAAACTTTTCCCGATGCTCGAGTGCTCGTCTCGAATAACGAACCCCATTGAAGTCAATGGAGACGTCGAGCATTTTTTTCAAGGGGACCAAGGCTCTGCAGGGAAGCTTGGGCAACACACTGGAACCTCAGAAAAGGATGGAAACACCACGGAAATGGACAGAAACACAGGGGCAGCATGCATGGATGCCTCTGAGGCTGCTTAAAATCGCACCATTATGCCAAAATTATGGGCAACAGCATGGCCATGACAGAGTGACAGAATGAAGCTAGATAGAATCTAAAACATGCATAATACCCTGACACTATAGGGGACGGCATGCAGAGGCAGCGCAGCAGGCTAGAGAGTGGCATGGCGACATACCCTAAATGGACTCAGGCTTCAAACCAATGGGTGGCAGAGAGGAACCAAAGGGTGAGCAAGAAGCGCTCAAATATATCGGTACATGATAAAGTTTGCCAGTATATTTTGTGGATACACAGCAGGGTGGCGACAAAGTTAACATGAAGCCATGAAAACAACCCAAAATTCTGGCCTGCACAGCTCGTTTGATAAGGGGACCATGTATGGAGGCAGTGGACTGTAGTAGATTAAAGGTGCTGCAGTTAAAACTATGTTAGTTGGATCTTGGCATGGAGCTGGCGCTCCGCTGCCAGGCGAGCTTTCGCCAATCCAAGCCCTGTCTCTAGACTCCCCAAACAGCACTTCTAAGAACCTTTGTATAAGATCAAGTGTAGTAGCGTTCTTATAAGTTTAGGATATGCCGGGTGAGGGGGATGTAAACAGAGCGCAAGAAGCGCTGAAATAATATCGGTAAATGATAAAAGTTTGCAAGTATATTTGTGGATTACACAGCAGGGTGGCGACAAAGTAACAAGTTTGATGTGGAATGCCCTGTATAGCTCTTGGGCGGTGTGCCTTTTATCACCTAGGTCATGCAGTTTGAGCACCGCCTGCTGTCGCTTAGCGACGACTGCTGCTGTGCCTAGAGCTACGACTGATGGCGCCATCACCAGGGATTGTAATTCGGAGGAGGAGGAGGTGGAGGAGGGTTGGGAGGGGTATAGTAGGCCTTTGAGACCTGGGACGAAGGTAGGCCCGCAATTCTCTGGTCGGCAGATATGACCAGTCCCCAGGGTCAGACTCGGTCCCAGCCTGCACCAAGTTAAGTGTAGTAACGTCTTATAATTTGGGATATGGCGGGTGAGGGAATGTAAACAGATGCGCAAGAAGCGATGATGCGCCATGAGCTGGCGCTCCGCTGCCAGGCGAGCTTCGCCAATCCAAGCCCTGTCTCTAGCTACTCCCCAAACAGCACCTTCTAAAGAACCTTTTTGTATAGATCAAGTGTGTAGACGTTCTTATCAGTTTAGGATATGCCGGGTGTGAGGGGAATTAAACAGATGCTGCAAGAAGCGCTGAAATAATATTGGTTAAATGATAAAAGTTTGCCAGTATATTTTGTGGATAACCCGCAGGGTGGCGACAAAGTTAACAACTTTGATGTGGAATCCATGAAAACACCCAAACTTTCTGCCTTCGACACACCTCGTTTGATAAAGGGGACGATGTATGGAGGCAGCTATATGGACGACTTTGGAGGTAGCAATGGAGCAACGTGGGAGGCTGCTATGGAGACAATTAATTTGGATAGGTGTATGTGGCAGTCCCAAAAATTTTTCAAACCAGAGGAGCAGTAGGTGGCCCTCCAGTAAAATGGAATGAGATTGAGTGCCTGTATTTGGCAGTCCAAAAAAATTTTCAAACCAGAGGAGCAGGTAGGTGCCCTCCAGAAAATTGAATAGATTGAGTGCCTGTATGTGGCACTCCCAAAAATTGTTTAAAACAGAGGACCGGGTAGGTGGCCCTCCAGAAAATTGAATAGATTGAGTGCCTGTATGTGGCACTCCCAAAAATTGTTTAAAACAGAGGACCGGGTAGGTGGCCCTCCAGAAAAATTAAATGCATAAAGTATATAGCTAGAGCAGTGGGCCCTGTCAAAAAATAGCCAGTTTCCTCTGCTTTACGTACAAAGAGGAGGAGAAGAGGAAATGAGGAGGGAGAGTGGATCATTATTCAGGTTGAGCTTCCTTCACCTGGTGGAGATTGGAAATTATGAGAAATCCAGGCTTTATTCATCTAATAAGCGTCAGCCTGTCAGCGCTGTCAGTCGACGGCGTGTACGCTTATCGTGATGATGGCACAGCCTGCACTGAAACCCGCTCGGACAAGACGCTAGCGGCAGGGCAGGCAAGACCTCCAAGGGTACAGCGCCGTTCGTGCCACATGTCGCTTTGAAACCCGTAGTTGTAGGGAGCTGTGTGATCATTTAGGACTATGGTATGGTCAGCACGTACTCCCTCACCTCTTTCTGTAAAGATCAGCCCTACTCTTCCGAGACTGGTGACAGGTGACAGTGTCTTGCTGGGGTGACATAAAGCTGGCAAAAGCCTTGTAAAGACGTACCCTTGCCAGTGCTGGACAAGCTGCCTGCTCGCCTACTCCCCTCGCTACTTGTCCGCAGAACACGCACTCTGCCGCTAGCCGCTGTCAGAAGGGAATATGTTTCAGACTTGTGCACCAGGGCTGCTGGTATTCATGCATTCTCACACCTCCTTTCCTCGCAGGATGAGAGTGGAAAGATTTGCTGTGTACCGTGGGTCCAAGAGATGAACACCAGTTAATCGGTGCTGGAAAAATTCTTTGAATGCGAGGGTCACGGGATAGGCAGCCTAGCATGAAATCTGCCATATGTCGCCAGAGTACCACGCGTAAGAATTCACTCCCCTCACTGCCTGACTGTCCATTTCCTCCTCCTCCAACTCCTCCAACTCCTCTTCTTCTGCCCATACACGCTGAACAGGAAGGACTCAACACAATGGTCCCCTCTTGTGTCTCGCCAACATTCTCCTCCTCTTCCTCCTCATCCTCCTCCACCTCCACCTCCTCCGATAGCGCTGAGAAACAGACCTGAGGGTGCTTGGCATCAACAGGGAATCTTCTTCCCCCGTCTCTGTGACGAGCGCAAAGCTTCCGACTTCATGCTGATCAGAGAGTTTTTCAAAAGCAAGCAGCGGGATGGTGAGGATGATGATGGCGGCATCGCCACTGACCATGTGTTGGACTCCTCAAAGTTACTCAGGACCTGACAGATATCAGACATCCACGTCCACTCTCATTGTAGACTGAGGAAGCTGACTGACCTGACTTACCAGTTCTGGTGGAAGTTGACATCGGCAGTCTACAATGGCTCGGCGCTGCTGGTAACTCTGGATAACATGGTCAGTGTTGAATTCCACCTTTGGGCACGTTCGCACAACAGTCGGTGAGCGGCAGTTGGAGGCGGCGGCTGCGCTGCCCTGAGAGTGGGCATCTGTGCTGGACTTCCTGAAATGCGCACAGATGCGGCGCACCTTCGTGAGCAAATCAGACAGATTGGGTATGTCTTGAGGAAACGCTGAACTATCGATTAACACATGGGCCAGGCATGGCACATGTGTCAGTCTGCCGAGTTGCAGAGCCGCCACCCAGGTTACGGCCGTTGTCACACCACAACCATGCCTGGCTTCAGGTTCAGCGGTGCCAGCCACAGATCAGTTGCGCCGTGATGCCCTGTAATAATCTGGGCGGTGTGCCTTTTATCGCCTAGGCTCAGCAGTTTGAGCACCGCCTGCTGTCGCTTAGCGACGGCACTGCTGTGTGCCTAGAGACTACCGACTGATGGCGCCGTGCCACGGATGGTAGTTCGAGGAGGAGGTGGAGGAGGGGTGGGAGGAGGAGGAGGCATAGTAGGCCTGAAACACCTGGACCGAGGTAGGCCCCCGCAATCCTCGGCGTCGCGGTAGATTGACCAGCCGCAGGGTCAGACTCGCTCCCAGCCTCCACCAAGTAACCCAATGTGCCGTCAGCGATAATATGGCCCTGCCCGGCAGCCACTCGTCCACGTGTCCGTGGTCAGGTGGACCTTGTCAGAAACGGCGTTGGTCAGGGCGGATGATGTTGTCTGACACGGCTGGTGCAGGCTGGAGGCGCACATCGGGAAAAGTAGTGGGCGGCTGGGGAGGGATCGAATACCGAGGGGCGGCCGTGGCCATGAGTTGCGAAAGCCTCGGTCTCTACTAGCTATAGGGCAGCATCTCCAGGCTAAGCAATCTGGAGATGTGCACATTAAGGGCTTGGCGTGCGGGTGGGTTGCAACTATATTTGCGTTTCCGCTCCAGCGTCTGGGGTATGGAGAGCTGAACGCTGGTGGATGCTGTGGAGGATCGTGGAGGCGACGATTGGGTTTTTGTGGCAGGGTCCTGGCAGGGGGCTGACTATCAGCTGACACAGGGGAAGGAGCAGTGGTGGCACGGCCGGAGGTGAACGGGTTGTTGCCACTGAGTGGGGGTGTTTAGATTCATATGCCTGCGCATACTGGTGGTAGTTAAGCTAGTAGTGGGAACCCCTGCTGCGACTGGTTTGGCAAATGTTGCACCACCACGTCCCGTCGGTCATCCGGTGTTCCTTAAAGAACCTCCAGACTTCAGAAGATCTGCCCTCGCCGCAAGAGCCCTCGCCACGGAGCTTCACTAGTTGACACATTGGCGCTGATGCACCAGCTCTTGGCCTGCCTCTCCGTCTGGCCCCACCACTGCCTCTTCCAACCTGTTCTGGTCGAGGACTATCTCCGTCTCAGAAGCACTGTGTTCACCGGCCTCTCAACCCAGTTGGGTCTGTCAACCTCATCATCCTCCGATCCCTCAGTCTGCTCCCCCCTCGGACTTCCTGCCCTGACAACAACTTCCCCACTGTCTGACAACCGTGTCTCCTCATCGTCGGACACCTCTTTACACACTGTCCACTACGTCAAGAAGGTCATCACACCCACAGACTGTGACTGGTGGAAAACCGGGGCATCGGAAAATTGCTCAGCAGCAACCGGACAAGTGGTTTGTGACTGTGGGAAGGGTCCAGAAAACAGTTCCTCAGAGTATGCCGTTCAAATGGCAAATTTCCTGGGAGGGGGCAGACTGGGGGGAGGAGCTGAGGTGCAGGAGCTGGAGGAGTGGCGATTTCGGTGACAGGGTGGACTGCGTGGAAGATGACTGGTGGGACAAATTGCTCGAAGCATTGTCAGCAATCACGACATCACCTGTTCGCACTGTTCTGGCCTCAACAGTGCTCTACCACGAGTCCCAGTAACTTCAGACATTGAAACCTAGGAGGTGTAGCTCTGCGGCGTTCCCGCTCCCTCATAAGCAGGTGGGTGTCTCACCCCGGCCAGGACCACGGCCTCTGACCCCTGCAGTAGTTGGACGCCACGTCCCGCCTCGTCCTCTACCCCTAGCCCTCGGGTTAAACATTTTTAAAATGAGAGTTATAGCTTTAATTTTTTTAACTTTTTTTGTGTTTTTTTTTTGTGTGGTTTTGAGTTTTTAAAACCAAACGATGCTATCCTATTGCTATGGCTATTTTCTAGCCAAGTATGAAAGCAACTACTATGCCAGATGAGAGACACTGAGTTATGAAACAAAATAACGTAAATAAAAAAGACAAATGGCAGACTGTGGCCTAATTGAAATCCAACCCTACTAAATTTTCCCACTTCGTCTTTGCAATGGATATGTGCGTCACTAAGCGCAAAACACAGCGTCGCAAGTCTCCACCTAAATTGCTCACAATTGGCTAGTAGATGACTGCAGCAAGCAGCCACCAGCAGATCAACCGAAACAAATATATAACGCTACTGTAGGCGTAAGTAAGCCGTTTGGTTCTCCTACGGCTTTTTCTAGCCAAGTATGAAAGCACACTACTATGCCAGATGAGATGACGCTGAGTTATTAAACAAAATAACGTAAAATAAAAAGGACAAATGGCAGACTGTGCCTAATTGAAATCCAACCCCTACTAAATTTTCCCACTTGGTGTTTGAGGGGATATGTGTGCCACTAAGAGCTAAACACAACGGTAGCAAGTCCCCCTGCTAATTCCTCACAAATGGTACTAGATGCAAAATAAAAAAAAAAAAAAGTAGAACGTTAGTGTAGCCTAAGAAGGGCTGTTGGGTTCTTGGAGAATCACTCCTGCCTAACACTATTCTAATAGAACAGCCTAACGCTTTCCCTGACCAGCAGCAGCTCTCTCCCTAGCGGCATCCAGACACAGAATGATCCGAGCAGCGCGGGCAGCGGCTAGTCTATCCCAGGGTCACCTGATCTGGAGCAAACACTGTATCGACGGTAAGGGTACCACGTCATGCTGGTTCGAGTACGCTAATGTCGAACGAGCATCAAGCTCGGACGAAGCTGTTCGTCATCTCTAATCACAGCAGTACTGTACTTCTGCCATATATGAGGAATAAAAAATAAGATGTAAGTGTGAATAAATTCTCAATGTTCAAATTTGTAATGGTTACACTGAGCAAAGCTGCAGATATGTAACAAGTATACTCCTAATTGTATATAATGCATAGGTAATTAATACATATATTGTAGATTGGATGTCTCACAACTGGACACAGACAGCAAACCTGTGCACCAACAACTTATGGGCCCCCTGACCTCCATCAAAAGAATTGGCATTAAATTCTGTGCCCTAATTGGGTCAAATTACCTTTTCATCTGATTCCAGTTTACACATCAAAGCTGACAGGTGAGCTACAGTCAATGGGGAAATGAAATATTGCATAATGCATTCTATATGGATTGTTTGATAAAAACTTAAAGGAAACCTTCCATTTGATTTGATTCAGTATGAAGCAAACATACCTTGAGAATGCTGTAGCTACACTGATGCAGGATAATATATTGGTTAATCCCTGTGCTGAGTGGTTTAGCTGATAAAATAATTATAAAATTATGATAATTAAGCTGTCTCACTTCTGTGGCTGATTCAGCACTTCTCCTAGCACATTACTTATTCTTTGAAGCAAACGATGAGGTAATCACTGGGTTGTGCCTGAAGGCAGAATAATCAATTGCTGCTCAATCCCCCAGCTGCTGTGTATGAGTGATCCAGCTCAGGTTGATTAGTCATGTCTTGACTAACTCATAACTAAGCTCCACGTGTAATGACAAGCTCTGTGTGAAATGTGTTTATGTAAGCAGCCAGCCTTACCCAGTTTCCCAAGGTTTGAATTTTATAATTGTTTTTTCAGCAAAACCACTCAACTCAGGGATTAACCAAGATATGATCCTGCATTAGTGTAGCTGTAGCATTCTCATGGTATGTGTGCTTCATAATGCATCAAATCACATGGTAGGTTTCCTTTAACAAATGCAGAAAAGTACACGTATTATGCACAGTTATCTAATGCTTTGTAAGCAAAGTATTACGGTAAGTTTCTTGAAGACCTTGATCAAACAGTTTGAGCCCTCTCATCATTATTGGTACTACTACTGTTTCATGTTCAGTACTGTGACCATTAGCACAACTCTGCACCTGCTGCAGGAAGGATGTGTCAGTCCAGAAGCATCTCTACTGCCATCAAAAAATGTAAAATATTTAGTTATCATAATAATCCACTATGTCCACTCTTGGGGTGTGTGTATGATTCTATATTAAATAACTTAATATGTTACTGTAGGATAAATGGGACAATGTACTTTTAGGAAAGTATATGTTTAGTTCCTGTCACTAGAGAGTTAGTTCTATGTAGCTCAGCTCTACAGTTTAGTGGGGTAAGCTTTTTTTGTTTATTTTAGTTACCAAGGTGATGTCAGACGACCAGGAAATAATTCTCTGTCTGTGCTTCTGTTTATTCCAGGTTCATTATCATCTTTTTTCTGACAAAATTAAGACTATGGGGGTCATTTATTAAGGGCCCGATTCGCGTTTTCCCGACGTGTTACCCGAATATTTCCGATTTGCGCCGCTTGTACATGAATTGCCCCGGGTTTTTGGCGCACGCGATCGGATTGTGGCGCATCGGGGCCGGTATGCGCGCGACAGAAATCGGGGGGCGTGGCCGAACGAAAACCCGACGTATTCGGAAAAACCGCCGCATTTAAAAACCGAAATGTGTCGCATAAGGACCGCTTACCTTCACCTGGTCCAGCTCGGTGCATTCCGGCGCGATGAGTTTACTTTCAGCGCAGCAGCGCCACCTGGTGGACGGCGGAAGAACTACCTTATTAAATCCCGGCCGGACCCGAATCCAGAGCGGAGAAGCCGCCGCTGGAACGCGAATGGACCGGGTAAGTAAATTTGCCCCTATATCTTTATTAATGAAACTCATTAAGTAAGGGCAAGCAGAGGCACGTAGAACTTGGGAAGCTAACATTCCATTTCACAAGATTCCTAAAATGAAAGCAAATATTCCCTAACTGTTGGAGATTAGTATGCAGGCAGCACATGGCTACAATGTGTCTTTTCACATTGGGAGGTACACACTCTTTATAAATCCGTTGCTATGGGAACATAACAAGTGCACATTCTTTATGGGAATTTTTTAAATAAGTAAAATAATGTCCCAATTTATTGTGCACAGAACAACAGTCGTATGACCAAAATGTTCCCTCACCATAACAAACACAAATTATTAAAGATTAGAAGTAATGCTGAACAATATAGTGCATGGAAATAAACCTTACACTGGATGATAAAGAGCTTTGGGATGTTTCAGGGGAACATTTGAAGTTAAAGTAAACCAGCAAAATCCATCATGATAATCCAGGGACACTTACTCATAGATCTAGGCACCGTGACTGTGGTAATCATTTTATATTTGTTGTCCATGGCCTACTACCTTCTAAAATCCTGAAGGAAAATTTTATTATGCTAATGAGCCAGAAGGGCTCTGCAGGGTGTTACCCGAGCTGTAGCACACAGGCTGTTACACCGACCTGAGTGAAGTTGCCCCCCCCCCACCTTATTTAAATCAAACAAAATTGGTGTCAAACGTTTGTGCTACGTTTGTGCTGGTTTGTGCAGCAAAAATATTTGTTTGTGTCGCTATCGTTCTTGTGATTTTAATGAAAGTTTCCAGAGGTCATCAGAGGTCAAGCAGCCCCCCCACTTTGCCCAAACCAAAAAAAGCTGGTGCCAATCAATTCTGCTACGTTTGTGCTGGTTTGTGCTGCTCAAATTTTTGTTTGTGCTGCTTTTGTTTTGAATATGTGAACAAAAAAATGAAAGGTCAAAAGTTCAAGCAGCCCCCCCACATTAACCGAATTGAACAAAACTGGTGTCAAACATTAGTGCTACGTTTGTGCAGCAAAAATTTTCATTTATGCCGCTATCATTTTTAATATATTCATACTTTTTTCCAGAGGTCATCAGAGTTCCAGAGGTCATCAGAGTTCTGATGGGGGAGTGGGAGACCTGCTCCTACACAGAAGAGGTTTAAACAGAAACTGCCACTTGCCCTAACCTATTTTCATTGATCAATTCTTAGACCTCTTATCCTCTCCAATAGTGCCCTTCTGAATGTCCATGCTAATGTACTTCCTGTTCAATTAGTCTGTCCCTAGATAATCTGGCATGGGCAGAACTGATTAGAGTAACAAAACATTGGAAATTATGAATGTAAAATATTGCAGTTGTAAGCCACCTCAAAACCTGGTGTGGATCATAAAGAGAGAAAGCATATAAAATTGTTACATATCTTCTTTATTTTAATCCAGTCCATGGTGTAGCCCTTAAAAATTGCATTAATAAAACATAATTTGTTTAACCTGTTGCTGTTCCCTCAGGCTTCAGTCACTCCAGGCCTGCTTCTGACAGGAGACAGCTTTCAGTCAGAAAGCACTTGCAACTTAAGTTTGCTGGTTATGCTAATAAGATGATTCGCTTGAGGCCAGTTCTAGACATAAATACACTCCAGCATCTACTGTACGCCCTTCACTGTACGCCAAACCAAGTAATAAAGTCTCCTCTCAGGACTAAACTATCCCTCTCTCCATGGAAACTGTACCTCATCTCTAGTCTCTAAGGCCCCATGCACACAACCGTGTACATGGTCGTATTGTCCACCGTATCGTACCTTGCTGTAAGCAAGCCATATAAAAATATAGAACATGTCCTATTTTTCACCGTATTTCCATTCCGTATGGCTCATAGAAACCAGCGGGAACATATAATATGGGCTAAATACATGCTGCATACGGCTGGTGCCTCTTATAGTGCTGCTGTATATACATGCTATCTAAACCAGTGGAGATGCATTCTATCATCCAGCCATAGTCAACCATCCATGTCTGCCAGCCCACCATTTTTATATGGATCATACGAATGTGCAATAGTTGCATACTGTTGCATACATCCATTTTTATGGCCAGAATACAGCCATATTTAGAGAACAGAAAAGACCATACAGTCATGTGCATGAGGCCTAAGTCCCTTCAAATCAGAGGTGAACACAAATCTCTCACTGGTCTTATGGGTCCTAATTCCTAGATGATAAACTAAAATATAAACCTCTAGTATATTGAACTTGGATGTCAGGGAATGTCATTCAGCTCACACCAGAGCTCACGGCATCAGGAAACCCAGAAGCGTCACTTCTATTTACAAACCTGACTTGGCGAGGTTTAACCCTTTAATGGTGCAGTCAATGCAACTGCAGCATTAAATGCTTACGGGAGTAGAGTTTTCGGGGTGGTGTCGATCATTCTTATGGCAACCCTGGGGTTGATCTTAGATCCCGGTGCTGTCCACAGTAAATGCTGTAAGGACTTACATGCAGTGTTTTACCATGCATATGAAGTATACCAAAGCACATTTGAATGACTGCTTTTCAGTTACCATAGTATGGGCAAGTAAAAAAGTTAAAAAGTGTTTTTAATAAAAAATTAAATAATAAATATTTTAAAAAGCCTCTATACATCTAACTTTAGATATAACATAATAAGCGAAAACATAAAAAAACCCTCACATATAAAGTAATCGTCCGTCCATATACCAAACAAAACAAAATCATTATTGACCCACCCAGACCAATGTAAAAATTTTTTAAAATACACCAAAATATGATTTTCACCTATCTTGTCCCGTATAAATATTAAAAAGTGATTAAAAACACTATCTATAGCGTCCTGTAACCAGCTATAAGACCAGAATTACAAGTGTTATGCCACTGAATAAATGCAATGCAAAATAATAGATTTTTTACCCTATTTAGATCTTCTACAAATTAGTAACAGCAAAAATATAGAATTGGTCCTGTAGAAAAAGAAAACATGTTACTTCGGCATACACATTAAACACCAAAAAAGTCAAAATTCAATTTCAGAATTGATGCTTTTTCTACAACCCCCGCGCCCCAAATAAAAAAGTAATACATTTCCATCTAACGCATAGCCACCCCAAAATATTACCGTATATACTCGTGTATAAGCGAGTTTTTCAGCAAAAAAATGGTGCTGAAAAGTCCCCTCGCTTTACACAGTCATTACAAAACCACAAAACCCCTTTAAAAAATAAACTTATTACGCACCCTTCAATGTCGGCCGTGGCTCCCCGATGCCGCGCTGCTCCCCCGTCTACTTTCTTCCCCAGCCGCTTCTTCTTTCTTCTGTCATGGACGCGGCCATTTTTCTTCCAGCAGGCGAATACCATGACGCGGCTGCTGCTGACGCCATTGTATCGCCGGCCATGAAGAAAACATGGTGCGTCCATGAAAAGAGAAACGGGACATGCCGGACACCGGGACATCAGGACGCCGCGCTGACAACGGAAGCTGCGCCGACATCGGAGGTGAGTTTATAAGTTTATTTTTTTTTAAGTGCTGGGGGGCAGGCTTACACTACTATGAGGTTGGCTGTATACTACTGGCGGGCCTCGCTCAGGCTGTATACTACTGGGGGCTGCAGGCTGTATACTTCATGGGGGCTGCATCTGTATACTGCGTCTGCGAGGGCATGCTGGCTGTATACTACGAGGGCTGCTGGCTGTATACTACTAGGGGCTGGCAGTCTGTAAGGACTGCTGGGGGCTGCTGTATACTACTTGGGGGCTGGCACTGTATACTACTCTGGGGGCTGCAGCGCTATATACTGCTGGGGCTGGCAGCTGATACTACGCGCGACTGCTGTATACTACTGGAGTGGCGACTATATATTACTCTGGGGGCCCTGCCAATGCTTTTCCCCACCCCTCGTCTTATACTCAGTCAATAGTTTTTTCCATGTTTTGGTGGTAAATTAGGGGTCTCAGCTTATACTCTTTCGCTTATACTCGAGTATATACGGTAATTGTAAATGCATATAATCCCTCTAAAATTAAGCCCTCACATGCCAAATGGCTGAAAAAAAAAAATAGCTCACACAAAGTGCGCCATGTACCGACCTAAAACCGACTCATCGGTAGAGCAAAGATGGCTAATGCATCTTCCCTTCTTGACTTGCTGTGCAACAAGTAATGTTCCACCGCAATGGACATCTCTAAGATGGGTGTCACAGGTACCCCTCGATCCGAGACCCGGAGGACCGTGCACTGTTGGCCCTCGGCCGCATGGGGAACGGTCCCCCGATCCTGTTGCAGATCGCGGGTGCACCCTACTCCGCTGTCTGCTCCCTTGCCCCCACTTCCGGTGGTCATACTTACCTCTCCCCGGCTTTTGATGGCTCCATCGTGGCCGTCCAGGCCGCAGTCCCTCGCCGCCTGACTAGGCCGTGCGCTCTCTCCCGCTGCTAGAATTTAAAGGGCCAGCATCCTTTTCTATTGGTGCTGCATTCCCTGCTCCGTGATTCCTGAGCTTTCCAGATGCCCTCCGAGTTCCCTGAGCGTTTCCAGACGCTCCGACCCTGTGTGTTCCCGTGTTCCTTGGTGTTCCTATGGTGAAATCCTGTGGTGATCCTATGTATCTGTGGCGTCCGTATCCTGTGTCTCAGCATCCCATCCCAGTGTCTTCCGAGGTCCTGCCAGCCGTCCTTCTGAGGTCCTCCACCGCCCTTGCCGAGTCCTGCCGTGTCTTCCTATCCTGCTACCGTGTCCTCCTACCCGTGGTCCTGCTACCCGTGGTCCTGCTACTGTGGCCCACTTGGCTGCCCGCGGGCCTAGTCGCACCCACGGAATGAACTGGTGGCTCCCCGCCACAGCAAACCACCCTCGCTTTGCGTGGGGCTCTGGCGAGACCAGGATGTCCCTTAACTCCGCTTCCGGGTTGCGGCTAGCATCGTTATTTCCCCTGCGTGGTCCAGGGAGTCCCACGACTTTAGCCTCAGAGACCCGGTGTGACAATGGTTTTTTCGCTTTTAATCTTTTGTGAATGTGTAAATTTTATCGCTAAATGAACGTATTATTGACAAAATCAGACTATTTGAAATTTTCATTTATTTTTTTTATTACTACAAAGACCTCAAGGATTAACATCTCCTACAAGTTCTGATTATTATATAATTCAAAGCAAAGCAACAATAATGATTCCAAAAGGAAATTCTGAAATCTCGGAAACTGATGTTTCATTTGTAAGTCACCTGACATATAAAATATACAAGACATTTTAAAGAAGCAGACATATGTAAATGTGTATAATCTGTCTAAAACAAATTAATTAAATTTTTTTTAAATGTTGCCATTTCCCCTTACCCTGAGGCCCTTTTTTTGCTTTTTCCCGTTTTTTACTCTCCACCTTCAAAATCCATAACTTTCTATTTTTCCATCTAAAGAGCTGTATGAGGGCTTGTTTCTGCTAACAAATGCACTTCATAGTGATGGTATTTAATTTCCTTGCCATGTACTGGGAATGCGAACAAGTTCCAAATGCAGTGAAATGGGAGAACCTATTTGCGCAGTATTCGTTGTGGCTTAAATTTTAACCGCATTCACTGTGACCCCAAATGACATGCCTTCTTCATTCTTTGGGTCCTATGATCATGTGGTACATGATTTTATAGGTTTATAATGTTTTTTGTCATGGGTACTCACCTGTCCCAGCTCCGGTTCCCCAGCAGAATGCAGTGTGTGTGTGTCCCCGCCTCCTAGGGAGTGCGTGCACCGGCTGTAGGAACACCTGGCTGAACACCTTCACTATATATTTCAGCCCATTCTTGTGT
Organism: Engystomops pustulosus; assembly: GCA_019512145.1. Lineage (NCBI taxonomy): Eukaryota > Metazoa > Chordata > Amphibia > Anura > Leptodactylidae > Engystomops > Engystomops pustulosus. Next base: position 151,533,609 of record CM033643.1, read on the forward strand.
CCCCTGCCGGATCTTTGTGTATCTACGCCATTGTGAAAGCTCCCCTGCGATATTCCTGCATTCCTGTGTGTTCCTGCCTTTCTGTGTGTTCCTGCATTCCTGTGTGTTCCTGAGTTCCTGTGTGTTCCCGTGTACCCTATGTTCCCGCTCCTGAGTTACATGTCCTACATTCCTGTGTGCCTTTGATTCCATTCCCATCTGCCTTGACCTCCCGTTGCTGACCCCGGATTGGACTTGACCTTGCATCTCTGCCGCCTGCCCTGACCCTGTGCCTGGACCTGACTACGAGTCTTCTGCTAAGGTACCTCGACCTTGGCTGCCACCTAGTCACACCTGTGTAACGACCTGGTGGTACCCTGCCGCAGCAAGTCCAGCTTTGCGGCGGGCTCTGGTGAAGATCAGGTGCCACTTAGACTCCGGTCCCAGGTGTCGGCTAGTACCATCTCCCGGGGTGGTCCAGAGGATCCACTGTCCCTGAATCCTTCCTGACCGGCCATGGATCCCGCTGAGGTTCCGTTCCCTGAGCTGGCAGATATCACTACGCTTCTGGCTCGACAGTCCCGGCGGATCCACGTGCAAGGTCAGCTGCTCGATCAGATCACCGCCATGCTATCTATGCATCTATGGACTTCCCAGCCGCATCCGCCACAGCAAGCGTCACCAGCTCCACCTGTTTCTTCTGTTTACGTGCCTCCCAGGTTGAGACTTTCCTTACTATCCAAAGAGACTTTCTGGCCACATTAAGGATGCTCTGTCTGCCCGGGACTTGCCATCTACTCTGAATGGGCTCATCTCACTGTCCACTTGGATATCCGTTTTTCAGAGCGTTCTGAGGAACTACTCCTGGAACAGGCCCAACCTCAGGTCCAACGGCTATATCGCTTGGGCCCTGTTTTTCAAAGGCCTGCCCAGTTTCTGGCACTTCCATACTGCTGAGGAACCCATGCAAGTGGATAGATCCCGGCCTTCTACGCAAGAATGTTCCCGGTCACGGCTGGAGAACCTCTGCCTATATTGTGCCTCTCCTGGACATCTTTTTAAAACATGTCCCGTTCGTCCCCAGCGTCCAGGAGGACAACATCACCTAGGCTTAATGGGGGAAGCGTCCCTAGGTGAGAGAGAGGCTTCTCCAAGATTGAACATTCCCATGCTGCTCGGCTCTGGTTCAGGTGACCCGGTCCAGGTTTCTGCTTTCCTGGACTCGGTCTCTACAGCGAACTTTGTGGATGCTGCCCTGGTCTCTCAGCATCACTTCCCAGTGGTTCGTCTTGAGAAACCATTGTCTATTCTGGTTCTGCAGAGAACCCCTACTCTCTTGGTGCTCTACACAAAGAGAGACTTTCTTTGTCTGTGCTACCCCAATGCACTTCCACTCTCCTGCTGGGCCTCTCCTGCTCTGACCGCAGGTGTTACCGGTGGGTGTTGCTGCAATATGCAGCAAATGCCCACTTTGTATGTAGAGGACCTCTCCATACCCCCGTAGCCGACACCCATGGTCACATGTTGGTAAGGGGTTAAATATTTTACACACAAAAATGTTCAACTAAATTTTACCACTAAAGTTAAGTAAAACATGAGACCAAAAAAATCACTTTGGTAAGTTAAAGTGTTCAAAAGTTACAACCATATAAAACAATGAATATCAGATTAACCCCGTTCAAAAGTTACAACCATATAAAACAATGAATATCAGATTAACCCCCTTAAGGACCAGGACATTTCTTGTTTTTGCGGTTTCATTTTTCACTCCCCACCTTCAAAAATCTACAACTTTTTTATTTTTCCATTTAACCCCTTAAGGACGCAGGGTTTTTTCGGCTCATTTCTCGCTCTCCAACTTCAAAAATCCATAACTTTTTCATTTTTATGTGTACAGACCTGTGTGAGGGCTTATTTTGTGCGTAACAAATTTTACTTTCCCGTAATGTTATTTATTTTAACATGCCGTGTACTGCGAAGCTGAAAAAAAATTCCAAATGTGGAAAATTGAAAAAAAACCGCAGCGCTGTTCAAGTTTGTGGGCCAGTTTTTACGACTTTCACTCTTCGCCCAATAACATGCCTACTTTAACTTTTGTCGGTGCGTGGCGATCCGCATGTGATACCTTGACCATGAACTTTGATAGACGTTAGTTCTGATGTGTTTAATAAATTTTCCATCAAATTACAACGACTGTGTACAAAAAAGAAAGAATTTATTATTTGTATTCTTCGACGCTAATAAACCTTTTCATACATTGGCGCGCACGGAGGTGTAGGGGTCATTTTTTGCACGAAGGATGAGCGACCTTTTCATTAGCCATTTGAGTGTACAAGTCGCATTCGGACATTTGGGGCGCCATGTTCCCGTCGTCGGAGGGTCACCGTAACCATTTTTTATTTTGAATCGATCGAGTGGCATTTGGGACGTGGCGACACCATATATGTTTGTGTTTTACTGTTTATTAGTGTTTATATCGTTCTAGGAGAAGGGGGGTGATTTGAACTTTAATATTTTATTAATTTTTTTTATTTTTAAACTTTTTTTTTAATTTTTTTTTTCATTATTTTTTTGAGCATCTAGGGTACATTAACCCTAGATAGTCAGAATCGCTCCTACCATATACTGAAATACTTTGTATTCGCCGCCAATCTATTGAGTTTATGAAGCACATTCATTACAATGAGCCACTGGCTCATTGTAACGAATCTGCAGATGCCAGATAGTCTCGGGTCAAACGAAGACCCGAGGCTACCATGGTAACCGATCGCCCGCGTGCAAGCACCGACCGCGGTTATTAGCGGTGGGGGTTTGCTGTAATATGCAACAACCCCCACCTCTGTATGAAGAGGACTCAGCCCGTGAGCCCTCTTCATACACCCCTTATACCTCTGCGCCGTAGAGCTACGGCGCAGAGCGTTAAGGGGTTAAAGAGCTGTGTTTGGGCTTGTTTTCTACATAACAAATTGCAATTCATAGTAATGGTATTTAATATTCCATGCCATGTACTGGGAAGCAGGAAAAAAAATTCGGAATTCAGTAAAAATTATGAAAAATCGCATTTGCACCATTTCTTGTGGGTTTGGATTTACAGCTTTCAATGAGCGCCCCAAATGACATGTCAAATATTTGTATAGCTTTTATAATGTTTTCATACATTTAATAAAATGAAAGCCTCCTGTACAAAAATAAATTCTACATTTTGCCGTCTTCTGGCAATTGGGAATCTGTTCCTTCTGGAAAAGATCTACTGGTTTAATTTTAACATGTCATTAGGATTGATATCTGGTTTAATTTTAACATGTCATTAGGATTGATATCAAGGGAGCTACCTTACAAGGTAGCTAAAAGAGGCGTGGTTTCCTTATCCAATTCTGGAAAAAATATTCACATATTTTCCCAGAATCCCCTAGTGGAGTGTCCATGGCTATAAGTCAAATGACAATTCAGTATCTTATACTGATGACACTCTCACACAGATTTATACCGTATATCTGGCCCATACATAACTTTTTTGCGAGCCAGAGTTGCAGAATTTCTATCTATAGTATCTTCGTTCTCCTGATTTTAAAATCTCAACCTGGACCAATGAGAACTCATAATCCTTCAATCTAACAAATGACCTATCGATCACAACTAATAGCTTCACACTCTCCCCAGTCCTATAGGTCAGCTTCCTTTTAGTAACCTTGACACTACCCCATTCTTTAAGCCCTGCATTCCAGGCCAAAATGGGCTGCATCCTGTCACCTCCAACTCCTAATACCTTCCTAAACCCAAACTCTGCAGAGAGTCAGTTATGTCAGGTGCCAGACGGGACTAGAAGAGTAAATGGGGGAATTAATAAATTATAAACCCGGTGACATAAAGTGGAGTGCCCTAGACTGATTTTATAACTCTACATCACTGAGATTGCGCCATACAGGGTTATAATAAAATAATTTCTATGACAAAGTATTCATCAGGAGCTTGTAAGTAGGATTACTCTACCATCAGTAAACCTGATGGTAGACATTCTTTAAAGTAATCTGTTAGCACATGTCTGTATGGAGGAGACTGCAAAGTTATTCCGGAGATTCATCCTCATTCACACCACTACAAGCTCATATCATCAGATGCACCTCTTTCAATCAATTATTCAAAGAGTAGAGCTGCCATATTTTCTGTTGCAAAGCTAAAACAGGTGTTTATATATGGCACAGAAGGGCAGAAGCTAGTGGGCATGAGGAGGAGATGTTTGATGGTGGGGTCACGCTCGCACTTGCAGCCACCGTGTGAGTCCTTAGTTAGCTCTGACCCTGCTCAAAACTTCGACATGTGAGGGCTTAGTGAGGGCTTATTCGACATGTGAGGGCTTTGTGGTCCCAAAAAACCCCATGGGTAAAACAGTTTGCTGTGCCCCCTCTTTCTATACAATATTAGGGTACATATTACAATATTATTCATAGTTAGTACTGATAATAAGTATAAAATATTTATTATTATTAATTATTTATATAATTATTATAGTGATTCATGTAACATCGTACATACCTTATAACTTTCCATTATCTGCTGATTTTCTTCAATAGTAGGAAACTCTTTCTGCCAGGGTAAAACATAATAGCATTAAGTAATTAAGCATCTATATGACAGCCCTATGCTGTGTAATACTGTGTGCTCATTTTTTCACAATGTATTTACTTTTGATAAGTTGGACTTTCTTGAGACACAGGTTAAGGCTTTACACAATTTCTAAGCTCTTGTGCAATTAAATGTAAGAAATACACACGTCATTCTTCCACGCCTCTGTCTATTGTTTGCTTTACTTGTTTTTCAGTCTGTGTGTGGTCAGCGCTACCACATAATAGTTACAGGTAGGGACAGTCTCTGTTGGTAAAATATTTATTGTGCCATTAATGACAGAATGTTATATATCTTACTGATGTTTATTGATGTAATAAAGAACCATTTACGGCATACCAATACAGAATGCTTTTTGCTGTTATATTAGCTACAAAACGTTGCCATTTAACTAATTTAACCCCATGTAATTCAGACCTACTTATATCATAAAAATGCCAGTCATACAGTGCAGGCAAGCTGCAGATAATAGTCTGGATACAAAGCCTATGGCAATGGACTAGGGAATCTTCTAATCCGTTGTTTACTGTGATGTATATGTCAGAGAGAAACAAATAATATCAAATAGAATTGCAGCCAATGGCTTTACCAACCTAAGCATACTTTTTGTATAACATCAATATGTCACTCGAGATTGTTGGACTACACTTGCCCCCATGGGGCTTGTTATTAAAGGGGTATTCCGGGAATATGAACGTCTGACACAAAAATCCTTGATGATATAAATAAATGAATACAACAATACTCAATGTCATTAGTCACAAAACGGAGCTAAAATAATATGATTTTATGATTTACAAAATTTATGGCCTCTCTAAAGTAGGTGGAGTTATCACTAAGATGGCCGCCACTGGAAACTACAAGTTCCATGATCCTTTAGTTTTCAGTAACTCCTCCTACCACTTATGCTCTGCTAACAGTGATGATCTAACAGACTTTCTTGCTCTGTTACCATAGTAATGATGTGTAACTGCCATCACCACAACACTGACCATATTGGATGCACTGCAACCAACCGACTACAGCCAAACATAGTGGTGATCACATGACCTGCCCAGACAGGTAAAGGACATGTGATGTGGACATGTGACCAGCGGCCATTTTCTTTTCTGCGACGGACCACGCGGAGGAAATTAACGGACTGATTAAAGGGCCAGTAGCATTTTAATTCTCCATCACAGTCTATGTCATCAGCATTTTCTGCTAAGGGGAGCTAAATTTTAAATAACAACTAATTACACATTAGCTTCTATTTTGAGTGCCCACTTGTACATGAATTATGCTGATTCCTGGAATACCCCTTTAACCGGAACATAACAAAACAATTTCAGAGCACACTACCTGTAATAGTACACTACTTTCCAGGGCCATATTTATGCTGATGTTGCCTAGGCATTCTCATTGGTGGAATCTAGTTAATGCCTGTGCCCTAACCGCCAGCACAAGAAGACCTCCTTACTAGAGGAGAGTAGCGCTGGACCCATGTGGAGTCTCTCCAATGATCCACTGTAAGCATTAGGTTCAGGCTGTGCTGTGCACATTGCATTTGCCTTGTGTTTTGAAATTAATTGGGCAAAATGCTTCATCAAATGTAAATACTGTACATTTTCTAAGTAGCAGCATGTGTGTGTTGTCTGACATTGTTAGTCATCACAATTAATGTTAAAAGACAAAACAGATGTTGCAACTAATTGGTTGCTATGGGAAACTAGAAATATTCTGACTTTCACACAGCTTGATAAATCTGCCCCTATGTGTTTTTCATTGCGCACATGAAATCATCATCTTATATCTGGCGGAAATGTCAGCTTCTTACTGCCAGAACTTGGCTCTAAATATGTAGAAACACAAAAGGTTCCACATTTTTCATCATCACTTCTACCTTCTTTTGAAAAATTCTATAGTGTGCTGTTATTCCCCTAGAGATCACAGTAATTCCCATACAGTGGTAATAGTCTCCGCACCTGCCCCCAGTAGCCAGTGCTGTCCCTAAGTAGTCACAGTGCTGCCCCAAAGTAGTCATAGTGCTGCCCCGAAGTAGTCACAGTGCTGCCCCCATGACCCAGTAGCCAGTGCTGCCCCAAGTAGTCAAAGTGCTGCCCCCATGCCCCATTAACCAGTGCTTTCCACAAGTAGTTACAGTGCTGCCCCCATGCCCACCGATCACACCGACCCAAAGAATAAATTAGATATGTCATTTGGGGCCCACAGTGAAAGCTGTAAAATCCAAATTTACAAGAAAACCATTTTCACCATTTTCACTGTATTTGTTGAAATTTTGCATTTGTTATGCAAAAAACAAGCCATGCTTAAAAATAAAAAAGTTATAGATTATTGAGGGTGGGGAGTGAAAAATGGAAATGAAAAAACAAGGGCCAGGTCGTTAAGGGGTTAAGGGGCGGCAAGGTTTGCTTTAGGACTCCCCAAATTGCAGGTAGGGTCAATTCACTGGCTGGAATATTATGTATTAAAAATATATCTGTTGATGTCATCCTTGGGCTTCCGTGGCGAGCCCTTCCAAATCCTGCCTCTGATTGCACCTATGCAGAATTGGTAAAGTAGGGTAAAATCTTATTACTTGTCTTTGAAATCCAGGATGTGAAGCTGCCTGCCTTTCTTCCTAATTTTGTTGATGCCTTTGACAAAGTTTCTGCTGAGACCATCAAATATTTTGCAAAAAATATCCACCTTGCTAGTATTTTGGGGACAGATATCTTCGCAGTATGTGCTGCAGATCCCTCCCAGACCGGAGTAAGCAGTGCAGCAAAATATGAGATTGATCCAGCACCAAAAAGTTTTGCCAACAGAATTTAAGTGAGAAATTTCCAATTGTTCCATAAAAGAAACCCAGCACAGGTACAGGGTACAAGTAACATCATCTCACCTATGTGTTTGAGGTGCAATCCCACTCTTAATCAAGGCAATTAGTGCGGTTGCGCTTGAAACGCTTGAAAGGCTGAGAAGATGTTGAATTCTATCTGGTTCTTTTCAGCTGGCGGTCTGAACAGTGCTCTATTGGCTGAACTGCTGGTTTAATCTACCTCACCATGGCTCTCCACAAACGTTGATCTGAACCAACAAGAGATAACATTATCGTTCTCAGAGATCTGCCTCTTTCACCAGGAGCAGGCATTCTATTCATACTTCCTACTTCCTAAAAAATTCCCCTAAATTCCCTGTGTAAGCTATCCCGATTGTAGATTGCTCGCTTGCTATACGTCTGAACCTCAGTTTATTTCACATTGTGGCTCACATTATTGACTGTCCTTCTGTCTATAGTGTATTTTGTATGTAATTTCAGTTGTGAACCACATTGTTTACCACTCCGTGTTTAAACTTGTGTTTATCTCTGTTGGTTTTGTTTTATGTCTGTACTGTGGTGTAGGGAGGAACTGTCTTCATGGTTGCCCCACATCACCTAGGATATGCAGAGGCAAGCAGGCAGGGCTGTTTTTTTTCAAGCTGATTTTTCAAATGCCCCATATATCATATTGGTTAACTTCTAATAACTGTTTATTGGGAATTGAAAAACAGCACTCTGACGTTCCCTTAAAGCAGTTTCCACTTTCACCAAATAATTTATATGATTTGTGTAAGGAAAAGTTATACAGTTTTTCAATATACTTTCTGTATCAATTAGTCACAGCTTTCTAGATCACTTCTTGCTGTCCTTCTAAAGAAAGCTTCTATGTTTTCTTCCAGTGGATAGGGATCTGTCCATGGTCATGTGATTGACATGCAGGCACATGAACCGTTAGCATCACACGGCTCTGATTACTCTCTGTGATACTAACAAACTGTGCACCAATAGTATTCTGATTCTGCGAATAAGAACTTATTAGGATGCTGAGTCCAGTCAATGTCATTCCCGGGTACATTCACAATTGGGCGATGCATATGGTGCGTGCTGAGCCCTGCTCTTCCTCTCCATAGAACACACACCACATCCGCACACATGGGAGCTATGCTCTATCTTTTCCTTGTGAATGGCACAGAATGTACCACAATTGTGTGGCACTGTACCGCTACTGGGCCGCCATAGCCTTTATGGATGTATATCAGGCCACAAATTTGCAGCTGAATAACGTCCCCCAGATGGTCGTGTGAATGAGCCTTACACTGGTTCCCAAAATTGTGCACACTATTCCATGTGTGATCTGACATAATTTGTCTATGGACAAATGCCTCCTTATCATATGTATTAGTCTTTTCTGTACATCCTATCAAGATTAGCCTCTCTTATTCTGTACATGTACAAACTGCCCACCCCCCATTAAAACCTACCAGCTATCTTCTCCCCTAATAAAGCATCGGCTCTTCCCATTGAAATGTAGCCCATCCTTACTGAGAGGACTCAGCAGAGAGCATTAATATATTTATACTAACTGTAGCCCCTGCATTGCCCGGGATAGAAAAACTGATCTTAGCTATACAAAAATTGAATGGTTTAGCAAAAAAATATTATATCTCATGGATATCTATATCTATTCTCTGTTTGTTTCTCTCTGTGTTTATCTTTATCTCTGTCTCTCTCTCTTTGTCTCTCCATGTCTGTCTCTTTCTCTCTTTGTGTCTGTATCTATTTTTTTGTCTTTGTCTCTCTCTGTATCTCTGTATGTATTTCTCTGTTTGTATCTCTCTCTCTGACTTTATCTCTGTGTCTGCCTGTCTCTCTATGTCTATCTCTCTGTCTGTGTCTCTCACTCTCTCTCTGACTCTCTCTCTCTGTGTCTCTCAATAGGACAGATTATCAAGTGTCTGAAAGTCAGAATATTTCTAGTTGCCCATGGCAACCAATGCACGGCTCCCCCCTTAAAATATCATGAACACTGATAAAATCAAAGCCGAGCTGTGATTGGTTGCCATTGGCAACTAGAAATATTCTGCCTTTCAGACACTTGATAAATCTGCTCCTATCGTATGTGTCTGTGTCTCTCTATCTCTCTTTCTTTCTTTCTTTCTATCTGTTTCTCTCTGCCTGTGTGTCTCTTTGTCTGTATCTATGTCTGTCTGTCTCTCTATATTACTTCACACTTATACTTATTGCCTTTAGTAACCAATCAAAGCTACTTTGGTGGTCACAGGGAGTGGTTGAGCAAAATTTGGGGATTGTAAACGCTACGGTGCACATTTCTTAGTTGTCAAATTATTAAATCAATAAGTCAAGGACTGCAGTCATGGAATGCTACACTTTGTACTTTTAGAGACTATGAAGCCCCCCGATAAGGACTTTATCACTTGCTGTCACTGAAAGGCTCTCATCGATGAGTTTTTGTAACAAAGAGTAATTACTGTAATGTCAAGTTCAGTTCATTAAGGAGAATTTTACCGAAATTTAACAAATAGAAGTGTATATTACAAATGTAATAGAGTCTTGCTGAGATATGATTGTTAAAAATGTAATAAGAAATATTCAATGTTTTATCCGAGCAGCATTATTTGTTAAAGTGGGTTTTCCACTTTCAGCAAATAATGATATATTTTTTGTAATAAAAAACTATACAACTTTCCAATATACTTTCTGCCATCATTCCTCACGGTTTTCTAGATCTCTGCTTACAGTCCTGCTATAGAAAGCTCGTGTACTTCCAGTGGTATGGACAGTGGATCTGTCCCTGGTCATGTGATGGACATGCAAAAGTATGGTTATTCAGTTTTCATAAAATAAAAATACATGAATGAATAGATGTTTCTGATGCAGTTTTTATATCAGGATTATAGGAGGACCTGCGTCAACCTCACCTTATATGATACAATGCATGTTATCATATAATAATTATACAACAGTAATATAAGATGTGCAGGACAAAATATAACGTGAAACAGTGATATAATTTAAAATACATAGGCCACATACCAAAAAGACATGACCTTGTTATTTCATACACAAAACAATGCACCGGGAATGGCTACTTCCTAATCTCAAGCACCTATAAAAGTAGCTAAGGGCTATCAGAGTATATATACCATGATGCGCATAGTTTCCTTAAAGGGGAAATACCACCACGAATCTACCATGATAAGGCCACTAAGACGCCTGCGTGGACCGATAAAAGAAACGTGGCATGTATGGGAAAGGGACAGGGGCGGGGAAAAAAAGGGGAAAAATGGGGAGAAAAGACAAAGATTCGATGAGGCATAGCCCTTTTAGAGCTGGGTTTTTTTTGGTTGCTCATCCTCACTGCTCCATCGACATAGAAGATACCATAAACTTTATATGCCCTAATATGCTAATTTAATTAGCAGCGCCCTAGCGGGGCGCGGAGCTAGACGGACACGCAGCTACACGCGCACTGCGATAACATCCAACGCTCGCCAGTAGCTGCTTTCCCCCCACACTAACTGTGATCTTCGTGCGCCCGCCAGCTCTTGACGCAGCTGCGCAGCCCCTCCATGTCCGAGAAGCCAGAGTTCTGCGCATGCGCTTAGTACTCCGTCCAGCCATAAGGCGCCGATCTGAGGCACGAAGCCGCGAGTACCAATGCCGCATGCCGCCAGCAACTCCGGTTCTAATGGTAAAGATGAGGCGCCCAGCCTGCCAGGAGCTTGCGAGTCCGACGATCACAGGTATAGCGCGGGGCGAAAGCATGCTACTGCGGCAGACGATGGAGCATAGCCGCGCCGGCCTAGAACCTCGTTGTCCGACGACTAATCCAGACCCGAGGCCTAGCCTCCCCGGCTGTAATTAAATTAATCTTTTATTAGGGCAAATAAAGGTTATGTACGCTAGCCGCGCCGTGAGGATTAGCTCTAAAAAGCAGGCGCCTACCTCACGTCCCATACATCCACCTACCACCCGATCTACCTTTATAGGTAGATTCGTGGTGGTAGGTTCCCTTTAATAACTAGCTGCCTGTACTGTACCAAGCATCATAAATCTGCTCTTATTACTTAACCTTGCTATTGTAGTCTAGTTAGTGTAGGGTAATGAACAGAAGCAAGTATATACATATATATATTGACATTTTCATTGGTGGCATTCACAAGGTTTGCCCCCCTCCAGTGAATGGCATGATAAAATGATGACAGCCAACCAGTTAAATAGGGCTAAGGTACAGAACCAAACGCATTTACAAATATGGATGACTATTTGTGTAAACAATTTGAAATCTAAATGAAGGGAACTGTGGCTTCAAGGATGAATACCTGTGGTCCACCGCCAACCAAATATTGATGGGTTATCCTAGGTTAGTACGTGCAACCCATGTTTATATTTTATGTTACTTCTAAACATAGAGTAATTACTACTCATTATGACTAAGACAGACAGGCTCACGTGGACTATGTCTTCCTCAGGCTTTTAACACCAGGAAATGGAACATTCCAGATGTAAGATAATAAAGCTCTTGCATTCACATCACAGAAATGAGCTTGCATAGCATTGCACAAAGACGTAATTGTGATCAAAGCATGCATATCATTCTTCTACTAATGACAAGTTTATTGAAAAAATACATGAGCAATTGTGGTAGTGAAGAATATTCAGCTCTGCAATCATTTGTAATTCTTATTAAAATATGGTGTTTTGTGCCACATATTCATATATTAATCAGTGCTTCAGTTCTCTAGATTCTAGAACTAGTTCTCATTGATTCTAGAATTTAATTTCCTAATGGTCTTGGAGGGGAATGAAGGAGCCTGTACCCGGCGGTGAAGTGGGTTGGCGCATAACACAGAACTAGCTATTGCCTGCGGCTGGCATGGCGCCAGTTATAGAGCAATGCTACAGGACCTGTTGTAGAATTGGATGGTTGGCCCCAGATATATCTGGCATGGCGGGAGGGACGGGGTTTTCATCAAGTGCAGATGCACAGTGTGCCAGCATGTGAAAATATCCCCTTCATAGTACTTTCAAAATAGACATGTAGATACTGCAATATTTCTCAGCATAAATATACTGTTTCTTGTTGCTTGTAAGAAGATAGTAAGAAGGTCAGTGCATGTCATCAAGGATTATCACAGTTTTTTAATATTAATATGAAAAGGGGTGTGTTTTAAGGTCTGTGAACATCCATAGGTTTGGTTAAAATTTGTATATATACCTGAACTTAAGCAATTTGATTAGAATTTTTGAGGAGGGGTCACTAAAGACCTGAAATGCATTATACTTGATTCTAGGGTTATATGCCCACTATATGGAATAATAAATGTATATTATAGTGGTTACATAAAGTATTAACCCACCTTTGTTTCATTACACCCAATTGGTAAGATTAAAAAAGTAATTTTTTTGCTCACTTATTTACACTCTGCACCCTATCTTTACAGAAAAAAAGATTTCAAGATTTCAGATTATGAAGTCTCATATCTCAAGCAATTTGAACATATGTCTTCCTCGTCTCTGTAGTGATTTTGAATTATTATTTGTGATATTGACATTTTTTCTGTAAAAAATTGTGATTTTTTTTGTATAGAGGGTTGGCATCAAGTTCTTCTGTATTTCATATCTGCAGTCACATCTTATCATATATTAATTGTTATTCCTTATGGGGTCAGCACCCAATGTTTTGCTACCGCTGTGGTTATTACCACTGAAACAGAGGTTAATCTGCCGTTCTTTGTTTTTTCCCCTGGGAAGGGGTTAGACATTAACTGGCACACCTCCAGCCTTATTAGGCACTATTCGCAATAATTGCGGTTCACTTGCATTCATTATGCGGTTTCTGTGTGGCTAATATGTACATCTTGCCGATACACAGGTTGCCATAGTGCGTTTTCCCCATAGTTTATTGCCCGGACCGTCTGGTCCATACTGCAGTGTGACTACTAACATTCATATTGTCATTGTGCATATATTTACTTGCTCATGGTTCCAGCGATGCGATCCTCTCTCTCTCCATATATATAGACTCACCAGCTACTTTATTAGGTACACCTGTCCAACTGCTCGTTAACACTTAATTTCTAATTAGCCAATCACATGGCGGGCACATGCATTTAGGCATGTAGACATGGTCAAGACAATCTCCTGCAGTTCAAACCGAGCATCAGTATGGGGAAGAAAGATATTGAGTGCCTTTGAATGTGGCATTGTGTTGGTGCCACAAAAAACATAAAGGCTGGTCTGAGTATTTCAAAAGCTGCTGATCTCCTGGGATTTTCACGCACAACCATCTCTATGGTTTTCCAGAGAATTGTCCGAAAAAGAAAAAACATCCATGAGCGGCAGTTCTGTGGGCGGAAATGCCCTGTTGATGCCAGAGGTCGAGGAGAATGGGCAGACTTGTTCCGAGCTGATATAAGGGCAAACAGTGACTCAAAATCGCCACCCGTTACCACCAGGTAGGCAGAAGAGCATCTCTGAACGCACAGTACGTCAAACTTTGGAGAGGCAGAGGGCTCCAGCAAGCAGAATACCACACGGGGTGCCACTCCTTTATAGCTAAGAACAGGAAACTGAGGCTACAATTTCACAAGCTCACAAAATTTGGACAGTATAAGATTGAAAAAAGCCCGTTGCTGTCTGATGATTCTCGATTTCTGCTGCGACATTCGGATTGTAGGGTTCATAATTTGGCCGTCAACAACATGAAAAGCTGGTCCATCTTCCTTGTATCAACTGTTCAGGCTGGAGGTGGTGGTGTCATGGTTGTTGGGGAATATTTCTTGTCACTCTTTGGGCCCCTTGGTACCAACTGATGCATCGTTGCAAATGCCACGCTACCGAGTATTGTTGCTGACCATGTTCCATCCCTTTATGACCACAAATGTACCCAACATCTGATGCTACTTTCAGCGGATAATGTGCCATGTCATAAAGCTGGAATCATCTCACACTGATTTCTTGAACATGACAATGAGTTCACTGTACTCAAATGGCCATGGCCTCCACAGTTCACCAGATCGCAATCCAATAGAGCCATCTTTGGGATGTGGTGGAACGGGAGATTCGCATCATGATGTGCAGCCCAAATCTGCGGCAACTGTGTGATGCCATCATGTCATATACTGAGGAATGCTTCCAGCACCTTGTTGCAATCTATGCCAAACGAGAATGAGGCAGTGTCTGAAAGGCAAAAGGGGACCACCCCGTTCTAGCATGGTGTACCCTATAAAGTGGCCGGTTAATGTATATAATATTTTTTTTTGTCTAATGACAATCAGTTGCTTGGTCGGTCGCCTTGTGATTGACAGTCGTCCTGGCCCATCATACTACACATGTGTTCGCCACTGCCCGTGTGTGCTATTTCACCTGTGGCAGTTGCCATTTAGTGCGATGGTGTTCTAGCTCTTCTTTTAATATAAGGTGGTGAGACGATGGGGACTTTGTTTATGGCTTGTTAGCTATGGATGTTTTAAAAAAATTGTCACTTTTATTATGTCAGTGTTCACACACATCAATGGATGATCACGATGTATGCTAAAAATATATATGTATACATATACATTGTTGAGACACAGGCACTTTAACCTAATGATGCATATATTTGATATTTGTATTTTAGTACATTTTATCAGTATTATGATTGTTTGAACTTTGCACATTGCTTGAACTTTGCACTTTGTCTGTATTGGTCAATAATGATCACATGACCTCCTCCATTTTGTTTATATATCTGTACACAATCATGGATATTCAGCTTGAGAAAGGCTCACTGTTTGGAGCCGAAACGTTGCTCTTTCACATGGAATAAATCCACTAAGGTATTTTTCACTACAATCTGGTGTGCTGCCTTTTTTTCCTTTGTCTCTATAACTGAAGGACCTGATGCCCGGCCCTCATAGGCATGCACCTGATTTTTATTTTTGTTTACCCATTGTCTGATAGTGCTGCTTGGATCTTTTCTTACTGTACAGAATGTACTGCAGATATTTTTGCTAATTTATTAAAGAAGAAAATCTGAAACAGGAGTATGCAGAAGCTTTGCTGTGAAACTCACATTTAACTCACATGTTGTCCACTTCCTTCTGATCCTCCATGAGATGGTTCTACTCCTTCATTAAAGTTCAGCTATGTTTAACTAAACTAATTGGATTTGATTAGGAAAGGCACACACCTATCTATATAAGGCCTCACAGCTTACAGTGCATGTCAGAGCACATGAGAATCACGAGGTGTAAGGAACTGCTTAAGGAGCTCAGAATTGTGGCAAGACACAGATCTGGCATAGGTTACAAAATAATTTCTGCAGCATTCAAGGTTCCTAAGAGCACAGTGGCCTCCTTAATCCTTAAATGGAAGACGTTTGGGATGACCACAACTTTCTTGACTTGGCTTTCCACACAAACTAAGAAATCATGGGAGAATAGCATTGGTGAGAGAGATAGAAAAGAAGCCCAAGATCACTGTGGCTAAGCTCCATAGATGAGACGGAGAAAGTTTCACAACTGGGTTTCCTCAGACGGCTGAAGGTTCACCTTCCAACAATACAATAACCATAAGCAAACAACTAAAATAACAAAGCAATAGCTTCACAATTCTGTGAACATTCTTGACTGACCCAGCCAGAGATCTGAGCTAAACCCATTTGAGCATCTCTGGAGAGTCTTGAAAATGGCTGTCCACCAACATTCACCTTCCAACCTAAGGGAACTGGGGAGTATGTACAAGGAAGAATGACAGAGGATTCCCAAATCCAGGTGTAAAAAACTTGCTGCATTATTCCCAAGAAGACCCATGGCTCTACTAACTCAAAAAGTGCTTGTACTCAATACTGAGCAAAGGGTCTGAATACTTATGACCATGTGAAATTTTCAGTTTTTCTTATTTAATAAATTAGCAAAAATATCTACATTTTAGATTTTTTGTGCTTTGTGGAGCTTAAGAAACCCTAATGCTGGTATCAGAGGTTTTTTTTAGCCTAGGAGGATTATGAAATTTTCTGTAATGCAAATATATAACTCCTAGTCTTATATAGTGTCTATTTATTCAAAAATTTGTTACAGCCCCTGTTTCCTGTGCTTAAGTAGCCAATTGAGACTCTTACCCCTCAGGAAGTCACCAAATAGGTGACGATACGCGTGAGGTCTGCCTACCCCCCCTCTCTCTGCCTACACCTGCCAGCCTTGCTTTATTGTCTTATTCTACGACAACATGGTATTGTATTTGTTGGGCATGTAGGGATCAATGCATCAGAGCTTTGTTACATTGTTCAAATTGCACTTTTCATGCATCATTTTTTGCACTTATATGCTCTATATGGTTATTCATATTCTGGTCCTTATGGTTACTGTAGTTCTACTATTGGCAGACTGTAGTAGGGGGTTTCAAGGGCAACTTGGCGCTTGGCAGCTTTGTACACCCCTCTGGTGTACTTTTTAAGTGTTTTTATATTTATTGCTGTCCCGTTTTGATTGTGTTTAAAATTGTTACTTATCCAATAAACATTTTTTGTTATTTCTGTCTAGCCTTGTGTACGCATTCCACCTTTTTCTTGTTTTGTTTGGATTGTATAGCTATTGGGGTGCGTTGGCTTACATACATTCGTATACCTTGGTAGTGCCTGTCCTACACAATTTCGGTCTACCCAATTGAGACAATTATAGTAATTACGGCTGACCTTGGCCCCCTTCCTCCCCCTTAAAGAGCAGGCTGCGGTTGACACTGGCCCCAGAGCAGTTTGGGGTTGACGTCAACCCCAGAGCGGGCTGGGGTGGAAGCCAGCCCCAGACCCCCCAAGATGAGACTGCAGATGGCACTTTGTGCATGAGCCCACACTGCCATTGGACTAGGGCAGTATGCCTCACCGCTCCAGCCCGCGGCAGATGTAGAACGTGACCTGAGCTAACAGGTCCACAGTGAGTGTCGGCACTGCTCGGAGCCACCAGCCGCTGCCTAAACAAGAAAACCACCTTGTAATTATAATATAATTATAGTGTAATTATAACCTTGGTGGTTTTTTGGGGGAGTAAATCGTCACAGACGCTATTAGAGGCGTTATTGAGACCTCTGGATGGCATTATTTTATCAAAGATAATAATCAAGTGATTACAGGCAGTCCCCAGGTTACGTACAAGATAGGGACTGTAGGTTTGTTCTTAAAGAGAACCCGTCATGCAAAATAACCCCCCTAAACTAAATATATTTTCATAAACTGCCATTAGAGAGCATTGCCTCTATCCCTTCATTGTCCCTCTACATGCCTGTAAACCTAAGCAATGAGGTCCTAAAGCTGTATGCAAATGACCTGTGAAATGTCCAATGAAGCATTAGCATATTCAAGCTGTCCACTCTATTCATGAGTGGGAGGCACAGCCACACCCCCAGTGCTTGACTGACAGCCTGTATAATGATGTGAGGCTGTATAATGATGTGCTTCCTGGTACTGGCACCCCCTGCAGCCTGTGTGTGCATGTATGTGTGTTTAGGAGAGATACAGCAGCTCCAGGCAGCCATGTCAGATTCATGTGTAGCTGATGTCTGTGTCTCTCACCTGTATATTAGGAGGATGCAGCATTTACTATACATTACACACAGACATGAGCAGGGGGGGGGAGGAGAGGGGAGGGGTAACAGGGGTGACATCACTGCCTCTGACCATGTGACCAGCCTATTTTACAAATGATGACTGTATGAATTGACTGATAAAGGCAAGGGATGGCATCCTGTGAGCTGCCTCCCACAGTTAAGGTGACCTCTAGTGACCGACCTGATGACAGTTTCCTTTAAGTTTACTTTTTTTGGTCTCTGTGACAATTGGATTTTAAAAATGTTGGATTGTCATAAGAACCAAGATAAACACTAAAGCTTCATTACAGACACATCTGATAACTGTTACAGCTGTTTATTGTAGCCTAGGACTAAAGTACAGCAAATTACCAAAATCCAGAAATCTGTTTGTAACTAGGGATCGTATTTAAGTCAGGTGTTCTTAAGTAGGGGACCACCTGTATTTGGAAAAAAAGTCTTTACTGTTTATGTAAATTAGTCTAAAGGACTCTGGAAGGGAGTTATGGGAGCCCCCCAGGCTCCAGCTGCGCTACCCTCCTCTGAGCTTCTAACCCGCCAGCTGTCTCTTCATCCCTCTTCCCCCTCCTGCTATTTGCTTCAAGAGCCAGCTGACATCATCGGGAGAAGGAGGGCTAGAGGAGACAATGGGCAGGTCGGGAGTGCTGTGGAGGGGAATGCACTTGTATCCCAGAGGAGCTCCACAGTCCTTCAGTCTCATTTACATAAACATTAAAGTCTTCTTTAAAAGGAATTTATCTTTGATAAAAGAATGCTGATGTTTTGCATTTTAACCTCCACATATAGGTTATATGAAGTGGCAGAACTGTTTTTAGACACTAACTTGACTGAAAAATGCACGTGGCCTCTGAAAATGGATCTTGGCTTTGCAGGAGAGAGTCAGTGACTTACTACTCTGCGTTATTACTTATAGTGATCACATTCCTGTGTGGTACGTACTGTTCGGTAATTTACTTCTCTTTGCTATGGGAGGAGAGAGACGGCTCATGCCAGGAACTCTCGGGGACTTAGAGCGTACGGACCGTGACGGACCGGTGGCGAGGTATGTGGCAGGGCAGGGCCATCATCACGCCAAGTGAAGTTGTGAGTAAGGACGGGAGCGCTGGGCCCCTGGACCTCCCGGGCAACGTTAGCAACACGCTACGGCTGCACGGCTGTAGTACGCCACTGGTTTCCCCCTTAGACTCTATGGAAGCCACAACCTATAAGTAGACAACACCTTTAAAAGACTCATTTTGTGGCAAAATAGGAGGAACTGATAAAGAGGTTTACTGTATGTAATTACTCGATATAAGCTGACCTGAATATAAGCTGAAGCTCCTATTTTACCACAAAACAACTAGAAAAACATATAGAATCAAGTATAAGCGTGGATGAGAAAGCATTGGTCACAGCTTTCCATAGTATATAGTGACCCCATGCCTCAAATATTAGCTAGCCAGTCTGCCCCCCCCAGAATATGCTAGCCAGTCAACTGCCCTTGTATATAGTTTATCAGCCCTCCCCAGTTATTAGCCTGACAGTCCCCGTCATCAGTATAACAGCCAGTTCCCTGCCTACCATACATAGCCAGCCCCAAGGTATATCCTGTCAGCCCCATGCATTTAGCTTAGCCCAGCCAGCCCCCCTCTTATATAACTAGCTAGCCAGACCCATGTATTTGCTATCTAGCCAGCCCCCGTATATAGTTAGCCAGCCCCCCATATATATCTAACCAGCCAGCCCCCATATATAGCTAGCAAGGGCAGAGAAGCATCAAGGCTCCAGCCATTGGACCAATCCTTCTCCTTTCCCCAACAATCACAGTCACCAAAACAAATAACTGAAACATATAGACTACTGTATTAGACCTTAACCCCTTAGGAACAGGGTTTTTTCGCTCATTTCTCGCTTCCACTTCAAAAATCCATAACTTTTTCATTTTTACGTGTACAGACCTGTGTGAGGGCTTATTTTGTGCGTAACAAATTTACTTTCCGTTAAGGTTTATTTTAACATGCCGTGTACTGCAAGAAAAAAAATCCAAATGTGGAAAAAATAAAAAACACACGTCACGTTCTGTGGCTCCGTTTTACACTTTCACTCTTCGCTCCAAATAAACACCCTACTTTATTTCTTGGTTCGCGTGCGTCGGTGTACCAAATTTATATAGGTTTTATTGTGTTTTAATAACATTTTCAAAATTAAACGAATGTGTACAAAAAAGAAAAAAAATTTTGCCCTTTTCTGAAGCATAACTTTTTCAACTTTGGCGCACGGAGCTGTGTGAGGTGTCATTTTTTGCGAAATGAGCGACGGTTGCATTGTACCATTTTGAGGTCGTTGCGACATTTTGATAATTTTTATTCCATTTTTTAGTGATGTAAAAGGTGTGAAAAGTCCATTTCGGACATTTGGGCGCCATTTCCCGTCTCGGAGGTCGCCGCAACCGTAACCGTTTTTTATATTTTGATAGATCGGGCATTTTGGGACGCGGCGATACCTAATATGTCTGTGATTTTTACTGTTTTTTATTTTTTAAACTTTTTTTTTTCTTTTTTTTTCACTAATTCTTAGACCATCTAGGGTACATTAACCCTAGATGGTCAGATCGTTCCTACCATATACTGCAATACTTCTGTATTGCAATATATGGCATTTTTGCAGCTCATTCATTACAATGAGCCACTGGCTCATTGTAACGAATCTGCAGAAGCCATTAAGCCTCGGGTCAAACGAAGAGGCTACCATGGCAACCGATGACGTTCGGGGGCGCGGCGATCGTAATAAAGATGGCGTCTTTTAAATGCCAATGCAATAAAAGGGTTAATAGCCGCGATCGGTGCAAGCACCAACCGTGGTTATTAGCGGTGGGGGTTTGCTGCAATATGCAACAACCCCCACCTCTGTATGAAGAGGACTCAGCCCGTGAGCCCTCTGCATACATTCCCTGTACCTCTGCGCCGTAGAGCTACGGTGCAGAGCGTTAAGGGGTTAAAGGAAGTGGACCTGGGAGGCATAAGAGCTGGTCATATATAGATGTAGCGTAACAGGGAAGTCGCACAAGATGTTACTTTCCTTCTTCCGAAGTCTACAAACAAGGAAGATATAGGAAGGTCACTTCTAAAGGACGGCACAATTGAAATGCCACGTAAGGATGACAAATTACCACATATTAAAAAACAAAATATACATTGACTGCTATAAATCTGGATTGGCAACCAAGGCCCTAAATACAAACAACACTATCAAAGTAGATTTTACATCATCATTTACAGTGAGCCAAGAGAACAGTAACAACATAAAGAAGGATAATTCATTTCAGAGACCCTGGTGACTTGAAATCATGTTATTGTGATTCAGTGTGCTTTTGCACTTTCCATTTCACTCCACTCAAGAGTGTGAATGGTTTAACTAGCGTCATCAGGGAAGAATTCAAATGTATTCTCAAGGTATAATGAATTATAAAGACAAGACTTCATTAAAGCCACCGTAGTCAAATAAAAATGACCTGCTGTTCTTGACAGTTCTATTTACTCATATTCCCATTGCTGATGCCTTTCACTGATAAATTAAATGTCCCAGTCACAGAGGACAGACATGGAAAATGGAAAAATGCTTCAATTACAGACTTTGCTTAACCCTTTATTATTGCAAGGTTAAAAGGGTTGTTTCCTTACAAGAGAACAAAGATACTCTACCAGACCAAAGTACAACACACTCATGTAAGCTTGTTAAAGAACTCACTCACGACAGTAGATATTAAAAGGGTATTCCCAATACAGCAAATTTATGTTATTGTTTGTATGATAAAAAGTTATACAATTGTGCAGTATACTTTCTGTATCAATTCATCATGGTTTTCTAGATCACGGCTTTCTGTCATTACATAGAAAACTTCTATGTTTACTTCCAGTGGACATAAATCTGACTATGGTCACACAGGTGCACTGTTCTCTATATAACACAGCTCTGATTAACGAGCTGTGCACCTGTGTGAGACAGATTTCTGTCCACTCAAAGTAAACATAGAAGCTTTCTATGGAATGAAAGCAAGCAGAGATCTAGAAAAAGGAATTGATACAGAAAGTGTATTGGAAAATTGTATAACTTTTAATCATACAAACAATAACAATAATTATCTGAAATTGGAATACCCCTTTAATACAAAGCTGTATATTACATGTTACTATAACAGGCTCTGTTTTTCTGGGAAGGACAGTCATTGCTTGAGGATATGCATGGTTTTCTCTGGAAGCTTTTGGCCAATGAAACTTAAAGTGTAACCAACATTTGAGATAACTTTTAATATTATGAGTGTGTGTGTGTGGGGGGGTTTGTGAACAATTTTCTAATATACTGCATTAAGAAATTATCCTTAGGATAACCTCACACTACCATGTGTAGGTCTCAGGCCAAAAACAATGTTCCCGTGGTCTGTTGTTGGTGGCCTGACAGTTATTAGCAGTTGAGCATCACTCACGTGATTAAGGCAATAACAGAAGTCGGTTCATACATGGGGCCATGGACCCAACGGCCTGTGCAGGAGCCCTTAGAAAACAATGTGGATGTGTGCTAGCCATAGAATCAACATTAAAAATGGCCATTTAAGGATCGCCTTAGTTTGTAAAATATCAGGCTCCAGAACTCCAACCATAAAGATTTGTATTCAAGCCTATATAGTGTGTGTCTAAGGAGCTGACTATGAGCTTACATCTGATCTCCCTGTTTGTTTAAACAGCTCTGAGAAGGGAAGATTAAACTCTTCACTTTCAGCTTGATTCTTGAAAATAATGCTCATAGCATACTACAGCCAAGGAGAGAGCAGGAAGGGTTAACGCTCACTTGTTTTAGCTGTGTAAACAAACCCATGGATAGATCTATCATGGCAACATGGAAGTAAAGGGGCACTTTAAAGGCTGTATCTTTTACAAACTAAGCAGAATTTCTTAATGAAGTATATTAGAAGTATATTATATTATGTTCAAAAAATGCTCCCCACACAAAATCAAAAATCATCTGAAATGATGGTTACCCTTTAAGCATTGCATGAGCAATGTAATCTGGTTATCAACTCTGAGGGATCACTTCCATTAACCAGAAAATGACAATTCAAAATGTTTAACGTCATTGCTAATGCAGCACATTTCATCAACACGGTCTCCACAGTCAGTACTGAATCATGAGTCCTGTTGCAGGACCCCAAAGGCCCAGTTACAGGCCCATTATTTTGATTAGATTACTAATGCAATTTTTGAAAAAAATCAAAACATTGGAATCAGGAATTTGGGACTCTGCTGCTTCATGCTTAATAATCCAGTGATGGCTTCCTTACACTGGGGCCTATCACCACTGTGGCCAACCACTCACTTGCTGTGACCCATTACTGTTGACTATTGGCTGTATCGATAAATAACCTCTGTGATGAAGTTCACCTGTCTTTGGAAAGATTAAAAACTGTTGTGAGGCCTGTAGACACATACGCCATCGTAAAATGAAAAAATAAGCTATTTCTGCAGTGAAATTTTTTTTGTTGCAGAAATCATGTTCACCTAGACTTGCCCTAACATGTTAATTTTTTAAAGAGGCTACTGGGGCGTGGAGTAGCCGGACATGAGGCTACACGTGCGCCCTCGTCTGAGAAACCAGAGCTCTGTGCATACCCCAGTAGCCTCTTTAGAAAATTTACATATTAGGGCAATAAAGATTTAAAAAAAGATAGCTGGGACGTGAGGATTAGTTCTATAAAGGGCTATCCTCACCTCCAATACATGCACCTACCTCCTGTTCTCCCTTTATAGGTAGACTCGTGGTGGTAGGTTCCCTTTAAGAGATAAAATGCTGCTCTGTTTCTTTTTTTCCATTACTACCCACCACTGCTGACATCTCATTTATGTCCCAATGGCACATTAAATCAAACTTTATTTTAAAGGTTACATATTCCCTAAGTCTAGGTGAACATGATTTCTGCAACAAAAAAAATTTCACTGCAGAAACATTTGCAGAAATTGCTTTTTTTTTTTTCGTTTAACAATGGCGTATGCGTCTACAGGCCTCACAACAGTTTTTAATCTTTCCAAAGACAGGTGAACTTCATCACAGAAGTTATTTATCAGTACAGCCAATAGTCAACAGTAATGGGTCACAGTTAGTGAGTAGTTGGCCACAGTGGTGATAGGCCCCAGTGTCAGGACGTCATCACTGGATTATTAAGCATGAAGCAACAGAGGGACAGGCATTACCAGGAATAGAGCTGTGGGAGATCCATTTCACTTTTACTCAGCTGGCTGGATCATTTTGTATATCATTTTATTTCCATGAAAAGCCAACTAAAGCACTGTAGGATTGATTTCTAACAATTGAGTTGCTTTGGCTTATTACTCAACAACCAACCGATAATTTCTTACTAAAAATGGGATATGTGCTGCTTTAATGATGATTTTATGTGCCTGATGGCTGTTAGAGTTTAACATCCTATAGAAAATATGCGAGCCACACACTGTGGACCATGTAGTTTATATTTCAACACCTGCATTATATAATGCATATGAAGCGGTTATAGGAATTGGAATGCTGTGCTAAAATTTCTAGTTTCACAGCCAAGAGCTAAGCAAAATGAGATTTGGTAGCTATGTACTAGTGTCTGATAATATCTACAGGCGGTTTACACTGCGGTATAAAGGTAATTCTGCAACCGCACAACGGAAAAATACACTACAAAGACACAACTATAACAGTAAGATAGCGGAGTCCACAAAAAAAGAAAAACTAAAGTAGAGTAAAGGTGTAAGTGGGTAGAATTTTCTGACCAGAGACAGTAGCTGAATCTGTAAATAACAGCTGATTTTAAGTGCAAGGCAGAAACCAATGAAGAAGCTGTATGAAAATGGCTGTATGCTACCCGTACCGTATATTTTTTTTTTACGGGTTACATACGGCCACATTCATTTCAATGGACAATGTTGTGAGAAAGAGGAATATATGAGGTTCATGGGCATGGGATTTCTGGCCTGCAGAAGTATATATAGGATCCCAGCATTCAGGGAATGTCCAGCATTCAGTGGACATTAACCAATGTGCCTGGCAGCATTTGAGAGTTGCACATACTTACTGTAAAATGAGCACCTGTACATATTTTAGCTTGCTCATAGTAAGAATTCTGCAATTCTGCTGACCTAAATAACTTAGAACTTTCTGTGCTAATTTTGGGATACAGCCATTGAATATTATAAAGGAGAGGACTTCCTTGGTCACACTCCTTCCACCAGAGGTCAGGATAAGATCCCTCTATCTCTGACAGGCCTGCTGGACTGTGATACATAGCTGCTCTAATAGCCACTTTACTACATGGAACAGCAGGTACAATGTGCAAATAAACAAATCAAGGATTTCCCTTCTTTTTGATTTTATTTTTTTTCCTGTTATTTCACAGGAAATCGGTACTTTTTACTTTGGCTTTCCTTTCTTCTTATTTGTAAACCACTTTTCTTTATTAGAAGACATCCTGGCAGCTCTGCTATTGAGAGTAATAAAACATTAACATTAAAGCGGCTGTTTGCCATTTTCTCTAAGCATTGTCCATATCGTGAAACACCCATCATGTTAATAATGCTGTTATTTCCATAATATTACCGACACAGATAGCCTGATCTGGACGTCTGCAATGTCTTTCCACTGCAATCAGGCAGGAAGATTATTCCCCAGGGAAAGAGTTTGGTGTTACCTAAAAACAAACATCTTGTTTCCACTGATCCAAGCATCTGTGTTTCCTATGTGCTAGACATGTGGATAATGATAAAGAAGAGCAAGCAATGGATAACATATAGGACACTTTAATGTGAATGTTTATGTTTCAATGAGCTGCCATCACTTGTGTTGTTATCTTTATGCAAAATTCCTACGAGAGTGCCCATTTTCTTGTTTTTATACCTTTCTGCACAGGGCACAGCAAAATAATATTATTGGTTATATTATAAATTAGAACTGTGTTCCATTACATCCCTCAGCCTTATCTCCGGTCTGCCTGGACATATGACGTTTTTTAGCCATACTAAGTAACTACATATGGTGTTAAAAGGCGGTCATTTATGTAATGGAAGAAGATCCACTGCGTGAGAGCTGTTTATTACTACGTATTCTTGATGTACGCAGCACAAGAATAGTAGTAACGATAATTGTATAACATGACTTTTTTTTTTTATTAAAGACTGAATGTTACAGCTGGAAGGGACACAACAAGTAGCCTTACTTAGCAGGACTGCTTAATGTACAACATTCATCTGGAAAACCCACTCTGTGTACGCCCCATTTTTATGATTTTAATCAAAATCCTTTGACCTTGTAACCATCTGCTGTTATTATACCATTTTATTATTTATCAAACTAATTCTTTTATAGAATGACTTATTTTACATTCACAGCTGCTGTCTCTTTCCACATCACAGCTGCTTGCTTCACTGTACAGCATATAGGTTGTGCAGATATGCTTGGCATAGTGACCCTTCTCTATTGCCTCTCGTAGACGATGTTTGATTTCATGTGTCATGTACGGTTGGCCGAAAAAGTGGTGGACCCCTCAGCTTTACCTGGATTTCTGGCTTGAATACTTATAAAATATGTTATCGTATATCACACAAACAGTTATACTCAAAAAACGGGAAATTAATAGTCAGCTCACCTTACTTGACGGATCACAAAAGTGGAGACTAGGTCCATGCGTGGATCACCTGGGCTTCTCAGGTCAAGCACTTCCACAAAAACAAATAGAATTGATCCCGCTGTAGACACGCTCCAAAAAAATTCAATTCTTAGTTTATTGTATATTCTTTAAAACATTCGAGTTACAGGAAAACAAATAGCATCGGAAGACACATGATGGATTATCAGGCAAATCCTACGCGTTTCGACAATCTTAATCATGGCTACCAGCGGGATCGTTTCTGTTTGTTTTTGTTAAACAGTTATACTGTTCATATTTTATTGAAGACCTACAGCGCAAGGACAAAAAGTAAGCAAACTTCCATGTTAAAGAAGATGTGAGAAAATGTTAATGGTGCTTCGCCCATTAAGGACACAAAAGACTATTTTCAACAAATCTGTTTTTCTCAAGAATAATTAAACCATGAATCTAAACAAACAAGGAACCCCAAAAGACTACAAAAACACTACCAAAGCCCTAGGTGTCAATTTCCTTTTAGATATATGCACAAATAGACATAATTTAGTAATGCTATTGATCACCCCAAGAATGACCATCACATTAAGTTCACTCAAGGGGCAAAACACTTCTGGAAAATCTTGGTATGCATATATCAGAGTAAAATGGAACTTTCAAGACAAATTTTACAATGCAAGCAGGAAATAATTTTGCATTATAATTGCATCCAACAAAATTTC
The DNA here is from genome assembly GCA_019512145.1 of Engystomops pustulosus. Classification (NCBI taxonomy): domain Eukaryota; kingdom Metazoa; phylum Chordata; class Amphibia; order Anura; family Leptodactylidae; genus Engystomops; species Engystomops pustulosus. Next base: position 151,560,994 of record CM033643.1, read on the forward strand.
CAGGGAGCCTTACCAAGTAATGAACTACACAATGCCGCCTATCTCAGTAATGAAATTCCCCATTCAGCCTTCGCAGCAATGAAATGCCCATACAGCCTCCGCAGCAATGAAATGCTCCATGCAGCCTCCGCAGCAATAAAAATGCTCCATGCAGCCTCCGCAGCAATGAAATGCTCCAATGCAGCCTCCGCAGCAATGAAATGCCCCATGCAGCCTCCGCAGCAATGAAATGCTCCATGCAGCCTCCGCAGCTAAATGAGGCTGGTCACATGGTCAGAGGCAGTGATGTCACCCCTGTTCCCCCTCCCCTCTCCTCCCCCTGCTCATGTCTGTGTGTAATGTATAGTAAAGCATGGCTAGTGTGTGCTGCATCTGCTGACATGCTGCATCCTCCTAATATACAGGTGAGAGACACAGACATCAGCTACACATGAATCTGACATGTTCTGCTGTAACATGGCTGCCTGGAGCTGCTGTATCTCTCCTATACACACACACATGCACACACAGGCTGCAGGGGGCGTGGCCACCAGCACCAGGAAGCACATCATTATACAGCCTCACACCATTATACAGGCTGTCAGTCATGCACTGGGGGTGTGGCTGTGCCTCCCACTCATGAATAGAGTGGACAGCTTGAATATGCTAATGACTCATTGGACATTTCACAGGTCATTTGCATACAGCTTTAGGACCTCATTGCTTAGGTTTACAGGCATGTAGAGGGACAATGAAGGGATAGAGGCAATGCTCTCTAATGGCAGTTTATGAAAATATATTTAGTTTAGGGGGGTTATTTTGCATGACGGGTTCTCTTTAAGGAAATCTACAAAGAAAATCAAGCAAGATAAACCAGGGACATATATCCAGGCATCGTGACTGTGGTAATCTTAGATTTCTTATCCATGGCCTCCTTACATCTAAAAATCAACTTCTAAAATCAAACCAATGATCTGGTGGTGTTACCAGAGCCCTCCATTCTGTAGCTTCAAAGGCTGTTAGACTGTCTCCCCTCCCCCAGCTGCCATCAGCACCCCCCCCCCTTCCCTCTGACTGATGTAATCGCACTGCAGCAGAGAAAGTTTATGCAAAAACCCCCACCTTTGTATGAAGAGGACTCAGCCCGTGAGCCCTCTTCATACATCCCTTATACCTCTGCGCCGTAGAGCTACGGCGCAGAGCGTTAAGGGGTTAACATATCCAATTGATTTTGAGACTGTTTTTTCGTGACACATTGTACTTCTTGTTGGTTGAGAAATGTAATCAATATATTTAGTATTTATTTATGAAATAAATGGAAATTTGCCAAAAATTTTGAAAAAAACAATGCTTTCCAAATTCAAAATTTTCTACTTTTTGGAAAGTTGGTCATATCACTAAAAAAAACTTGATAACTAACATTTTCCATATGTCTGCTTCAACTTGGCATAATTTTTCAAACATCTTTTCCTTTATTTTGGATGTTAGGAGGCTTATAACTTTAGGTGCAATTTTTCAGATTTTCACGAAAATCATCAAAACCTACTTTTGGAGGGTCAATTTAGTTAGAAGTGACTTTATAAGGCAGAAAGACATGACAGAAAACCCCCACAAATTACACCATTTTAGAAACTACACCCCTCAAAATATTCAAAACAACCTTTGGGAATTTTGTTAACCCTATGAGCGTTTCATGAGGGTGAAAGATAAATGAAAGTGAAATTACAGAAATGTAATTTTATCTTACAATAGATTCATTGAACACCAAACTTTGCACCTGCACAATGGGTTAAAAAGGAAAATGCATTTTACAATGTTGAGGGCAATTCCTCCTGAGCATGCCAATACCCATTTTGTCCCTGTAGCCTGCTGTACGGGAACAGGGGGGCACTTGGAATGGAAAGAGCGTTGTTTCGTTTTTGGAGGGCAAATATGGCTGAAAAAGTTTTCATGTGTCAGGATGCATTTGGAGAGCCATAATGGTACCAAAACAGAGGAAAGCCCCAACATGAGACACCATTTTGGAAAGTACACCCCTTGGAGAGTTTAGCAAGGTGTAATTTGTGTATTTGCCCCAACAGGTGTTTGATTCAATTAGGCCCCAAAAGGGAAAATAGGTGAAAATTTTCTCAAAAATGTCACTTTTACCCCAAATTTTTGTAAGCCACAAGGGATAAAAGATGAAACAACCCCATAAATGTGTAAAACTATTTCTCCTAAGCACAGAACTGCACCACTTTTGCATATAAAGTGTTGTATGGGTACACAATAGGGCTCAGAAGGGAAAGAGGGGCGTTGGCCTTTTAGAAGCCAGATTTGACAATCATCCTTTACATGTGTCAGGATGCATTTAGAGAGCCCTAGTGGTACCAAAACAGAGGGGAACCCCAACAAGTGTCATCATTTTGTAAAGCACACCCTTTAGAGAATTTAGCAAGGTGTAATATGTGCATTTTCCCCTACAGGTGTTTGCTTCAATTAGGTCCCTAAAAGGAAAAAGATGAACATTTTCCCAAAAAAGTCACTTTTACGGCTAATTTTTGTATCCCATAAGGCATTAAAGATGAAACAACCCCAAAAAATGTGTACTAGCATTTCTCCCGAGTATAAAATTGCCCCACACATGCAAATAAAATGTTGTATGGGTACGCAGTGAAGCTCAGAAGGGAAAGAGTGGCGTTGGCCTTTTAGAAGCCAAATTTCACAGACATCCTTTACATGTGTCAGGATGCATTTGGAGAGCCGTAGCGGTACCAAAACAGAGGGGAACCCCAACAAGTGTCACCATTTTGTAAAGCACACCCCTTAGAGAATTTAGCAAGGTGTAATATGTGTATTTGTCCGTAAAGGTGTTTGATTTAATTAGGACTTAAATAGGAAAAAGGTAAAAATTTTCTTATAAAAAGGTCATTTTTCCCCTAATTTTTTATAGCCACAAGGGATAAAAAAAATGTAATAACATTGCCGCCGCCAAAGCTGCTGGCAGCAGTCAACGCCTGGCAGCGCTAAGGATATTGGTTTAGTTAGTCGCTCTCTGTGAAGTTATCATCATCTTTATAAGACTCTGTATTTTAAGTAGATCTGTTACAATGTACTAGTGGCACATTGTAACAGATGATGTGTTAAATCCCTATATACTGACATACTGTAGTATGGGAGCATATGGTCTGATTAATCAGACAACCTAGAGTTAAACTACCCTAGGAAGTCTGACATATGCTCGCCAAGTTGTCAAGGGGTTAAATAATTGTCTAGCAGCAGCAAAAAAATTATGGTAAAATATCTAATTTCCACCCAAAAATTAGCTTTCCTAGCTATTCATCACAGTAATCTAGATCTCTTATTCATGGCTTACAGGTAAAGGTAAAGAACTAGATCATCCCCTGCTACCCGATGCCATTTTGTAGCACAATTGCTTTTCATTCCTCACCCAATTTTGACCCAAAAAAATGGGAAAAACAATTGACTCGAGTATAAGCCAAGGGTAGGAAATGCATTGGTCCCAGCCTTCCCCCAGTATATAGCCAGAAGCCCCTTGTCCCTAGTATAAAGCTTGCAGCTTCTGACCCTCAGTATATAGCCTGCAGCCTCTGAACCCCAGTGTATAGCCTGAAGCCTCTGCCCCCCCCCCATATACACCCGGCCCCCCCTGCCCCCCAGTATATACCCTGCAGCCCCCTGCTCCCATTATCCCGCTTGCAGCCTATGCCCCCCAGTATACATCCTGCAGCCCCTGCCCCCCAGTATATACCCTGCAGCCCCCTGTCCCTACTATACAGCCTGTAACCCCAGTATACAGCCCCGCACCGATGCCCAGCTTTTAAGAAAAAAAAAGTGTACACCCCCCTGGCAGGTCCTTTACTAACCATCGTTGTTCTGGCTCCAGTTCCCTCTCTCTGTGCGGTGCCGTCACTCAAGCTGTGATGTCAGTGAGCCGCTAACGTCACGACTAGAGCGATGGCACTGCACTCACCTTCCGACGCCCCACTCCTGGCAGGGCTTTTTCTAGCCATCGATGTTCTGGATCCGGATCCCTCTCTCCGTCCGGTGCTGTTGCTCGAGCTGTGACATCAGCTACTCACTGACATTCTAGTGTGTGTGCCGCCATCGGCACACACATTATGATGTCAGCGAGCCGCTGACGTCACGACTAGAACGACAGCATCGCACGGAGAGAGGGGACAAGTGCTGGAATATCAATGGCTAGAAAAGGAGTTTCTAGCCAAATATTAGGCTGAAAAACTCAGCTTATACTCAAATATATATGGTATATATTTTTCATTGTATCACCACTTTCTGAAGATGCTGTGTAAGCTGTCATTTTTTGCAGGACAAGCTTTTATTTTCATTTATACCAATATGGGGATAGTATGACATTTTGATCCCTTTTTATTAAAATTTTCATATGTGGCTAAATAGTACTGATTCAAGCATTGGGATGCTTTTTTGCTATTACAGGGTGTACCTCAGGGAATAATACCATATATACAAAAAATGTGCTGAAAAATTCAAGCTCTGCTTGTACTCGAGTAAAAAAAAAAACTAAGTGAAAACTCACCTTTCCCCCAACAGGTCTTCTCCACCATCTGTCCGGCAGTGGCGGCAGGTCCCGGCAACATCACAGGTTCTGACCGCGGCTGCAATAGTATTGTGTGTGTCGACAGCCGAAACACACTCTGATGTCAGCAGCGGCTGACATCAGAGCTGTGGGGCGCACGAACCTTCTGCCGTACAGGTAGAGCAGAAGACCTGCGGGGGGCGCCGGAAAGGTGTGTTTTCACTTATTTTTTTTTATGAATTTGGGAAACTCGGACAGCTGGATGTAAAATGGGACAGGGAGTTGCTGGCTGCTTTTTACTGTGGGGGTTGCTGGCTGCTCCGGTCTATATACTAGGGGTGGCTATTGGCTTCTATAAGGGGGCGGCTGCCGAATTATAGCATGGGGCGGGGGCTGCTGAGCTGATAATATCCTGAGAGGTGCTGCTGGCTAACACTATCCTCGGGGGGACTGATCGGCCCTGCTACTAATGGATATGATCTCTTGGTAACTCCAGTTAAGGCTGCCGGAAAGCCCGAATTCTACCAGCCTTAGCTGGGGACACCAGGAGGTCAGATCCATTACAGATCCCCTCCCGGCAGACACCAGCGCTAGTAGGAATGCATCCTTACTTTGCATTTTTCAAATAAACTTTAAAAAGTATTTTTATTTCAGTTATTCCATGTTATTTGCACACGGGCCTAAAAGGCCCCAGGTATGTAAAAGTGTAGATTTTTATGGTCATGCATTCTAGGGTTAAAGAGAACACCCCCCAATTTGATTACATTAAATTCAGATCCCCTCTAAATAATTTAGACACTGTAATAATAATAATAACTTTATTATCCCAAAGGGAACTTAAAGTGTCATGTCCGCAATGCACAGTGCAAACAAAAAAAGACAAAAAATAAGACATACAACCAAATGCACAATAAGAAACACAAGTTACACATAATTAAAATATACATATAGGTATATACAGTAAATAAATAAATAAATCCCCCAGAGGTTACCTTTCTAAAACACGTTACACACAATCCTGACTGGTCTACCCTTCCTCATATTCCTCACAAGTAAGGCCCCCATTTATATCATACGCAGGGGACCCTATACTTTTATTTACATACAGCACACACCAAATTTTTATAGCAAACAGTCACTTTTATTTACATACAGCACACACCAAATTTTTATAGCAAACAGTCAGATTGTGGAGCAAGACAGCGAGTATAATGGATCAAGTCCAATGGTGGGTGCACACCTCCAACAAACCCAATCCACCGGTTTGTAAGGTCAGATATACAAAAAATGCAATGAGGCAGCACTCCACTAAGTATAAGGGTGATCTTTAATTACCCGTGGCAAAATAAGGTGCAATGTTTCAGCTCAACCATAGAGCTTGATAATGGCTCTATGGATGAATGGGTGAATAAAGATCACCTTTATACTTACTGGAGTGCTGCCTCATTGCATTTCAAAATAAGGTGCAACGTTTCAGCTCAACCATAGAGCTTGATAATGGCTCTATGGATGAGCTGAAACGTTGCACCTTATATTGCCATGGGTAAATAAAGATCACCTTTATACTTACTGGAGTGCTGCCTCATTGCATTTCAGAACATAGAATCGCCTTCCGATGTTACCAGTGCATACGGATAGCAGGCGTTTGCAAGGGATGTTAGTGGGATGGTGTTTTTATGTAGATCGGTGGTTTGCCATGGCTGCATGAATTTCTTGTTCTTACTGTGAAAGCATTTAGCTCCTTTTTAGAGTGGGTAATAAGGAGGTTGGCAGGACGTCTCATTCAAATCATTCTTAGTTTAGACGATTTTTTGTGCTGTGGGGGAGCGAATGAAGACATGTTTGGCTGTGCTGCTTTGATGGAAAAACAGTGAATGGGTTTGCGAGAAGTTTGGTTCCATTGGCGCCAGAAACCAGAAAAAACAGTGGGCCTTACTACATGTTTGAGATTTGTTTTTTTTTTAGGAATAACAATTGATTCCATGGCCATGGAGTTTAGATTGCCACCTGAGAAAAATTGAAGAAAAAAAACCCCCCCTTCGCGCAGTAGTGGTGGGGCGAGCAGTTAAATTAAGGGAGATAAGTACTGACGGGGAGGGAATTGCAGCATTACTCGGTAACCTTTAACTTGTGCTGGCCGGGTAATGCAGCAAGAGAGTAGGGACCCGTGAGCAGGCATAAGCGCGTGGGTCGCTGGGAATCAAGGAGTACAAGACATACGGTCCGGTCCTGAGTAATGTGAGTCACATTTTTTGTTGTTATTGCGTTTTTAAAAGTATAGAAAATAAAATGCGTTAGATGTATTTATAGTATTATAAATAGGTATAAATAGTTTACTTAATGTTCTAAAGATTGGGTAGAACTGCGGCTAACAATGTTTTTTTGTAACAGGAATCAGCTGAGATTGATTTGGACTTATGGCATTCCTTTGTCCAGTGGGGAAGCAATTCGAGCACATGTAGAAACAGCTCGGTTTTCCCAGGGACGTATAGAGACGCTACGGTGTGTAGCGACAAGTCGGCGTGGTTGGGTTTCCGTTGGTATGCGTTGAGTAGGGTGCTATATGAAGTTTGCAGCTTTGAGGGTAGATATAAGGCCCCTGACAATTTTAGTACTACACATAGGGGGGGCAAACGATTTGGGGGTTAGGCCGGCACTGGGAATCTATTAGGGATATTAAGCATGAATCTGTTGAGATTTGGGTGTTGCATCCTCGTACGTTGGTTTGTTTGTCAGAAGTGTTTCCTCGTTTTTAACAAAACATGAAAGTGGTTGGTGGGCTTATTAAAATTGGAACAAAATTGTAACTAGGAACCTCGAGTTCGTTATATAATTTGCTAGCGGCAGCTCAGTAGATATGTATGAGGTGTGGAGTGCGGTCCAGTTCTTTTTCTATCCTCATGTTGGTTTAGTATATTCTATACCCTTCTTATTTGTTTTTCGCCTGGTACCAGCACTCCACCCCAATCCCGACCCAGGAGACATGCATATAGAGGCCCGCCTACTTATATCAGCTAGTGCCTGAGACTACATGCGAACAGTGAGTATTTCAACACTGTTCACACATGGTGAGCCTTTTTCCTGTCGCCATGGTGCGTTTTATTGGTTATGAATGGCGTCAGATGCTTCGTTGTGCGGTTGCTGTCTTGCTGGTGGGGAGCATGGGGGCTATGCCTGGCCAGTACGGGTGATGGGGGGCACCAGGTCTTTGGTCCCTGCCGGCGCTGGGCTGACAGCGGTGGTGTGTGGTGGACGCCATGGGTGCCGCACACAATAGTCGCGTAGGGGACCACCAAAAACAGTTCAACCTGATGAAGTGGTGGTGGGTCTATTACAATTTGATCAAAATGTAAAAAAAAAAAAAAAAACAAACCTTTTGAAAAGAACCTCGAGTCGCTTATTATAATTAGCCTAGCCAGCAGTAGATCGTTGTATGATGTATGGGATTGCGGGCGGTCCGTTCCTTTTCTCTCCTCCATGTTGATTGGTTCCTCGTTGGTCATGGGCGTTATGTTAGGTCAGTTGATGGAATCAATAGGGCAAGAATGAAATTTTAAACCGCTGTGGCTGGTTTTGTGTGTTAGAAATGGAGGTGTGAGTGTGCGCCATTGAGGAGAGTGAGAGAGGAGACGGCAATACTATGGTTGATGATGGGGTACATCTCAATGCACCGTGGGGTATGACCTATGGGCCATGAGTAGTACAAGGAGGAATGAAAGAGCGTTAGCTTTGTTGCGGGGCGTAACATGCTTGAGGTGTTCAGGCATGTCAGCTGTGGCGTGTAGAGGGTTCTGGAAGTTGGTGGCCAAAATTGAAAGGAGGTGGCAGTTACAGGGTGGCCCACTCCAGATTTTCTTGGAGACTTGGTGAATGGGGCATGCGGGCACGATTGGGGGGACCCGGCGGAGCCCGAAAAGATTTTTTGACTAAGTGCATGTGAACAAGCCACTTAAACGTGGACGATCCCGATGGTGCCACCGAGCCTGTGGTTTTGCCAGCTGGTGGTAAATTGTGGGGGGGTTGTCACATTTCAACAGTGGAAGTTTTATGGCATTGCCCTTCTTGAGCTTCGTAGAACCCTCTACCGTATTGAAAACAATGCCTAATTCCCGGTTTTGTTATAAACTTTTGGTGTATGGCAAATAATAATTTCCAAAAAAATAAGTTTGATTATGTGTTGTTTAATTTCTTTGAATAAGGATGATGGTGGTTTGGTAAGGTTTCATAAGGAGCGAATGGGAACCAATACAAAGTCATGGACAAAATGGGGGTTCAACAATAAGAAATTGAACAGTCCCGTCCTGATCTTAGGGTGTCATTTATTTTAAGCTTTCTCTAATAAGGGATGTCGGGGTTTGGTAGGTTTATAAGGAGCGAAAAATGCGACAATCCAGGTCATGACAAAGGGGGGGGGGGGGTGAACACTAAGAAATTTGACAGTACAGTCCTGATCTAGGGGGTCATTTATTTTTAGACTTTTCTATTTTTTTCTCTTATAAGTGCGATTTTTTTTCCCATCACATTTGCCATATTCGTGACCAAAAATGAGAGTCTTTTCATTCGCCTAGCAACTTAACGATGCCTTGCAAGAAATTTGTCAATATATCTTTAAAATCCATGATGCGGGCATATGAAAAAAAGCTCAAAATTGTTGGTTTGCCAAATTGTGGTTTAAAAAGGCGCAAATAAAATTCCAGTGTGATCAGTGGTCTGTCTAAATATAAAACCTCTTTAGATAAAATTTAGATCAAAAGACCAGCTAAAGTCTTCATCCACCATTTTACCACACTAGATGTGGGACCTCACTTCTTGCATAGAATCTGAATTGAAAGTTTAAAATCTTTAATATTTAACAAACTTTGCTACGTTGTAAAATTATGTGGAATATTGGGGCACTCTACCGTCAGCCATCTTTGTCATTAATCATTCTCACTGTTATGGGGGGGGGGGAAGGGGGGGAGGACTTATTTTTAGGTTACAGGAAATGTTGGTGGTCAGTGGGATATGCAGTATTGGTACATATTCAGATAGCTGTTGAAGCTACACCTCGTATTGGATAGGGTCAGAATTGAACATAACAGTGGGAGAAAAAGTGCGCTGAGGCATTTCTGAGAAAAGAGACCCTGTGATTGCCAGCATCTTAGGATTTACAAGCGACCATGATCAACTTTTTAACTGGAGTACGGTTGATATGCAAAATTCTAGATCGACTAGTGAAATATTGTCAAGTTATTGGGGAAAATGCTGCACTGATGACAGGACGTGGTGACAGTCATACTAACATATCACTTCACCCAGGATGAGCTGGACATAATACTGAACTTATAGGGCGACGACATGGTACATTCACGTCGTCAGCAGACAGATCCGTGATGTCCGACCAACTATTGAGTCACAAGATCGCTGCCGCCGATTCCTGAATGTGTCGCTGTACCCACTGAGGTCCGCCCGAGAGTTTCAAATCTTCTTCCGGTGTATGTGAGTGCAGTCTTCTGACACCAATTTGAATTTTAAATCCCGCCACTCAGTGGGAATATTGGTTAACAGCAGGCAAAAGCCCCGGGTTGACGACAGCACAGGAAACCCCCCGATGTTGTGTCGCATGAGTTGGCGACACGAAAATCCGATTGCGTGTGCAAAACACCCCTGTTTTAAAAATGCGTCATCGGAAAAGCGGTGGGAAGGGAAACAATAATGAAGAAGATCTGACAGTAAACACACGAGATGAGAAAGCAGTTGTGGGACCCTTAGTCAAGGTTACACCATATGAAATGTTCATTAGCCCTTAAAAGGTGTTAAACAAAAAATGTTTTTTATAACAAGCATAAAAAAATCTATCCAGGAGTGAGATATGTAAAGGAACGAATAACGAAATGGTAATAGTATTTAAATTCACCCTTATACTACTATTTCTTCTTTTTTTTCTAAGCTCGATCAGAAATAACACCAGCTATACATTTTCCAGAAGTTAGAAAGGAAGTCTACAATTAACACAGTAATACATCGTTAAGGACTCGTACACAGAGAAATGTACAGAAAGAAGATGCACAAATACACATTTTTTATTACAGCAATTGATATATGAAATTATATAGACTATGCCCCCAGACATATCCTGGGCCACTATTCTGTCACACATGCGATGTCGTGAATTATATCTTCCATACCTAGATGCATTAAAATCAACTGTTGTGAAGTCCTTCCAGCGGTAAGTTGACAAAAATAATAAGGAAGATGGCTGAAAGCCGAACGTTAGTGATCCACACAAGTGTGACAACTAATGTGTAGCCTGAGGGACATGCAGAAATCATTTCTGGGTTTGGCGTCGCATCGAAGACGAATCTACCGTACTTATGATTTGGTTGCAACTAAATCCCCAAAAGAACGAGTATTTTTTACGTTACTGTTACCATACATCCAGTAGCATCTACACAGACACAGGAGTCCCCCTAGGAATAAGACGTATTGTATTGAGTAATCATGCAAGTGACTCAATTTAACTGTATTAAAGAAAAATCATTTTTTGTTAGTCTCCTGACAGTTAGTTACTTATTGAGTTTAAAAAAAGGAGGAGATGTGGACATATCACCAAACCGTGAGAAGACCTTCTTTTTGCACTTTCATTCTACCCCACATATACACGTAGACCGCAATGAGCTCATATTTGACTTTGCCTGCTTCAATGCCAAATATTATTTCTAGGAACGTCAGCCTTTTGCTAACTGATGGTCTGACTAAGGAAGAGATATTGTTCACAGATACTTAGAGAAAACAGTCTAATGCATAGACGGCTTTCAACTAGTAAGAAGGAGAAACACTTTTATTGTATGTATAAAATTACTTTTCAGTAGAAATGAGTGAACATTGTGAGAATTGTATAATGATTCGACTATAAATTAGGAGAAGAACTTTATTATATGGAGACCATTCCCATTTACTTCGAGTTTAGTGCATCCAGAGTACATAATGGAGGAAGTAATTAGATCGACGAGGGCCATGTCTAGCAAACCCGTCCAGTGGCAGAGGCACCATGGAAGTCGATTGTTAGAGAAAAAATAAACGTCATTGCAGTTTCTAGCCCAAATACCTCAGGACGGCCCGGAGCAGCCTTATTATTATAGGGACTGCAACGGCCCGCGCGACGGAAGCTATAGATAAATAAACCCCCATTATGTATCATATTTTTTGAGTAATTATATTAGGTTGTCTTAATGTACATAGCTACTATAACGAGGAACCTCTCATCTGTAAAAAATTGCATTGACGAGACGGAAAGGTCAAGCAGCTGCATGTACAACATAAAATAAACAAATGCGAGACCACGCCTGTATGCGGCATACCGAGAGACGTGATCTGGGGCGGAGTGACGGTAGGGAAGGCGGTTAGGGAGCTTATGGGAGTGTATTTTTAGTGTAATTTCTAGCTGTACATCGTGTTTCAGTGTAGCATGATACTTAGCATTGAGCGCCCCGAAGCGCTGTTTGCGAGATTTAACAAAGAGGACTAGAGTGTAACACTACATGCATCTGTGTAGCACTAGAGCTGCTACGACTTAGTAAGCAGCTCTTGTGCTTGTTTATACAGGTGACAGGTCCTTTTAAGTAAAACCTAAGAAATATATTTTTATTACAAATGCAGAGGTATTCAATACTAATCATTTACTGATGCCTAAGAAAGTGTCAGTATGTGTTTTTTGTAGATGCTTGCATGCACTAGGAAAAAAGGCTAGGGGCCATGGTTGCAAGAATGCAGCTCGGACCACCCCTCTGCTTGGGGGCTACAGGCGCCAGCCCATGTGGAAGAGACTTGTTTTTAAGGACCTTAAGAACACTAAATCCATTTACTATACATTACTATATAACTATAACGCTGTTCATGCACCCTTAAAACCATATAAACCCAAAGTTGTACTCAGTATACGGGACTAAGTTTACCAACATAGGGTACTAAAGCCCTCGCACGCCTTGCACAGGTGACGTGAATGACGCAAAAGTCCAGCATTGTCCGACTCGAACCCCGGAATCCACGTGACGCGAGTATGGTATAACCTAGTACAAGAACTGGGGCTACGTTATATGACTCGGAGAAAGCGAGACCCATACCACCAAAACTAGGTTCATAAGCCTTGCCCGGCCCGTACGAGTAATACGCAGCTGCCCTGCCCATGCCAGTAAGAGCTAGCCTGGGCCCAATATATACATTCAATGCCCCAAGTGTATTGAGCAGAGCCCAAGTATGCCAAGACTAATAAAAAAACTAAACTTAAAAAAAATGCCCGGTACCGAAGAGCGGATCGATCCTCAGGAAATGGTGGCAGCTTCCTCTGCACTTCTTCACTACACCGGCAGTTGCAGTCCATGCAACAATGTGCGGCGGGGCGCCGCACTATGATGCGGCGAATGTCGCCGCTAGATGACGTCATCATGGCGGACCGACCACCGTAAAGCCCCGACATCAATAGTGTGGTGGCCACCGGCAGCTCGCCAGGACGGACTGCCGGCTAGTGAAGAATGCAGATGAGAACGGGGCGGAGGAGGAAGCCGAAGATGAGGACAACGGGAAGCCGCACGCCCGGGGATCCGGGAAAGCTGCCGCCGCAAGGGATCGGCGTGGTGGGAAGGGTGGAAGTAGTATTATTATGTTTTTTTTTTAATTGACTTGTGTATAGCCGAGGGTATAGATTTTTCAGCACTTTTTTGTGCTGAAAAAAACTCGGCTTATACACGAGTATATACGCTAAATTAGTATAAAAAACCGATGAATTCCACATCCTCTAAATTATCAGACTTAAAGGAGAAACACCCCCCAATCTTGTTACATTAAATTCAGCTCCCCTCTGATTAATTTAGACCAACTGTAAACAATAATAACTTTATTATCCCAAAGGAACTTAAAGTGTTACCTGCTAATAAAACACGTTACACCCAATCCTGACTGGCGTTTGCTACCCGTCCTACAAAACTGGTTCTATGCAGGATTTCATAAACAGCAAGCTGAAGAGCCACCACCATTATATATACCCGCAGGGGACCCTATACTTTTTATTAACATACAGCACACAACCAAATTTATTAAGCAACAGTCATATTGTGGAGCAAGGCAAACAGCGATCGTATAAATGGATCAAGCCATAGGTGGCGTGCCCACACTCACCCACACAAGAACCCATCGCCAAACCGTTGAATTTGTTAACGGCAGATCTAAAAAATGACGACAATGATGGCAGCACTCCACTAAGTATAAGGGGTGATCTTTAATTACCCGTGAGCAAAATAAGGTTGCATGTATCTCAGCTCAACAGAGAGCGTGACATGCTCTATGATGAAATGGGGTGAATAAATAAAGATCACCTTTATACTTACTGGAGTGCTGCCTCATTGCATTTTTTGGATATCTCACCAAAATTTTATAGTGTTATAATTAAAATTATATCATAATAATTTATCAATAAAAAGTGGCCCCTAATTAATGTATAGCATCTCCTAAAATATATATTTAATGGGCCATAATGAATCTAAGTGTCCTGTAATAAATATGCTGCAATCCATGCATTATATTATATACCAGTAGCCCCTCAGCTAATCTATATATAGCTGTAACCTCCCCCAACAATGAGATGACTGGGACCTATAATGAAATAATAAAATGACATAACTGGGTGCACCTGCAGCTATCTTCACCTTTACTGTCCTGCTGCTTTGCAACTACAAACAAGTATGGAAAACAGTCTGTAACACACAGATACAATTGATGTATTTGATCCCCACATTAATAGCATTCTCCCTTGGTTAGCAGCCCAGTCACAGCTAGGACCTTGGAAACATCTATAGCTAATAATAATAATAATAATTCTGTTATTAATATAGCGCCCACAGATTATCCAGTGCTGCACAGAGCTTGCCAAATCAGTCCCTGTCCCCATGGGGCTCACAATTGAATCAACCTACCAGTACGTTTTGGAGTGTGGGAGTAAACCGGAGTACCCGGAGGAAACCCACACAAACACAGAGAGACCATACAAGCTGTTTGCAGATGTTGACTTGGATGGGACTTGAACCCAGGATCCCAATCCTGCAAGGCTGTAGTGCTACCACTGAGCCACCGGGCACGCCACATTTAGATTTAGTAAGATCAAGAACTTGTCATTCACCAACCTACTATTCATGACAGTAAGAAGAGCACAATTCTGACTCATTAGCTTTTAATTGTAAAAGTTAATGTTACAAAGAAGGAGGCTATGGGTAACAAATATAAGATTCCAACAGTCACAGTACCTGGATCTATGAGTAAGTGTCCCTGGTTTATCATTAGAGATGAGCGAACACTAAAATGCTCGGGTACTCGTTATTCGAGACGAACTTTTCCCGATGCTCGAGTGCTCGTCTCGAATAACGAACCCCATCGAAGTCAATGGGAGACTCGAGCATTTTTCAAGGGGACCAAGGCTCTGCCACAGGGAAGATTGGACCAAACACTGTGGGAACCTCCAGAAAAGGATGGAAAACCACGGAAATGGACAGGAAACAGCAGGGGCCAGCCATGCATGGGAGTTTGCCTCTGAGGCGGCTTAAACGCACCATTATGCCCAAAAAAAAAAAACACAAAAAAACAAACAAAAAACAAAAAAAAAAAAAAAAAAAAAAATTATGGGCACAGCATGGCCATGACAGAGTTGACAGAATGAAGCTAGATAGTATTCTAAACATGCAATAATTGACCTGACACTATAGGGGACGGCATGCAGAGGCAGGGGCAGCAGGCTCTAGAGAGTGTCATGGAGACATTACCCATAAATGGACTCAGGCTTTCAAACAATGGGGTGGCAGAGAGGAACCAAAGAGGTTGGGGGGGGGGAAAAAAAAAAAAAAAAAAAAAAAAAGGCCCCAAAAAAAAAAACCAAAAAAAAAACAAGAAGTGCTCAAATCATATCGGTTAAATGATATAAAAGTTTGCCAGTATATTTTGTGGATTACACAGCAGTGAGGGGGGGTTGGTTTGTTTTTTTTTTTTTTTGTTGGCGACAATTTAACAGGAGCCATGAAACAAACCCAAATTCTGCCTGCGACACAGCTCGTTGATAAGGGACCATGTAGGAGCAGTTGAACTAGTAGTTAGATAAAGGTGTGCTTGACACTTTAAAAACCTAGTGTTAGTTGGATCTTGCATGGACGAGCATGCGCTCCCTGCCCGACGAGCTTCGCCATCCAAGCCCCTTCTCTAGGTCACTCCCCAAACAGCACTTTGTATACGATCCCGTGTCTATTGGATTATCTGGCACAAACTGCACTTTAGTGAGGCACCAGTTTTCATATATTTGGACTGTATCATGTCATCAGGTGGGGCTACATCATTTGCACGCAGGGATGGGGCACAGAACTGTGGATGAAGAGGAAGCTGCGGGAATCACCAAAGCATGTGAGGTAAGTAATTAGTTTTTTTATATATATTACAATGGACCCTGTGGGGAAAATAGTGAGGGGTGGCCGCTGGATATTAAATGATTGAGGGTAGGCTATTGGACATCTTATATCACTTCTTAAGGGGAGGCTGCTGCTGGATACTTTATTTGTGAGGGGAGGCTGCTGGACATTTCATTAGTGAAGGGAGGCTGCAGCTGGACATTTCATTAGCAAGGGGAGGCTGCTGCTGTCCATTTCATTATTAAGGTAATGCTGCTGGACATTTCATTTGTAAGGAAAATCTGCTGGACATTTGGTTATTGAGGGGGGGGATTTGTTGCTGAACATTTCATTTGTAAAGGGAGGCTTCTGCCCATTTCATTATTAAAGGGAGGCTGCTGGACATTTCATGGATAGTAAAGGTTGCTGGACATTCCATGAATGAAGGGAGGCTAGTATATGAGTGTGTGAATTTATGTCTGTTTAGCATATATCTATTCTTAAATGTAATGTGATTGATGGTGTGGCAGTGAAAGTTAAGGTATATGGGGCCCCAATCCAAAGAGGCCCACAGGTGTCTTGTTATGCCACTATGTGTAATTGCAGCTGTTTTGTAACATTAATGTAATGTAACTGTTATATATGGACACATCAATATTAGTGAAATCATTACTTCTGCCATTAAAGAGAGAAATATTGAGTAAAAAATCAATCATATAATGATAGAAGAGGTTTATATTTTAGGTTATCATCAGGGAATTGGACCCATGGAAAGGTGAAGACCAGTAAGAGATTTGTGTTCACCTCTGATTTGAATGGGACTTAGGCATCATGCACACGACTGTATGGTCTGTGAGTTCTCTAAATATGGCTGATTCGGGCCATAAATAATGGATGTATTGCAACAGTATGGCAACATTATTGCACCAATCCGTATTGTATCCATATAAAATATTGGTGGGCTGGCAGTACAATGGATGGCTTGACTAGGAGGGATGATAGAATGCATCTCCACTGGTTTTAGATACTGCATGTATATACAGGCAGCATATAGGAGCACAGCCGTATGCAGCATGTATTTAGCCCATATATATGTTCCCCGTACGGTTTCTAGAGCCATACAGAATGGAAATACGGTTGAAAAATAGACATGTTCTATTATTTTTATTATGGCTTGCTTACAGGCAAGTACGATACGGTGGACAAGTACGACACAGTACACGGTTCTTGTGTGCATGGGGCCTTAGAGACTAGAGATTGAGGTACAGTTTCCAGGAGGAGGATAGTTTAGTCCTGAGAGGAGACTTATTACTGTTTGGCGCGTACAGTGAAGGGGTACAGTAGATGCTGGAGTGTATTTATGTCTAGAACGGCCTCAGCGAATCATCTTAGTAGCATAACCCGCAAAAACTTAGGCAAGGCGTCTGACTGAAAGCAGTTCCTGTCAGAAGCAGCCCTGGAGTGGACGGAAGCCTGAGGGAACAGCAACAGGTTAACACAAATTATGTTTTATAATGCAATTTTAAGGGCTACACCATGGACGGATTAAAATTAAAGAAGATAGTAACAATTTTATATGCGTTTCTCTTTATGTTCCACACCGGTTTGGGTGGCTTACAACTGCAATATTTTACATTAATAATTTCCAATGTTTTGTTACTCTATTCAGTTCTGCCCATGCAATTATTCTAGGAAGACTAATGGAACAGGAAGTCCCATTAGCCATGACATTCAGAAGAGGCACTATTGAAGAGGATAAAGAGGTCTAAGAATTGATCAAAGAAAAATAGGGTAGGCAAGTGGCAGTTTCTGTTTAAACCTCTTCGTGTAGGAGCAGGTATTCCCACTCCCCATCAGAACTCTGATGACCTCTGGAACTCTGATGACCTCTGGAAAAAAGTATGAATATATTAAAAATGATAGCGGCATAAGCAAATTTTGGCTGCACAAACGTGTAGCACTAATGTTGACACCAGTTTTGTTTCATTAGGTTAATGTGGGGGCTGCTTGAACCTTGACCTTTCATTTTTTTGTTCACATATCAAAACAAAAGCAGCACAAACAAAAAATTTGAGCAGCACAACCAGCACAAAACACGTAGCAAGAAAGAATTGATTGGCCACCAGCTTTTTTTTGGTTGGCAAGTGGGGGGGAATGCCTTGACCTCTGATGACACTCTGGAAACTTTCATTAAAATCACAAAAAGATAGCGGCACAAACAAATATATTTTGTCTGCACAAACCAGCCACAAACGTAGCAAAAAAACGTTTGCACCAATTTGGTTTGTTTAAAAACAAGGTGGGGGGGCAACTTCACTCAGGTCGGTGTGTTTGTAACAGCCTGTGTGCTACAGCTCGGGTAACACCTGCAAGCCCTTCTGGCTCATTAGCATAATTAAATTTCCCTTCAGGATTTTAGAAGGTAGTAGGCCATGGACAACAAAGATAAAATGATTACCACAGTCACGGGCCTAGTCTATGAGTAAGTGTCCCTGGATATCATGATGGATTTTGCTGTGTTTCTTTAACTAAATGTTCCCCCGAAACATCCCAAAGCCTTTATCATCCAGTGTAAGGTTTATTCAGCACTATATTGTTCAAGCATGTACTTCCTATCTTTAATAATTTGTGGTGTTAATTGGTGGGAACCCCCAATTTTTTGTTTGTTTTGGTCATACGAATGTTGTTCTGTGCCAACATAAAATTGGGACTTATTTTAATTATTTAAAAAATTTCCCATAAAGACGGTTGCACTTGTTATGTTCCCATAGCAAAGGATTTATAAAAGAGTGTTACTCCCAAGGTGAAAAGACACATTGTAGCCATGTGTGCTGCCTTGGCATACTAATCTCACACAGTTAGGGAATATTTTGCTTTATTTTAGGAATCTTGTGAAATGGAATGTAGCTTCCCAAGTTCTACGTGCCTTGCTTGCCCTTATTAATGAGTTCATCTAATACAGATATAGGGCAAAATTTACCTTACCCGGTCCATTCGCGTTCAGCGGCGGCTTCTCGCTCTGGATCGGGTCCGGCGGGATATTTAATAAGAGTTCTTTTCCGCCGTCCACCAGGTGGCGCGCCGCGCTGAAAGTAAAACTCATCGCGCCGGAATGCACCGAGCTGGACCAGGTGAAGGTAAGCGGTTCCCTTATGCGGAACATTTAGGTTTTTAAAGCGGCGGTTTTCCGAATAAGTCGGGTTTTCGTTCGGCCACGCCCCCGATTTCTGTCGCGCGGCATCCATACCGGCCCCGATGCGCCAACAATCCGATCCAGTAGTCCACTGCGCCAAAAACACGGGGCAATCATGTACAAGCGGCGCAAATCGGAAATATTCGGGTAAACACGTCGGGGAAAAACGCGAATCGGGCCTTAATAAATGACCCCAATAGTCTTAATTTGTCAGAAAAAAGAGATATATGAACCTGGAAATAAACAGAAGCACAGACAGAGAATATTTCCTGGCGTCTGAATCACCCTGGTAACTAAAAATAAACTAAAAAAAAGCTTACCCCACTACAACTGTAGAGCTGAGCTACATAGAACTACTCTCTAGTGACAGGAACTACACTATACTTTCCTAAAGATAACATTGTCCCATTTATCCCTACAGTAACCTATAAGTTATTTAAATAGAATCATACACACACCAAGAGTGGACATAGTGGATTATTATGATAACTAAAGATTTACATTTTTTGATGGCAGTAGAGATGATTCTGGACTGAACATCCTTCCTGCAGCAGGGCGAGTGTGCTAATGGTCCAGTAATGAACTGAAACAGTGTATTACAATACAATGTGAGAGGGCTCAAACTGTTGATTGATCAAGGTCTTCAAGAAACTTACGTAATACTTTGCTTACAAAGCATTAGATAACTGTGCAGAATAAGTGTACTTTCTGCATTTGTAAAGGAAAACCGACATGTGATTTGATGCATAGAAGCACACATACCATGAGTGGAATGCTACAGATACACTAATGCAGACATGATCTTGGTTAATCCTGAGTGATGGTTGGCTTGAAAAAACAATATAAAATTCAAACCTTGGGAAACGGGAAGGATGGCTGCTTACATTTTTAAAACAATTTCCACACAGAGCTTGTCATTACACGTGGAGCTTAAGTTATGAGTTAGTCAAGACATGACTAATCAACCTGAAGCGGATCACCATACACAGCAGCTGGGGGATGAGCAGCAATTGATTATTCTGCCTTCCAGGCACAAACCAGTGATTACCTCAACCTTGCTTCACAGAAGAAGTAATGTGCTAGGAGAAGTGGCTGAACTGAGCAGCCAACAGAAGTGAACAGTTAATATCATATTTATAATTATTTATAAGCTAAACCACTCAGCCAGGATTTAACCAATATATTATCATGCAATAGGTGTAGCTACAGCATTCTCAGGTATGTTTGCTCATACTGAATCAAATCAAAGGGAAGGTTTCCTTAAGTTTTATCAAACATCCATATAGAATGCATTATGCAATATTCATTTCCACATTGACTGTAGCTCACCTGTCAGCTTTGAAGTGTAAACTGGAATCAAGATGAAAAGTTAATTTGACCCAATTAGGGAACAGAATTTAAGCCAATTCTTTTGATGGAGGTTCAGGGGGCCCATAAGTGTGGTCACAGGTTCCTTTTTGCTGTCTGTGTCAGGTGAGGACATCCAATCTACCATATTTGTATTAATACCTATGCATATAATACAATTCGGAGCTATACTTGTTACATTTATCGCAGACTTTGCTCAGTGTAACCCTTACAAATTTGAAATGAGATTTATTCACACTACCTCTTATTTTTTATCATCATATATGGGAGAAGTACAGTACTGCTGTTGATTAGAGATGAGAATGCTCGTACGAGCTGATGATCGTTCGAGCATTAGCGTACTCGAAACAGCAGACGTGGGTACCATTACACGTCGATAGCAGTGGTTGGCTGGCCGATCAGGTGACCCTGGGGATAGACTAGCGCTGCCCGGCTGATAGATTCATATGTGTCTGGATTTTGCCGATAGGAGAGAGCTGCTGCTGGTCGGGAATAAGCGTTGGCTGTTCTATTAGAATAGTGTTAGGCAGGAGTGATTCTCCAAGAACCCAAACAGCCTTCTTAGGGCTACAATAACGTTTACTTTTTTTTTGTTTATTTGCATTTCTAGACCATGTGAGGGAATTAGGCAGGGGGACTTGCTACCGTTGTGTTTAGCTTAGTGGCACACATATCCCTCAAACACCAAAGTGGGAAAATTTAGTAGGTTGGATTTTCAATTAGGCACAGTCTGCCATTTGTCCTTTTTTATTTTACGTTTATTTGTTTAATAATCAGCGTCACTCATCTGGCATAGTAGTGTTGCTTCATACTTGGCTAGGAAAAGTAGCCGTTAGGAGAATCCAACGGCTTACTTACGCCTACAGTAGCGTTATATATGATTCTGGTGATCTGCTGGTGGCTTGTTGTACTTGCTGCAGTGCATTCTCTAGCCAATTGTGAGCAAGTTGTAGTGAGACTTGCGAAACGCTGGTTTTGCGCTTAGTGACGCAACATATCCATTGCAAAAGACGAATGTGGGAAAATTTAGTAGGGGTGGATTTCAATTAGGCACAAGGTCTGCCATTTGTCTTTTTATTACGTTATTTTGTTTCATAACTCAGTGTCATCTCATTCTGGCATAGTAGGGTGCTTTCATACTTGCCTAGGAAAATAGCCAAGCAATAGGATAGCATCGTTTGGTTTTAAAACTCAAAAACACACAAAAACAAAAAACACAAAAAAAAGTAAAAAATTAAAGCTATAACTCTATTTTAAAATGTTAATCCCGAGGTAGGGGGTGGTAGAGGACGAGGGCGGGGACGGGGCGTCCACTACTGCAGGGGTCAGATGGCCGTGGTCCTGGCCGGGGTGAGACAAACCACCGGCTTATGAGTGAGCAGGGGAACGCCGCCAGAGTACCTCCTAGTTAATGTCTGAAGTTACTGGGACCGTGGTAGAGCACTGTTGAGCCAGAAACAGTGCGAACAGGTGATTGTCGTGGATTGCTGACAATGCTTCGAGCAATTTGTCCACCAGTCCGGCTTCACGCAGTCCACCCATGTCACCGAATCGCCACTCCTCCAGCTCCTGCACCTCAGCCTCCCCCCAGTCTGCCCCCCCTCCCAGGACAATTGCCATTGAAAACGGAATACTTGGGAACTGTTTTCTGGACATTCCCACAGTCACAAACCACTTGTCCGATTGCTGCTGAGCTTTTCCGATGCCCAGGTTTCCACAGTCACAGCTGTGGGTGATGAGACCCTTTTTGACGTTGAGTGGACGTGGTCAAAGAGGTGTCCTGACGATGAGGAGACACGGTTGTCAGACAGTGGGGAAGTTGTTGTCAGGGCAAGGAAGTCCGAGGGGGGGGAGCAGACTGAGATCGGAGGATGATTGAGGTGACAGAACCCAAGCTGGTGAGAGGCCGGGTGAACACGTGCTTCTGAGACGGAGGAGAGAGTCCTCGAACAGAACAGGTTGGGAAGAGGCAGTGGTGGGGCCAGACGGAGAGGCAGGGCCAGAGGGCTGGGTGAATTCAGCGCCAAGTGTAACTAGTGAAGCTCCCGTGGCGAGGGCTTTCTTGCGGCGAGGGCGAGATCTTCTGAAGTCTGGTAGGTCTTTAAGGAAACACCGGATGACCGACGGACTTGTACTTGTGGTGTGCAACATTGCCAAACCCGGTCGCAGGGGTTACACCATATAGCTTAACTACCACCAGCAGTATGCGCAGGCATATGAATGCTAAACACCCCACACTCAGTGGCAAACAAGCCCGTTCACCTCCGCCTGTGCACACCAATGCTCCCTTCCCCGTGTCAGCTGATTAGTCAGCCCCTGCTTAGGACCCTGCCACAAAAACCCATCGTCCCTCCACGATCCTCCACAGCATCCACCAGAGTTCAGCTCTCCATACCCCAGACGCTGGAGCGGAAACGCAAATATAGGCAAACCCACCGCACGCCCAAGCCCTTAATGTGCCACATCTCCAATTGCTTAGCTGGAGATGCTGCCCTATAGGCTAGTAGAGACCGAGCCTTTCGCAACCTCATGGCCGACGGCCAGCCCCTCGGTATTCGGTCCCCAGCCGCCACTTACTTTTCCCGATGTGCGTCCAGCCCTGCACCAGACGTGTCAAAGACAACATCATCCGTGCCCTGACCAACGCGTTCTGACAAGGTCCCCTGACACGGACACGTGACGAGTGCTGCCGGGCAGGGCCACTATATATCGCTGACGGCACATTGGGTTAACTTGGTGGAGGCTGGGAGCGAGTCTGACCCTGCGGCGTGGTCATATACCGCCGACGCCGAGGATGGGGGCCTACCTCGGTCTCAGGTGTTTCGGCCACATGCCTCCTCATCCTCCCAACCCCTCATCCACCTCCTCCCCGAACTACATCCGTGGGCACGGCGCCATCAGTCGGAGCTCTAGGCCACAGCAGCAGTTGCCGTTCGCTAAGCGACAGCAGGCGGTGCTCAAATGCTGAGCTAGGCATAAAAGGCACCACCGCCCAAGAGCTATTACAGGGCACACGGCGCGATGATCTGTGGATGGCACCGCTGAACCTGAAGGCCAGGCATGGTTGTGTGTGACAAACGGCAGAACCTGGTGGCGGCCTCTGCAAACTCGGCGACTGACACATGTGCCATGCCTGGCCCATGGGTTAAATCTGATAGTTCAGCGGTTTCCTCAAGACATACCCCAATCTGTCTGATTTGCTCAAGAAGGTGAGCCGATCTGTGCGCATTTCAGGAAGTCCAGCACAGATGTGCCACTCTCAGGGCAGCGCAGAGCCGCCCTCAACTGCCCGCCTCACCGACTGTTGTGCGACGTGCCCACAAGGTGGAATTCAACACTGACCGGTATCCAGAGTTTACCAGCAGGCCGGCCATTGAGACTGCAAGATTGTAAAACTTCCACCAGAACTGGTAGTCAGGTCAGTCCGCTTTCCTAAAGTCTACAATGAGGAGTGACGTGGATGTCTGATATCTGTCAGGTGCTGCGTAACTTTGAGGAGTCCAAACACAGATGGTCAAGTGGCGATGCCGCCATCATCACCTCACCATCCCGCTGTTGGCCTGTTAAAAACTCTCGATCAGCATTGAAGTCGGAAGCTTTGCGCTCGTCACAAGAGGACGGGGAGAAGAAGATTCCCTGTTGATAGCCAAAGCACCCTCAGGTCTGTTTCTCAGCGAAATATCGGAGGAGGTGAGGTGGAGGAGGGAGGAGGGAGGAGAGGAGGAGAATGTTGGCGAGACCCAGTAAGGAACTAAGAGGTGGACACCATTGTTGAGTCCTCACTGTCAGCGTGTATGGCAGAAGAAGAGGAGTTGGAGGAGTTGGAGGAGGAGGGGAAATGGACAGTCAGGCAGTGAGGGGAGTGAATTCTGACGGTTGGTCTCTGGACGCATATGGCAGATTTCATTGCTGGCTGCCATTCCCGGACCCTCGCATTCACAAGAATTTATCCAGCACCGATACTGGGTGTTCAATCTCTTGGACCCACTGGTACAAGCCAAATCTTTCCACTCTCATCCCTGCAGATGAAAAGGAGGTTTGGAGAATGCATGAATACCAGCAAGTCCCTGGTGCACAAGATGGTGAAACGTATTTTCCCTTCTGACAGCGCTAGCGGCAGAGTGCGCGTTCTGCGGGACACGTAGCGAGGCGGAGTAGGCGAGCAGGCAGGCTTGTCCAGCACTGCAAGGGTACGCTTTACAATGCTTTTGCCACTTTATGTCACCCCAGCAAGAGCACTGTCACTGTCACATCTCGGAAGGTAGGGCTGATCTTTACAGAATGTGTGAGGGAGTACGTAGCTGACCATTTACCATAGGTCCTAAATGATCACACAGCTCCCTTACAAACTACGGGTTTCAAAGATGGACATGTGGCAACGAACTGGCGCTGTAGCCTTGGAAGGTCTTGCCTGCCCGCCGCTAGCGTCTTGTCCGAGCGGGTTTCAGTGCAGCTGTTGGCTCATCAACGATAAAGCGTACACGCCTGTCTTTGACTGACAGCGCTGACAGGCTGACGCTTATTAGATGAATAAAGCCTGGATTTCTCATAATTTCCAATCTCCCCAGGTGAAGGAAGCCCAACCCTTATAAGTATCCACTCTCCTCCCTCCTCATGTTCCTCCTTCTCCTCCTCTTGATACGTAAAGCAGAGGAAACTGGCTATTTTGACAGGCCACGGCTCTAGCTATAGTACTTTATGGCATTTAATTTTTCTGGAGGGCCAACCTACCCGGTCCTCTGTTTAAACAATTTTGGGAGTGCCACCATTACAGGCACTCAACTATTCAATTTTCTGGAGGGGCCACCTACACGGTCCTCTGTTTTAAACAATTTTTGGGAGTGCACCTACAGGCACTCAATCTATTCAATTTTCGGAGGGCACCTACCTGCTCCTCTGGTTTGAAAATTTTTGTGGACTGCCAACATACAGGATTCACTATTCCATTTTACTGGAGGGGCCACCTACTTGCTCCTCTGCGTTGTGAAAAATTTTTGGGACTGCCCACATAAGGCACTACCAATTAAATTGTCTCCATAGCAGCCTCCACAAGTTGCTCATTGCTACCTCAAAAAGTCGTCCATATAGGCTGCCTCCATACATCGTCCCCTTTATCAAAACGAGGGGTGTCAGGCAGAAAATTGGGGTTTTCATGGATTCCAATCAAAGGTGTTAAACTTTGGTCGCCACCCTGCGGGTTATCCACAAAATATACTGGCAAACTTTTATTCATTTACCCAATATTATTTCAGCGCTTTCTTGCACGCATCGGTTTACATTCCCTCACACGGCATATCCTAAACTTATAAGAACGCTACTACACTTGATCTATACAAAAAGGTTCTTTAGAAAGGGCTGTTTGGGGAGTAGCATAGAGACAGGGCTTGGATTCGGCGAAAGCTCGCCTGGCAGCGGAGCGACCAGCTCCATGCGCCACATGCGCTTCTTGCGCATCTGTTTACTTCCCTCACCGGCCATATCCCCAAATTATAAGACGCTACTACAACGTTAACTTGGTGCAGGCTGGGACCGAGTCTGACCCTGCTGGGGGCGGTCATCTATGCCGAAGCAGAGAATTGAGGGGCTACCTCGGTCCCGTCACCCGGTCTCAAAGGCCTACTATAACTCCTCCCAACCCCTCCTCCAACCTCCTCCTCCTCCGAATTACAATCCGTGGGAATGGCGCATCAGTCGGTAGCTCTAGGCACAGCAGGCAGTGCCGTCGACTAAGCGACAGCAGGGCAGGTGCTCAAATGCTGAGTAATAGGTGATAAAAGCAAACCGCCCAAAGAGCGATTACAGGGCATCCACATCAAAACTTGTAACTTGTCGCACCCTGCTGTGTAATCCACAAAAAATATACTTGCAAACTTTTATCATTTACGATATTATTCAGCGTTCTTGCCGCTTGGTTTACATCCTCACCCGGAAATCCTAAACTTATAAGAACGCTACTACACTTGATCTTTATACAAAAGGTTCTTAGAAGTGCTGTTTGGGAGTAGCTAGAGACAGGGCTTGGATTGGCGAAAGCTCGCCTGGCAGGGAGCGCCACCAGCTCCATGCCCCAAGAACATTTTTTCCCAACTACATAGTTTTAACTGCAGCACCTAATCTACTATAGTCCACTGCCTCCATACATGGTCCCCTATCAAAAAGTCTTGGTCAGGCCAGAATTTTGGGTTGTTTTCATGGCGTCCATGTTAACTGATCCCACCCTGCTGTGGAATCCACAAAACATATAATGGAAAACTTTATCATGTACCGATATATTTGAGCGCTTCTTGCTTCACATCTTTGGTTCCTCTCGGCCACCCATTGGTTGAAGCATGAGTCCATTTAGGGTATGTCGCCATGCCACTCTCTAGCCTGCTGCCGCTGCCTCTGATGCCGTCCCCTAGAGTGTCAGGGGCAATTATTGCATGTTTAGATGAGATCGAGCTTCATTCTGTTCACTCTGTCCATGGCCATGCTGTGCCCATATTTTGGCATAATGGTGCGATTTTTAAGAAGCCTCAGAGGCATAAGGCATGCTGCCCCTGTGTTTTCCTGTCCTTTCCGTGGTTGTGTCCATCCTTTCTGAGGTTCCAGGTGTGGTTTGGCCAAGCTTCCCGTGCAGAGCATTGGTCCCCTTGAAAAAAATGCTCGAAAGTCTCCATTGACTTCAATGGGGTTCGTTATTCGAGACGAAGCACAGGCATCATCGGGAAAAGTTCGTCTCAAATAACGAGTACCCGAGCATTTTAGTGCGCGCTCATCTCTAGCTGTGACAATTTTGTAATCTGTTACGTATTATAGTTCTCTCAATCCCCTAATAATCTTGTTGCTCTCTCTGCACCTCTTATTAGTGGAGAGTTGTATTTATGAAGGGGTTGTATGTTGCTTCCACTGTGTCTGACCACTGTAGGTACGTGCTATAGCCGACTATAGCCAGTAGAATAAACTAATTTGGAAAAAGTATGTAATTTTAGCATCACCATCTTTTAGAGGCATAACGTTTTTAGTTTGCGGGTTGACAAATCTGTTAACAGGATTATTTTTTGCAAAAAAAGAATGTTCTTTTTAGCAGGGTTATTTTGGAGGGCATAACAATTTTATTGCTTTGGAGAGCATTTTTTAAGCAGATCCTAGCGCTATCTTAGATGCAGCAGTGTTACATGGACCCTTCGATAAAGCTAGCGGACATCACTTGCAAAGTACAACCAGGTACACCGGACCGCCGAGCAGTAGTTGTATTCCGGAGGGTGCGGAACTTTGAGGCGTGACATGCACTGAAGCTGGCTGTCCCACACAAACTATGAAATGGGCGGGCGGGGTGGGGGTGGTACGGGAAAGAGGGCAGCTCCTCTGGCCATCATGAAGTAACACTGGACTGCTGTGAGCATTCATTTGTATTCGCAGCAGTGTTCTGGTAGCGTTATCGGAGGGTTTCTGATAAACACTAGCAGTGTAAACTGCTGATCAGTTATGAGCGCTATTGCTTTTTATGGGGAAGTCCTCTTAAGCTCTATTCATCTAATTGGGGTTTTTATGGCAATAGCCACTGGAATTCTTCTTGTACCTTGAGGTGTCTTGCGCATCACATCTTGGACACATTTAGGATTTAGACCATTGACTATTGACTCTTTTCTGAATAGTATGACAAAGGGAATTTGGCCTATAAACGGGTTCGTGGCCTCATGGAAAAAATTGGTTGCTCCTCAAATTGGAAACAGTAAACCGACGAACTAATAGATGGTGCAAAGTTACAACTCCAGTCTTAAACTAGAGCAGATCTATAACCAGCATCAGACGCTGGGCATTAAATCTATAGCCAAAAGAAGATATCTCGTCTAACCAAGCACTGGCAAAACACTTTGATAAAATCTCACCCCATATCTCTAAAAACTCTCTAACTGTTTTGTGCAGTTTGTGGATAGAGGTTTATGTGGTTCTGGACCACTTTGATGCTACTCAAAAGATTTTCCGGGGGGAACCGAAGACCGCGCGGGGAGAAGAGGACGGCCTGGACACAGCGATGGAGGGTGAGTACTAGTTTATTTTTTTAAGGGGCACCAGCAGGGCATTTCTCAGCCACTCGGCTGTGTATTTATTAAGGGGGACATTCTGCTAGGCATTTTATCAAGGGGGCCACTCTGCTGGGAGTTTATCAAGCGGGACCCACTCTCTGGGTATTATCAAGGGGACCACTTATGCTGGGATTTTATCAGGGGGGCCACTTACTTGGGATTTTATCAAGGGGGCGGCCACTTTGTGGGGATTTTATAAGGGGGCCACTATGCTGGCCTTTTATTATGGGGGCCACTTATGCTCAGCATGAGATTAATTGGAGGGGCTGCGGTGGACATTATTCATGAATGGAGACTACTAGACTACTATTTTATTGAGAGTAGCAGCTTGGCATTTCCCACCCTAGGCCTTATATTTAAGTCAATAAGTTTTCCCAGTTTTTTTTTGGTAAAATTAGGTACCCCGGCTTTAGGACCTGATAAAGGACCACACATGTTAAAAGGCGTCGGTCTGTGAAGCTTAACTGTATGGTTACTGATGTGGGATTTTACTCTTTGGAAAAATAAAGACTCAATTTTTTACCAATAGTAGACGTAGTGCTGGACTGGGACTTTCACTCCCGGGTTATACTCGGGTTAACATATAATATCGGGGAATTGTGCCCAAGTGTTTTTTTATGTGCGGATTAACTTATATCTGCAAACCAAGGCATGGATTGACTGTGCCAAACTGAGCTTCTCTGATAATCCTAGTCTGACCATTTGTCTTTGCTCCCTAAGCGACCCATGTATATATGTGTATAGTTTGTTGGTCTCACCTCTATGCCCGCTTCTAATCATGTACAAATTAGCCTCCATAGTCATATTCCAATGAGGAATTCTTCTCAGTTCTCCCAATACTTTTCTAAACAAAAGGTCTTGATTTCAGGGACGAGTCCTCTCCTATTAACCTATCCAAAACTCCATTAAATCTACAACTAATGGTCTTGTGAACTTGAATAAAAACGTAAAAGAGCTTGTGACGCAAGCTCACTTCAAGGTTAGGGACAGTTGTGGCAGACATGGCCACTGTCGGAGAAAGTTCTCTCCCAGCACGGTCCCGGTGCACGGAAAGGGCTAAGGCGGACCCCTCTCAATGGCCGGTAAGTCTTTGCGCATATTGCCCCCTCGCCATCTCGCGAGGATCGTCGCTCCCGGACGCACGGGGATTGCCAATCCATCAAACATGAACAGCTAGGGTCTTTTGAAGACCTGAGGCTGAATCGTTGTGGATTAACCCAATGATTACAATGTGTATCAGCGCATTGTGAATGAGTGAGGAGGAAAATCCCCATTATACTGCCATCGTTAGTATATGTTTAGGATCAATAGGACAAACCTAGGGTAAAGTACCCTAGGGAGTCTGAATTAATAGTAAATAAAACTTAAAGTAAAAAAAAAATTATAATTAAACAAACTAAAAATTCAAACACCCCACTTTTCCCTAGAAAGGATATAAAGATAATAAACATTTAAAAATCATAAACACATATGGTGGTTTAATTTACTAAGGGCCCGATTCGCGGTTTTCACGAAGTGTTACCCGAATATTTCCGATTTGCGACGCTTGTACAGAATTGCCCCGGGTTTTGGCGCACGCGTCGGATTGTGGCGCATCGAGGCCGGCTATGCGCGCGGACAGAAAATCGGGGGGCGTGGCCGAACGAAAACCCCGACGTATTCGGAAAAAACAGCACGCATTTAAAATCCGAAAAATGTGTCGCTTGGGGGAGCGCTAACCTTCACCTTCTAGGGATGGTTGCATCAGGGGGCGTTAAGATTATTTTCGGCGCTGCAGAAAACGCCACCTGGTGGACGGCGGAGGAAACTACCATCTAAATCCCAGCCGGACCCGAATCTCTGTGCAGGAAGCGCCGCGGATCGCGAATGGGCCGGGTAAGTAAATGTGCAACATTTGTATCGCCGTGTCCCAAATGCCAGGATCTATCAATCAAAAATAATAAAACGGGTTTCACTGCTTTTAACCCTGTAACGCCCAGAGTCAAAAAATAATTAAAACTTTTGGACCATTTTGACAAATATAAAAAAAAAATCATAACAAGTGATCAAAAGGAGCACAGTCTAAAAATGATATTATGAAAACAGGAAAATGTCATCAAAAGTTGGACAAAAAATGCACCACCCACCGCCCGTACAACGGAAGTATGGAAAAGCTATTAGTGCCAAAAATGGCAAATAAAAAAAAAAAATTTGTAACGGGAGGTGTTCATTTTGTAAATGTATGAAACATTATAAAAAGCTAACAAATTAGGTATCCCCATGATCGCACCGACCCAAAGATAAAGTAGACATGTAATTTGGGTGCACAGTGAAAGCTTGTAAATCCAAGGCGCACAAGAGGAAAATGTCGCAAATGCTTTTTAAATTCACATTTTCACTTGTATTTGGAATTTTTTCCCGCTTCCAGTACACGACATGGGAAATTAAATCCCATCACTATGAAGTGCAATTTGTGCAGAAAAAAAGCCATCACCACAAGCTCTGTACAGGGGACATAAAAAGTTATAGATTTGAAGGTGGGGAAATGGGGGAATGAAAAAAGGATGTGAAAAAAACTAAAAAAGGGCCAGGTCGTGTAAGGGGTTAAACATTATCGGGTGGATAGAAATTAAGAAATACTTCCAAACCACGCAAAAGAGGAGTCCACTTAAATTACTGCCCACAAGAACATGAAACCAACCTGATTTATGTCAGGGAAACTGGATATTACAGCTGACATTAGTACAGCTTCAGCTGCCAGATTGGTACTTGGACATCTTTGAGAGGCTACAAAAGTGTCTCAAGTTAGAAAGGAGAGTTAAACAAGAATCGTCTTATACTGCAACCAGAGTGATAAAAGTACTTGCTCCGACTATTAGTGGTAATTCAACAGCAGAAAACAGTTAAAATTCTGTTACATTAAATGAAATAGTGCAAATTCCTGGAACCACCAGAAAAATAAACTCTTGAAAAGTTTCTCATCTCTATTGATGGTATTCTTTTGTATCAAATGTTGTGTTATTGGGCTCTTATCCTCAATGCAGGAGTCTGTGCACGCGCCACGGTATAGATGTTATTAGCGTCCTTGTATTATTTGTGACAAGGCTTTACCGTATGTACTACTTTACATTACTTTGAGTAAAAGGATCAAATAAGCCCTTTCCTTTAACAGAAAACAGTATCAACTTGGATTAGAGTCATTTTCCTGAGAAAGATTCTGGGCAACTTATTTGGCACATGCACTGACCCTGCGAGGGGGCACCAGTGCATTGAGACAGAAATCATTACTTCTGCCATTAAAGAGAGAAATATTGAGTAAAAAATTGTCTCAAGCACTGGTGCCCCCTCGCAGGTCTAGTGCAGTGGGGCCAAATAAAGTTGCCAGAATCTTTCTCAGGAAAATGAATCTAATCCAAGTTGATACATGTTTCTGTATAAAGGAAAAGTGGCTTATTTGATCCTTTTACTTCAAAGTAGTTGTAAAGTAGTAAAATACTGTAAAGCTTGTCCAAACAGATAATTACTAAGGACGCTCAATAACCATTATAACCGTTGGCGCGGTGCACAGGACTCCTGCATTAGGAGGATCAAGTAGCCCACATAAGCACCCAACATTATGATACACAAGTTACCATCAATAGAGAGAGGAAATTTCAAGAGTTTATTTCTGGTGAGTTCACCAGGAATTTGCACTATTTCATTTAATTTGTAACATGAATTGATTACTGGTTTTCTGCTGTTGCAATTAACCACTAATAGTCGGAGCAAAGTACTTTATATCATTGGTTGAGTATAAGATTCGATCTGTGTTTAACTGCATCTTTCTAACGTTGAGACACTTTTGTTAGCCACATCTCAAAGAATGTCCAAGTACCAATCTGGCAGCTAGAGCTGGACTGATGTCAGCTGTCAAATTATCCAGGGTTTTTTTTTTCCTAGACCCCCATAAATCAGGAGTTGGTTTCATGTGTATCTTGTGGGCAGTAAATTTACAGTGGACCCTCTTTTGCGTGTTTGGAAGTATCTCTTAATCCTACCACCCTATACATGTTATAACCTTACATGACCTGGCCCTTTTTAGTTTTTCACTTCCCTTTTTTCATTCCCCCATTCCACCTTCAACATCTATACTTTATTTGTCCCCTGTACAGAGCTGTGGTGATGGCTTTTTTTCTGCACAAATTGCACTGTCCTGCTGATAGCTTTCCCTTACCACCTGTCGGGTGTCCTGGGCCGGGGCACACAACTTCCCCCCCTACCGTGACAATGGGAATCCAAAAAGCGTTTGACGAACCGCTTGTTGGCTTGGATTTTACGATTTCATTGTGCAACAAAAAATAACATGTCTACTTTATTCTTTGGGTCGGTGCGATCATGGGGATACCTAATTTGTATAGCTTTTATAATGTTTTCATACATTTACAAAAATGAACACCTCCCGTACAAATTTTTTTTTTATTTTGCCATTTTTGGCACTAATAACTTTTTCATACTTCATTGTACGGAGCTGTGGGTGGTGCCATTTTTTGCAACTTTTGATGACGTTTTCATTGCTATCATTTTTAGGACTGTGCTACCTTTTGATCACTTCTTATAGATTTTTTTTATATTTGTCAAAATGGCACAAAAGTTTCATTTTTGACTCTGGGCGTTACAGGGTTAAAAGCAGTGAAAACCCGTTATTATTATATTTTGATAGATCTGGCATTTTGGGACACGGCGATACATAATGGAGATGGGTGATAGATCTGCTCTAGTTTAAGACTGGAGTTGTACTGCACCATCTATTAGTGCGTCAGGTTTACTGTTCCAATTGAGGAGCACCAATTTTTTCCATGAGGCAACAGAACCCGTTTAGAGGCCAAATTCCCTTTGTCATACTAGTCAGAAAGAGTCAATAGTCAATGGTCTAAAATCCTAAATGTGTCCAAAAGATGTGATGCAAGACACCTCAAGGTACAGCAGAAATTCATGTGGCTATTGCCGAAAAAACCCAATTAGATGAATAGAGCTTAAAGAGGACTTCACCCATAAAAAAGCAATAGCGCTAACAGATGCAGCAGTGTTAACTGCTAGTGTTTATCAGAAACCTCCGATAAGCTACCGACATGCTGCGAAATACAATAGGAATGCTCAAAGCAGTCCAGTGTATTCATGATGGCCAGAGGAGCTGCCTCTTCCCCGTACCACCCCGCCCATTTCATAGGTTTGTGTGACAGCCGAGCTTATGTCGGCAGTCACGCCTCAAAGTTCCGCACCCTCGTGAATACATCGAACTGCTTGAGCAGGTCCGGTGTACCTGTTGTATTTGCAGTGATGTCCGATAGCTTTATCGAAGGGTTCCATAACACGCTGCATCTAAGAGCGCTAGCTGATTAAAAAATGGCTCAAACAATAAAATGTTAGCACTCCAAAATAACACTGCTAAAAAGAACAATTTTTTTTTGCAAAAAATAATCCGTTAACCAGATTTGTCACCCGAAACTAAAAACGTTATGCCTCTGAAAAGATGGTGATGCTAAAATTACAATACTTTTTCCAAATTAGTTTTATTCTACTGGCTATAGCGGCTATAGCACGTACCTAAAGTGGCAGACAAGTGGAAGCCACAGTACAAAACTTCATAAATACAAACTCCACTAAAAGAGGTGCAGAGGAGACAACTAAGATTATTAGGGGAATTGAGAGACTAGAATACAGTAACAGATTACAAAAGTGATCACCAGCTAGAGATGAGCGAGCACTAAAATGCTCGGGTATCGTTATTCGAGACGAACTTTTCCCGATGCTCGAGTGCTCGTCTCGAATAACGAACCCCATTGAAGTCAAGGGAGACCGAGCATTTTCAAGGGGACCAAGGCTCTGACAGGGAAGCTTGGCAACACACTGGGAACCTAGAAAAGGATGGAAACACCACGGAAATGGACAGGAAACAGCAGGGGCAGGCATGCATGGATGCCTCTGAGGCTGCTTATCGCACCACCCATTATGCCAAAATTATGGGCAACAGCATGGCCATGACAGAGTGACAGAATGAAGCTAGATAGCATCTAAAACATGCAATAATTGACCCTGACACTATAGGGGACGGCATGCAGAGGCAGCGGCAGCAGGCTAGAGAGTGTCATGGCGACATACCCTAAATGGACTCAGGCTTCAAACCAATGGGTGGCAGAGAGGAACCAAAGGAGGTGAGCAAGAAGCGCTCAAATAATATCGGTACATGATAAAAGTTTGCCAGTATATTTTGTGGATTACACAGCAGGGTGGCGACAAAGTTAACATGGAAGCCATGAAAACAACCCAAAATTCTGCCTGACACAGCTCGTTTGATAAGGGGACCATGTATGGAGGCAGTGAACTAGTAGTAGATTAAAGGTGCTGCAATTAAAACTATGTTAGTTGGATCTTGGCATGGAGCTGGCGCTCCGCTGCCAGGCGAGCTTTTGCCAATCCAAGCCCCTGTCTCTAGGCTACTCCCCAAACAGCACTTCTAAGAACCTTTTGTATAAGATCAAGTGTAGTAGCGTTCTTATAAGTTTAGGATATGCCGGGTGAGGGGAATGTAAACAGATGCGCAAGAAGCGCTGAAATAATATCGGTAAATGATAAAAGTTTGCAAGTATATTTTGTGGATTACACAGCAGGGTGGCGACAAAGTTAACAAGTTTGATGTGGAATGCCCTGTAATAGCTCTTGGGCGGTGTGCCTTTTATCGCCTAGGCTCAGCAGTTTGAGCACCGCCTGCTGTCGCTTAGCGACGGCACTGCTGCTGTGCCTAGAGCTACCGACTGATGGCGCCATGCCCACGGATGGTAATTCGGAGGAGGAGGAGGTGGAGGAGGGTTGGGAGGAGGTATAGTAGGCCTTTGAGACCTGGACCGAGGTAGGCCCCGCAATTCTCTGCGTCGGCAGTATATGACCAGCCCCAGGGTCAGACTCGGTCCCAGCCTGCACCAAGTTAAGTGTAGTAGCGTTCTTATAAGTTTGGGATATGGCGGGTGAGGGGAATGTAAACAGATGCGCAAGAAGCGCATGATGCGCATGGAGCTGGCGCTCCGCTGCCAGGCGAGCTTTCGCCAATCCAAGCCCCTGCCTCTAGGCTACTCCCCAAACAGCACTTCTAAGAACCTTTTGTATAAGATCAAGTGTAGTAGCGTTCTTATAAGTTTAGGATATGCCGGGTGAGGGGAATGTAAACAGATGCGCAAGAAGCGCTGAAATAATATCCCTAAATGGTAAAAGTTTGCCAGTATATTTTGTGGATAACACAGCAGGGTGGCGACAAAGTTAACAACTTTGATGTGGAATCCATGAAAACAACCCAAATTTCTGCCTGACACACCTCGTTTGATAAAGGGACGATGTATGGAGGCAGCTATATGGACGACTTTTGGAGGTAGCAATGGAGACAACGTGTGGAGGCTGCTATGGAGACAATTTAATTTGGATAGTGCCTGTATGTGGCAGTCCCAAACATTTTTCAAACCAGAGGAGCAGGTAGGTGGCCCTCCAGTAAAATGGAATAGATTGAGTGCCTGTATGTGGCAGTCCCAAAAATGTTTCAAACCAGAGGACCGGGTAGGTGGCCCTCCAGAAAAATGGAATAGATTGAGTGCCTGTATGTGGCACTCACAAAAATTGTTTCAAACAGAGGACCGGGTAGGTGGCCCTCCAGAAAAATTAAATGCATGAAGTACTATAGCAAGAGCCAGTGGGCCCTGTCAAAAAATAGCCATTTTCCTCTGCTTTACTGTACAAAGAGGAGGAGAAGGAGGAAAATGAGGAGGAGGAGGAGGAGTGGATCAATTATTCAGGTTGAGCTTCCTTCACCTGGTGGAGATTGGAAATTCTGAGAAATCCAGCCTTTATTCATTTTAATAAGCGTCAGCCTGTCAGCGCTGTCAGTCGACAGGCGTGTACGCTTATCGGTGATGATGCCACCAGCTGCACTGAAAACCCGCTCGGACAAGACGCTAGCGGCAGGGCAGGCAAGAACCTCCAAGGCGTACAGCGCCAGTTCGTGCCACATGTCCAGCTTTGAAACCCAGTAGTTGTAGGGAGCTGTGTGATCATTTAGGACGATGGTATGGTCAGCTACGTACTCCCTCACCATCTTTCTGTAAAGATCAGCCCTACTCTGCCGAGACTGGGGACAGGTGACAGTGTCTTGCTGGGGTGACATAAAGCTGGCAAAAGCCTTGTAAAGCGTACCCTTGCCAGTGCTGGACAAGCTGCCTGCTCGCCTACTCTCCCTCGCTACTTGTCCCGCAGAACTACGCACTCTGCCGCTAGCGCTGTCAGAAGGGAAATACTGTTTCAGCTTGTGCACCAGGGCCTGCTGGTATTCATGCATTCTCACACTCCTTTCCTCTGCAGGGATGAGAGTGGGAAGATTTTGCTTGTACCGTGGGTCCAGGAGAGTGAACACCCAGTAATCGGTGCTGGAATAAATTCTTTGAACGCGAGGGTCACGGGATAGGCAGCCTAGCATGAAATCTGCCATATGCGCCAGAGTACCAACGCGTAAGAATTCACTCCCCTCACTGGCCTGACTGTCCATTTCCTCCTCCTCCAACTCCTCCAACTCCTCTTCTTCTGCCCATACACGCTGAACAGTGAAGGACTCAACAATGGTCCCCTCTTGTGTCTCGCCAACATTCTCCTCCTCTTCCTCCTCATCCTCCTCCACCTCCACTACTCCGATAGGCGTGAGAAACAGACCTGAGGGTGCTTTGGCTATCAACAAGGGAATCTTCTTCCCCCGTCTCTTGTGACGAGCGCAAAGCTTCCGACTTCATGCTGATCAGAGAGTTTTTCAACAGGCCAAGCAGCGGGATGGTGAGGCTGATGATGGCGGCATCGCCACTGACCATCTGTGTTGACTCCTCAAAGTTACTCAGCACCTGACAGATATCAGACATCCACGTCCACTCCTCATTGTAGACTTGAGGAAGCTGACTGACCTGACTACCAGTTCTGGTGGAAGTTGACATCTGGCAGTCTACAATGGCTCGGCGCTGCTGGTAAACTCTGGATAACATGGTCAGTGTTGAATTCCACCTCGTGGGCACGTCGCACAACAGTCGGTGAGCGGGCAGTTGGAGGCGGCGCTGCGCTGCCCTGAGAGTGGCAGCATCTGTGCTGGACTTCCTGAAATGCGCACAGATGCGGCGCACCTTCGTGAGCAAATCAGACAGATTGGGGTATGTCTTGAGGAAACGCTGAACTATCAGATTTAACACATGGGCCAGGCATGGCACATGTGTCAGTCTGCCGAGTTGCAGAGCCGCCACCAGGTTACGGCCGTTGTCACACACAACCATTCCCGGCTTGAGGTTCAGCGGTGCCAGCCACAGATCAGTCTGCGCCGTGATGCCCTGTAATAGCTCTTGGGCGGTGTGCCTTTTGTCGCCTAGGCTCAGCAGTTTGAGCACCGCCTGCTGTCGCTTAGCGACGGCACTGCTGCTGTGCCTAGAGCTACCGACTGATGGCGCCGTGCCCACGGATGGTAGTTCGGAGGAGGAGGTGGAGGAGGGGTGGGAGGAGGAGGAGGCATAGTAGGCCTGAAACACCTGGACCGAGGTAGGCCCCGCAATCCTCGGCGTCGGCAGTATATGAGCAGCCCCAGGGTCAGACTCGGTCCCAGCCTCCACCAAGTTAACCCAATGTGCCGTCAGCGATATATAGTGGCCCTGCCCGGCAGCACTCGTCCACGTGTCCGTGGTCAGGTGGACCTTGTCAGAAACGGCGTTGGTCAGGGCACGGATGATGTTGTCTGACACGTGCTGGTGCAGGGCTGGGACGGCACATCGGGAAAAGTAGTGGCGGCTGGGGACCGAATACCGAGGGGCGCCGGCGACATGAGGTTGCGAAAGGCCTCGGTCTCTACTACCTATAGGGCAGCACTCCAGGCTAAGCAATCTGGAGATGTTGCACATTAAGGGCTTGGGGGGGGGGGGTTGCACTAATTTGCGTTTCCGCTCCAGCGTCTGGGGTATGGAGAGCTGAACGCTGGTGGATGCTGTGTGGAGGATCGTGGAGGCGACGATTGGTGTTTTGTGGCAGGGGTCCTGGCAGGGGCTGACTATCAGCTGACACAGGGGAAGGAGCAGTGGTGTGCCACGGCCGGAGGTGAACGGGCTGTGCCACTGAGTGGGGGTGTTTAGCATTCATATGCCTGGGCATACTGGTGGTAGTTAAGCTAGTAGTGGGGAACCCCTGCTGACCTGGTTTGGCAAATGTTGCACACACCAGTCCGTCGGTCATCCGGTGTTCCTTAAGAACCTCCAGACTTCCGAGGATCTAGCCCTCGCCGCAAGAGCCCTCGACGGGAGCTTCACTAGTTACACATTGGCGCATGAGCACCAGTCTGGCCGCCTCTCGTCTGGCCCCAACACTGCTCTTCCAACGTTCTGGTCGAGGACATCTCCGTCTCAGAAGCACTGTGTTCACCGGCCTCTCAACCCAGATTGGGTCTGTCACTCATCATCTCCGATCCCTCAGTCTGCTCCCCCTCGGACTTCCTGCCCTGACAAACAATTCCCACTGTCTGACAACCGTGTCCTCATCGTCGGACACTCTTTACACACTTCCACTACGCAGAAGTCCATCATAACCACCGACCTGTGACGGGTGGAAAACCTGGGCATCGGAAAATTGCTCAGCAGCAACCGGACAAGTGGTTTGTGACTGTGGGAAGGGTCCAGAAAACAGTTCCTCAGAGTATGCCGGTTCAAATGGCAAATTTTCCTGGGAGGGGGCAGACTGGGGGGAGGAGGCTGAGGTGCAGGAGCTGGAGGAGTGGCGATTTTGGTGACATGGGTGGACTGCGTGGAAGACTGACTGGTGGACAAATTGCTCGAAGCATTGTCAGCAATCCACGACATCACCTGTTCGCACTGTTCTGGCCTCAACAGTGCTCTACCACGAGTCCCAGTAACTTCAGACATGAACCTAGGGAGTGTAGCTCTGCGGCGTTCCCCTGCTCCCTCATAAGCAGGTGGTGTCTCACCCCGGCCAGGACCACGGCCTCTGACCCCTGCAGTAGTTGGACGCCCACGTCCCCGCCCTCGTCCTCTACCCCTAGCCCTTGGGTTAAACATTTTTAAAATGAGAGTTATAGCTTTAATTTTTTTTTAACTTTTTTTTGTGTTTTTTTTTTTTTTTGTGTTTTTGAGTTTTTAAAACCAAACGATGCTATCCTATTGCTATGGCTATTTTCTAGCCAAGTATGAAAGCACACTACTATGCCAGATGAGATGACACTGAGTTATTAAACAAAATAAACGTAAAATAAAAAAGGACAAATGGCAGACTGTGCCTAATTGAAATCCAACCCCTACTAAATTTTCCCACTTCGGTCTTTGCAATGGATATGTGCGTCACTAAGCGCAAAACACAGCGGTCGCAAGTCTCTGTACAAATTGCTCACAATTGGCTAGTAGATGCACTGCAGCAAGTACAGCCACCAGCAGATCAACCAGAAATCAAATATATAACGCTACTGTAGGCGTAAGTAAGCCGTTTGGATTCTCCTATGGCTATTTTCTAGCCAAGTATGAAAGCACACTACTATGCCAGATGAGATGACACTGAGTTATTAAACAAAATAAACGTAAAATAAAAAAGGAAAAATGGCAGACTGTGCCTAATTGAAATCCAACCCCTACTAAATTTTCCCACTTTGGTGTTTGAGGTGGATATGTGTGCCACTAAGAGCTAAACACAACAGTAGCAAGTCCCCCTGCTAATTCCTCACAAAATGGTACTAGATGCAAATAAAAAAAAAAAAAAGTAGAACGTTATTGTAGCCCTAAGAAGGGCTGTTGGGTTGTTGTAGAATCACTCCTGCCTAACACTATTCTAATAGAACACCCTAACGCTTTCCCTGACCAGCAGCAGCTCTCTCCCTAGCGGCATCCAGACACAGAATGATCCGAGCAGCGCGGGCAGCGGCTAGTCTATCCCAGGGTCACCTGATCTGGCCAGCCAACCACTCCTATCGACGTGTAAGGGTACCCGTCATGCTGGGTGGAGTGCAGAGTCCTTGGCTGTGATGGCTCTGTTTCTGGCGCCAAAAAGCACAACAGAGCGGGGAGCTGCCATTTTCTCGAGCGGGGAAGTATTCGTCCGAGCAACGAGCAGGTTCGAGTACTAATGCTCGAACGAGAATCAAGCATCGGACGAGGCAGTTCGCTAATCCTCTAGTCTTAACCTTTTAAAAGGGCCAATTAACCCTGGCAAAGCGTCAGTGGCAGGCCCCCATTTTGAAAGTGGTCTTGGCGGTAGTGAGATAATTGGGAAAATGGCAAGCACGATGCATCTGCTGGGCAATTTATGCTGAGGGCGGATTTGCCCATGGGTAACAACCATGGTCCTTGCCGCAACGATAACAGATGCTACTGAAGTCCCAAGTTGTGTACTGGGGACCGAAATGCCATACAGACCTGTTTGGTTGAACCCACTAGCTACCGTCCCTTACGCCGATTAATGCCATTAGAAGAAGTTAACAATGGCTCTTGCACACAAGGGGCAGATTACTACCCGGTCACATTCGTGTTCCAGCGGCGCTTTGCTTCTGGATTCGGTCCGGCTCGGGATTTTAAGGTAGTTCTTCCGCCGTCCACCAGGTGCGTGCTGCGCTGAAAAGATAAACGCAGCGGAGATCACGGCGAGCTGAGGTGAATGTAAGCGTTCCGCGACCATTTTTTGTTTTAAATGCGGCGGTTTTTCCGAATACGTCGGGTTTCGTCGGCCACGACACCGATTTCCGTGTCGCGCGATGCCAGTGCCCCGATGCGCCAAAATCCGATATCGCTGCGCCAAAGACCGGAGGGCATTCCGGGGAAACGGCGCACATCGGACTATTCGGGTACACGTCGGGAGGAAAAAAGCCCGGAATCGGGCCTTAGTAAATGCCCCCCCAATCTGTACAGAGGCACAAAAAGTCCCCAAGGTTCTTATGGTTACTACAAAAAATGTAAAGTCTCTCTGTGCTTCTTACTGGTGGTGTCCGCTGTGTCGCTATTTTATGGTTTTTTCCTTAGGCACATCAATGTTTAGATACAATACTGCAACATTGCTTTTCCTCCAAAATTTTTTATCCAAAAATTTTGGTGGGTTGGGTGGGGTATATTATTCTGTTCGATGACAGATAAGTCTTAGTTTGTATAAAAAAGTTTTATGCTGCAAAACATTTTATAAAGAGTTTAGGACCGTTTTCTTTCTTCCTAAAATAGCTTGACAAAGGGGGGGGTGGCCTGTGAAGAAAAGGGGGTGGTCTCTGGCCATAAAGTAATTCTGGTCAACAGAATTTTGTCATAAAGGTTGTAAAGTAAGCCAACAAAAGGAGATGCAGAGTCAACTAGACGTTTTCCTTTATTACAGCACCCGATTATTATTAAATGAACAAGACAATTTTTCAAAAATGGGGGAAGAGACACTGTCTAGTCTAAACTATGCAGATTCTAACCTGAGGATACTTTTTAGAACGCCTAATATGAAGATGGACTGGTAATGGTTGTATGAAGCCGGACACTATGAAAAACTTTGGGGAAGAGAAATTGTATGAATACAGAGATAACATTCGCTTTTTACCCAAACTTCATATACCATTTGGCGGATATGAGGTTGAGATCATTATTAATTACTCTAGTATGACAATTAATTCGAGCTTGTATCTATATGCATCACCTCCTAATTCAAATGTAGGTAAAAGGAGAAAATTGTGCTTACTGTCAGGAATTATACTGTAAGGACATTTCAATTGATCATGTTGGGATGTACAATTGAGGATGGAAGTAGTAAATAGAGCCATATAGATACAGGATGTCGGCACAAAGTAGTTACTGAATGGAAATGCACAGGGACAAATGAGTACACAAAATGACGGTGTCAGTGGGAACATTCCCTGGGATACCCCATGCAGACATTCAATCGAGGGGGAAAAAGTACTACCTTATGGGAATGCAGACGTGCTGCGCCTGAAGTCATTACATCGCGACTTGAGACTGCAACCAACTCGGACAAGGTGTGAGGTAAGCGGTTCCCTACGCGGAACATTTAGGTTTTTAAATGCGGCGGTTTTCCGAATAACTGGGTTTTCGTTCAGGCACGCCCCCCGATTTCGTTCCGCGCGAGCATCATCCTGGCGACCGATGCGCCACAATCGAAACCCAACAGCCCTTCTTAGGGCTGTTGGGTTCTTGGAGAATCACTCCTGCCTAACACTATTCTAATAGAACAGCCTAACGCTTTCCCTGACCAGCAGCAGCTCTCTCCCTAGCGGCATCCAGACACAGAATGATCCGAGCAGCGCGGGCAGCGGCTAGTCTATCCCAGGGTCACCTGATCTGGCCAGCCAACCACTGCTATCGACGTGTAAGGGTACCACGTCATGCTGTTTCGAGTACGCTAATGCTCGAACGAGCATCAAGCTCGGACGAGCATGTTCGCTCATCTCTAATCACAGCAGTACTGTACTTCTGCCATATATGAGGAATAAAAAATAAGATGTAAGTGTGATATGTTCTCAGGGGAAAACATATAACATATATTATCAGAGGGGAACGGCGCAAAGAGAGACAAAATCTGGTAATATTATATTCCGGGAGAATGTAAGGAAATGTACAGTACCTCTTTCGCTGCACTCACAAGTCACAAGTAGGAATAAATACCATGGTTGATCTCCGAATCCTACTGAGTCCTCCGGCCGGGGAGCTCCGATGGAGTAGCGGCAAGATCTCGTGTAACCGCTGGGTCTTCCGACTGGGAACAACAGCTGATTCACTGTTGGTTCCACTTTCTCCTGGTCCGTATAGATCTTAGGCTCAGAGGAGGAGAAAAGAAGATCGCGATGGTGCAATAAGGTTTTGCAAAGTTAAGAAATTTATTTCTTATGGTATACTCACAAACGTAGAAGTTAAAAAAACTTTTAAAATTGTATAAGATGCACGCTAATGCCCGACTCCGAGTTTCGCCAGGTAAGGCTTCTTCCGGGGCTTACCGGCGTGTTCAGATGCATATCTTTTACACCCGCAAAAAAAGAAATCCATAAAAAACATAAAAAAAC
Source organism: Engystomops pustulosus (assembly GCA_019512145.1). NCBI lineage: Eukaryota > Metazoa > Chordata > Amphibia > Anura > Leptodactylidae > Engystomops > Engystomops pustulosus. Next base: position 151,604,612 of record CM033643.1, read on the forward strand.
ATAAAATCCATACAATATTTCAAGAGCATAATCTATTTTAACTTTACTAACCTCACACGAATTGATACAATGCCATGTTATCATATAATAATTATACAAACAATAATATACGATGTGCAGGGACAAAAATCACGTGAAAACAGGAATAATAACAATCCATAGGCCACATACCAAAAGCATGACGTTGTTCATTTCAGACACAAAACAATGCACCGGGAATGCTACTTCCTAATCTCAAGACCCTAATAAAAGTAGTATGGCTAAGAATGATCCATGAGGACTAGGTTCCTAAAGCGGCCCTACCACCAGAATCTACCTATAAAGGTAGATCGGGTGAGGTGGATGTATGGACGTGAGGTAAAGCCCTTTAGAGCTAATCCTCACGTCCCCGCTAGCGTACCATAACACTATTGCCCTATATGTACTTTAAATAAAGCGGCTAGCGGGGGTGGAGTGCAGGCCACGAGGCTACAGCGCACGGCTAATCACTGCCAGTAGCTGTCTTTCCCACCTACCAGTGTGATCTTCGGCGCGCAGCTGAGTGGCAGCGCCGCGCCCCTCGTCGAGAAGCCAGAGTTTGGCAGCGCGTAACCCGGCCTAGATGCGAGATCTCGGGCACGCGGCCGGAGTTAATGCGCTATGCGCAGAACTTACGGCTTCTCGGACGAGGGCGCGCAAGCTGCCAGGAGATGCGCGCCGAAGATTCATCCAGGTAGGCGGGGGAAAGCAGCTATGGGGCGGGAGAGCCGCGACGGGTCGCCTCGGGCCGGCTATCACGCCCCGGAGCCGCCTTAATTAAAATTAACAAGTAGGGCAATAAAGTTTATGAGTACGCTAGCGGGGGGACGTGGAGGAGTAGCTCTAAAAAGGGCTATCCTCACGTCCAATCCAACTACCACCGATATACCTTTATAGGTAGATTCGTGGTGGTAGGTTCCTTTAATAACTAGCTGCCATGTATGTACCAAGCATCATAATCTGCTCTTATACTTAACCTGATTTGTAGGCTAGTTAGTGTAGGGTAATGAACAGAAGCAAGTATATACATAAATATTGACATTTTCATTGGTGGCATCACAAGGTTTGCCCCCGCCAGTGAATGGCATGATAAAATGATGACAGCCAAGAGTTAAAATAGGGTAAGGTCAGAACCAAACGCATTTACAAAATATGGATGACATTGTGTAAACAATTTGAAATCTAAATGAAGGGAAGCTGTGGCCTTCAAGGAATGAATACTGTGGTCCACCGCCAACAACATTATTGATGGGTATCCATAGGTTAGTAGGGCAAGCATGTTATATTTTATGTTACTTCTAAACATCGAGTAATTAACTCATTATGACTAAGACCGCAGGCTACGTGGACTAGTCTTCCTCGGGCCTTTTAACACCAGGAAAGGACATTCCCAGATGTAAGATAATAAAAGCTCTTGCATTCACTACAGAAATGAGCTTTCATAGCCATTGCACAAAGACGTAAGGTGATCAAAGCATGCCTATCATTCTTTACTAATGACAAGTTATTGAAAAATACATTGAGCAATGGGTAGTGAAGAAACTTAGTCTGCCATCATTGTAATTCTTATTAAGTATATGGGTTTGTGCCACATTTCATAATAATCAGTGCGGTCAGTTTTCTCTAGATCTAGATCTAGAACTAGTTATATTGATTCTAGAATTTGAATTCCTGAATGGTCTTGGAGGGGAATGAAGGAGACTGTACCCGGCGGTGAAGTGGGTTGGACGCATGAACACAGAACTAGGCTATTGCTGCGGCTGGCATGGCGCCAGTTATAGAGCAATGTACATGGACCTGTGAGAATTGGGATGGTTGGCCCGGTATTCTGGCATGGGGAGGCGACAGGGTTTTCATCAAGTGCCAGATGCCACGTGTGCCAGATGTGAAAATATCCCCTTTCATTAGTACTTTCACCAATAGATGTGGACTGCAATATTGCTCAGCATAAATATTACTGTTCTTGTGATGTAAGAAGATAGTAAGAAGGTCAGTGCTTAATCAAGGGTATACAGTTTTAAATATTACTACGAAAAGGGGGGTGTTTTAAGGTTGTGAACATCCATAGGTTGGTTAAAATTTGCTATATATCCTGCCACTTTAAGCAAAAATTGATTAGAATTTTGGGGAGGGGGCCTTTACTCCTCCCCCCTCCCCAAACCTTCCGCCTATTCCCCCCCACCCCCCCCTCCTATTCTCATCTCCCCCCCTACATCTTCTTCCCCTACCCCATCCCTACCCCTTCCGCCCTTTCCCTCCCCACCTTACTTCGACTAACTTACATCATCTTTCAGCCCCCTCCTATTTCTCTCTTCCGTTACATGCTTCTCCCCCACCCCTACACCTCTCATGCTCCTCCCCTACTTTTTCCCCTTCTTATCTCTATCACCTGACTTCTTCACTCCTTCCCATATTTAACTTTCTACCATTCCCTTCGTCCCCTTGCCTCCCTCATCCCCTCGCAGTGGCTTCTGTTCTAACCTGGGCATTCTCCTCAGCCCCTTTTTTTGCGCGCAGTTTTCTTCTTTTGCCTCCACTAAAGACTGAAACGCATTATACTTGATCTAGGGTTTATATGCCACTATATGGACTAATAAATGTATATTATAGTGGTTATATAAAGTATAACCCCCTTGTTTCATAACCCAATGGTAAGATTCAAAAAGTAATGTTTTTGTCACTTATTACCACTCCCCCTATCTTTACTAGACAAAAAACAGATTTCAAGATTAATGAAATCTCAAGTCTCTAGGTGATCTTTTTTTGAAATTTTATTTGGTTACATTGTACATTTTTTCTGTAAAAAACTTGTGATTTTTTTTTTTGTAAGGGGTGGCATCAAGTTTCGTCTGTTATTCATAATCGGCGTCACGTCTATATCATATAATAATTGTTTTCCTTACTGGGTCAGCACCCAATTTTTGCTAACCGCTGTGACTTATACACTGAAACAGTGGTTATATTGCCTTCTTTGTTTTTTCCCCTTGAAGGAGGTTTAGAACATTAACTTGGCACCCGCTAGATCCTTACTTATTAGGCACATTTGCAATAATTGCGGGTTTCACTTTGCGGTCATTCTTAGTTTTTCTTACTCGTGTGGCTAATTGTACTCTTGCCCAACACCAGGTTGCCATGGTGCGTTTCAATCCCCATATTTTAATTCCCCGACGTGTCTGGTCCAGAACTGGCAGTGTGAACACTACCATTCATCATTGATCATCATGCATAATATTTTACTTGTGCTTAGTTCCAGCGATGCATCCTCTCTCTCTCTCTCTCTCTCTCCTCATGAATATATATATTCATATCTATATACTATATATATATACTATTGTATTTTTTTTTTTTGTCTAATGAACAGCAGTTTGCTGTCGGCCTTGTGATTGAAACAGTCCGTTCCGCCCATAGACTTACAATGTTGTTCGCCACTCCCGTGTGCCCATTTCACCATGTGGCCAGTTCAGGTGCGATGGTAGGTTTAACTTAGCTCTTCTTTTAAATATAGTGGTGAGACAATGGTGACACTTTGTCTAGGCTTTAAGCTACTGGATAGGTTTAAAAAAAATTGTCACTTTTTTTAAGTCCAATGGATGATACCGATGGATGCTAAAAAATAGGATATAGGTATAATATCATTGTTGAGACACAGCGACTTTAATCTAATGACTGAATTATCTATTTGAATTGTATTTTGTACATTTATCAGTATTAAATTGTTTGCACTTTGCACATTGCCTTGACAACTTTGAGCCTTGGTCTGTAGTAGTCAATAATATCAACATGAATCCCCATTTTGTTTATAAATCTGTACCAACAATCAATGGAATATTCAGCTTGAGAAGGCTCCCTGTTTGAGCCCGCACCGTTGCTCTTTCACTGGATAAATCCCACTAACAGAGTATTTCACCGACAATCTGGTGTGCGGCCCTTGTTTTTATTCTTTGTCTCTAAACGAAATGACTTGTCCGCCCGCCTCTAAGGCATGCACCGTGATTTTTATTTTTGTTTACCCAGTGTCTATAGTGCCTGACTTTGGATCTTTTCTTACTGTACAGAGTGTACTGCAGATATTTTTGCTAATTTATTAAAGAAGAAAAACTGAAATATACAAGGTCATAAGAATATGCAGAAGCTTTGCTGTGAAACTCAACTTGAACTTACAATGCTGTCCATCTCTCTTCTGTCCTCATGAGAGGTTTCTACTCCTTTCATTAAGTTCAGCTGGTTGAAAACTAATTGGAATTTGATTAGGAAAGCACCACACCTATCTATAATAAGGCTCACAGCTTACAGTGCAATGGTTCGCAGCCACATGAAGCATCACGAGTGTAGGGTAAAACGGAACTGATAGAAGCCTCAGAATTGTGGACAAGACCACCAACCTGCAGCATAGTTCAAAATAATTTCTGTCAGCTTAAGTTCCCGAACAGCACAGTGGGCCTCCATATTCTCCTTAAAATGGCAAAGAAGTTTGGAATGAAGACCACGCAACTTCTTGACTTGGCTTTCCACACAAACTAAGAAATCATGGGAGAATAGATGGGGTGAGGAAGAAAAGAAGCCCAAGATCACCTGTCGGCTAAACTTCCAATAATGGAGTTCCCTCAGAACGGGCCTGAAGGTCACTTCAACAATACAATAACCAAAGCAATACACTAAACTAACCAAAGCAATAGCTTCACAATTCTGTGAAATTCTGACGAACCCAGCACAGAGATCTGGAGCTAGAACACGCCATTTGAGCCCAATCCTGGCGAGTCTTTGAAAATGCTGTCCACCAAACATCACTCACCTTCTCTAACCCTAGAGGGAACTGGGGAGTATGTACAAGGGCAAGAAATGGACAAAAAAGTGTCTTTACTCAATTACGAGCACAGGTGTCTCTAATACTTATAACCAATGTGAAATTAGTTTTGGTTCCTTATTTATAAATTAGCAAAAAATATCTCTTTTAGATTTTTGTGCTTTGGGTGACTTAAGAACCCTAATGCTGGTATACAGATTAGGTTTTTTTTTTAGCCTAGGAGATTAATGAAATTTGTCTGTACTGCAAATATATAGACTCCTAAAGTCTTATATTTGTCCCCTATTTATTCAAAAATTTTGTTAACAAGCAGCCACCCTGTTTCCTGTGCTTAAGTTAGGCCAATTGAGAACCCTGTAACGCCTCACGGACACCAATAGGTGACATACGCGTGAGGTCTGCCTACCCTCCCCCCCCCTCTACTGTCTACACCTTCAGCCTGCTTAATGTCTTATTCTACGACACCAACATGGTAAATTGTTTTGTTTGGGCATGTAGGGATCCAATGCATCAGAGCTTGTTTACATTGTTCAAATTGCACTTTTCACATGCATCATTTTTTTGCACTTATATGCTCTTATGGTTATTCACTACTCTGGTCCTATATGTCGTAGTTATACTATGCTAGGAGTACTGTAGTGGTGTTTCAAGGGCAACTGCGCTGGGAGACATTGTAACCACACCCACTGTCGTGTTACTTGTTTAAGTTGTTTTTATATTTATTGCTGTCCCAGTTTGATTGTGTTTAAATTGTATTCATCCAAAACAATTTTTTTTGTTATTCGGTCTAAAGCCTGTGGTAACGCATTCCACCTTTTTTCTTGTTTTGTTTGGATTGTACATAGACTATTGGAGGTGCGGTTGCTTACATACACTCGTATTACTTGTAGTGCCGTCCTAACCACAAATTTCGGTCTACCCCCATGAAGACAATTATAGTAATAGGCTGACCTTGGCCCCCTTCCTCCACTTATAGAGCAGCTGCCGGTTGAACTGCACAAAGTGGGTGACTCGAGCCGTTTTGGGTTAACTCACAGAGCGGGCTGGGGTGGAAGCCAGCCCCCAGAACCCCCCAAGATGAGACTGCAGATGGCACTTTGTGCTATGAAGCCCACACTGCCATTGTGACACTAGGGTCAGTATGCCTTACACCGCTCCACCGCGGCAGAATGGTAGAACGTGACCTGAGCTACAGGTCCCACAGTGAGGTCGGCCACATGCTCGGAGGCAACCCCAAGCTACTGCCAACAAAAAACGCACCTTGTTAAGTTATAATATATTAATAGTTGTATTATACCTTGTGTTTTTGGGGGAGTAATCGTTCAACAGACGCTATTCCGAGGGCTGATGAGACCTCTGAGATGCATTATTATACAAAGATAAATAATCAAGTGAATTACACGGCAGGCCCCAGGTTTCGTACCAGATCGGGACTGAGTAGTTTGTTCTAAAGAGAAACCTCTGCAAAATAAACCCCACTAAAACTAAATTAGTATTTTCATAAACTGACCATTAGCAGAAAGCTGCCCTCTAATCCCTTCACTTGTCCTCTTACATAAAGCCGAACCTCAGCAAATGTGTGGTCCCTAAAAGTGTATGCAATATGACCTGATGAGAATGTCCAATGAAGCATTAAGCCATAATCAACTGTCAACTCTATCTGAGTGGGAAGGCCACAGCCCAACCCCCAGTGCTTGAGACGCCTGTATATCAAATGCTTGAGGCCCTGTATAAATGAATGTGCTTCCTGGAATGGCACCCCCTGCAAAGCCTGTGTTTGCATGTAAATGTGTGTGTTAGGAGAGATACAGCAGTCTCCAGGCAGCCATGGTCTCAGATTCACTGTTGTAGCTGATGTCTTTGTCTCTCACCGCCACCTGTAATATAGGAGGAGCAGCATTTACTATCATTACACAACAGACTGCAGGGGGGGGGAAGGGAGTGGGAGGGGTAACAGGGTGAATATCACTGCCTCGAACCTGTGACCAGCCTCAATTAAATGAACTTAAAAAACAGATGATTTTACATGATTACTGTAATGAAATGACTAGAAAATAAAGGGCAGGGATTTTTTATTGGGCGATCACCTGTGAGCTGCTCCAACAGGTCAAGGTGACACGTAACTAGGGACCCAGACCTGATGAAGGTGTCCTTAAAAGTTCAGGGTTGTAAATGGAAGTCGGAACTTATACTAATTATGCAAACCCAGTCAAACTTTTTTGGTCCTCCTGGTGACAAACTGGATTTTAAAATGTTGGATGTCATAAGAACCAAGATAAAAACACTAAAAGCTTCAATTACAGACACATCTGATATAACTGTACAGCTGTTTTATGTAGCCTAGGACTAAAGTAACGCAAATACCAAAAATACCAGAAATACTGTTTGTCAACTATGGGATCATCGTATTTTAAGTCCAAGGGTGTTTCTTTAAGGAGGGGAACCACCTGTAAATTGGCAAAAAAGTGCTTTACTGTTTAATGGTAAATAGTCTAAAGGACTCTGAAGGGAGTTATGGGAAGCCCCCCCAGGCTCCAGCTCATCTGTACTTCCCCCTCTGAACTTCTAACCAGACCCAGCTGTCCTCTTTCATCCTCTTCCCCCCTCATGCATATTTGCTTCAAGAGCCGCTGACATCAATGGACGAAGGAGGGCTAAGAGGAGGACATGGGCAGGTCCGGGAGTGTGCTTGTTGGAGGGGGAATGCAACTGTATACCAGGGAGCTCCACATGTCCTTCAGAAGCTCTCTTTACATAACATTAAAGTCTTCTTTACAAAGAAGTTATACTGTGATAAAAGAATGCTATGTTTTTTGTGCATTTACCACTCCCCTAGGTTATATGAAGTGGTAAAACTGTTTAGTAACACTTTAATACACTTGAACTTGGGAAAAAATGCACGTGGCCCTTGAAAATGGATCTTGGGCTTTGCAGGCAGAGAGTCATTGACTTACACTCTGGTTGTTATATAGAGGATTCTATTCCTGTGGTCCGTAACTGTTCAGATAATTTACTAACTTCTCTTTGCTACTACTTTTGGTGCATCACCTTACTGTGCAATATGTCTTCTCTCAGAAAGTTATACTCTGCGTTTACCACTTTTTGTATTTAACTTAGGTGGTGATCAGTCTGTTTATGGTTTGTACTATCAGATTAACGCAATGACTACTTTAATTGTGATCACATTCACTGGTAGTATAGTGTGTTCAATAACTTGTATTCTGCGCTACACTTAGATTTGATCACTTCCATGGTGATAGGTGACCTAATATTTTAAAAAGGATTGTTATCTTACAAAGATGCCAATATATCTAGTTCTCAGGGGAGAAAACATATAACATATTATCAAAGAGGGGAACGCGCAAGGAGAAAAATCTGGTAATATTAATATCCGGGAGAGTAAGGAACGTACAGTTAACCTTTCGCTTGCACTTCACAAGTCACAAGTGGAATATCTACCATGGTGTAGCTCCGAATCCTAACTGAGCTCCATCCGGCCGGGGAGCTCCGATGGAGTAGCGGCAAAGATCTCGTTTTTAAACCGCTGGGATTCTTCCTGACTGGGAACAACAGCTGAAATTCACGTGGTGGTTGGTGGGGCTTCCACTTTCTGCTGGTCACGTATAGACTACTTAATTAGGCCTCATAGGAGGAGAAAAGAAGTATCGTATGGTGCAATAAGGTTTGCAAAGTTAAGAAATTTATTTTCTTAATTGGTAACTCACAAAGTAGAAGATTAAAAACCGTTGAAAAATTGTGATAAGATGCACGCTAAGAGCCCGAACTGCCGAGTTCGCCAGGTAATGCTTCTTCACGGGGCTTACACGGCGTGTTCAGAATGCAATCTTTTAACTTTTACCCGCAACCCAAAAAAAAGAAAGGCAAAGAAAAAATCCATAAAAAAAAAAAAAAAACATAAAAACACAATTACATATATTCAAGAGCATAATCTATTTAAACTTTACTCCACATTAAATTATTCTAATAATACGATGATTCTGGAAAGAGAGAAAAAATAAAGTCACGAGAAGGTTATTACTTTTGTGTGTTTAAACTGTTGGTTAACTTTTGGTCTTAAATAGCGAGCTGTAAACAGCAAGATATAAACACATTTTACAAGACAAATATACAAAATACAAAAAACAAAAAAAGGAGAGAAGGAATACAATACAAGGACACATAAACAATTTTTATGAGTTTCATTAGTAGATTAAAGAAACACTATCTCAAGATCAGAATCAAAGTCCTAGGGGACGTCAAAGTTTTTCACACTGGTAAATCCAGAAGAACTCCCTTGGCTATTTTTTTTGAGTTAGGTCTTCACCCTCCAATGGGGGGAGACTAATTCTTGACTAAAAAACATTGTCCGTTTGCGTGTTCTATGCAAATGAAAGTTGTGCATAGTGTGGCGAAAAAAAGTGAAATGACGTGTTTCCGCTTTTTAATATTTTCAGGTGATCATTAAGCCTGGTTTTAATCTCCTTATGGTTCTACCACGTATTTCAAATCACAAGGGGCAAATAACAATAATAGGGGGGGGGGGGGGGACTTCCTCATGGTCACAAGGGCAAAGTGTTTATATATCATAGGTGTGAGACTTATCAGATGAGGTGAAAGTTGTATACCCTAGTGGGGTACCCCAGTGGTATACAGGCCTTGCATCTGGAATCTGTAAAAGCCTTGTGTATACCTATTGGTTCGGTGAATTTACTATTAATGTACTGTGTAACAAAAAATCCATAAGGTTTTTGTTCGTCCGGTGTACAATCTTCGTTCCTGGAGAAGGATGTCCTATCACTGGTCATGTTCCAAGAATGTGCCAGTCATTAATAATGCGCCTTATGTAATGGCACCCCTGGAAATCCGTAATGAATTGGTAATGTAAGGTCCTGATCCCTTCTTTTATTTTAAGTTTTGTGGTTACCCTTTAGCATTATAGTTTCCTCTCGTTTTATTTTGGTTTATTTTATCCTATTTCAGTGGGTACTACCCCCTTCAGATGGATTTCTTCTTCTAGATCTCCTTATCTTAAGGTGCTGTTCGTTTTATATTTCCCTAAATTCAGCGTTATCCAAATCAGTTGTTTAGTATTCCTTTCAATCTCCTCCCCTCGCCTCCGCCCTACAATCTCTCCTTGCTCGCACCCCCTCACCTCCTTAATTCTTTCTCAACCCGTCCTCCACCCCACCCCCTTGTATACCCTCCCTCCCCTCTCACTCACCAACACCTTCACATCTTACGTCTCACGCCCTACCCCTATATTCTCACCCCTCCCCCTCTTGTCTACACTCCCCATCTCGCTCACTTTACTCTTCCATTTTCCCCCTCCCCTCCTCCGCATCCGCTCTCTCCCATCCTGATCCCTTGTTATCCCTTTACCTCCTCTTATTCGCACTCGACTCAGCCCTTCCGTGTCTGTGTCAGAAATCTTCTTGCAAACAGTTACACGGATCATAATTCCTCTCTTTTTGTACAATTTCGTTTAATGCGCTTAAATTGTCCTTTAGGAACATTTTTAAGCCACGGGGCATAGTGCGCACTTCCATGTTCTATATAGCTGTTAACTTTGCAAAACCTTATTGCACCATCGCGATCTTCTTTTCTCCTCCTGTGAGCCTAAGCTCTATACGGACCAGGAGAAAGCGGAACCAACAGCGAATCAGCTGTTGTTCCCAGTCGGAAGACCCAGAGGTTACACGAGATGAATCAGCTGTTGTTCCCAGTCGGAAGACCCAGAGGTTACACGAGATCTTGCCGCTACTCCATCGGAGCTCCCCGGCCGGAGGAGAGAGAGGAAGGGGGGGGGGGGGAGAAAAGGAGAGAGGTGAGGGAGAAGAGAAAAAGGGAAGGGGGAAAAAAGGGGAAGAAAGAAAGGGGGGGGGGGGGGGGAGGAAGGGAAAGGAAAAGGAGGGGGAGGAAGAGGGGGGGGGGGGAGGGTGGGGAGAGAGAAGGGGGGGAAAAAGGGAAGGGAGAGTGGGGATTCTTATCTTGCTTTCTAAATAGTTCCTGTACTAATGATTGTCCTTTCTTTAAGGAGGGGATGAGGATCCTTACCCGCTGTGGAATGCTGGCCGCCTCCAACTCTTATTGCCTTACTCTTTCTTCTTACCAGTCAAATCATGCTAACATCCACCTTTTTTATTGGTTGGTTGGCCCCGGCTATCGGCGCATGGCGGAGGAACCACGTTATTATCCAATCGTTGCCAGATCACTCCTAGCCTATGTCGAAATAGCCCCCTTCTTTAACTTCCACCTTGCTACCTCTGGACTACTGCGTATCTCTCACCTTGAAATAGAACCTGTTCTTGTTGCTTTTTCCAGCACGCTCGTTAAATGCCACGTGCCATTGCAGCAAGGAGTGTAATTACAGTTTTTAACCATATCAAATCCCGCAAAGGGGTTTTTTTTAACTTCACAACGGTCTTGCCCCCACTCCCTAGGTTTGTGTTTCATATTTTGTCATATTACTCCTTCCACTCTAACTATTGATGAGAAATGTTAGTGAGGACGGGTCCATCAAAAGACCAATGAAGCGCATTAACTTTAGAAGTCTAGTTACATTCCCACATAAGGGAAAATCAAAAGATTATTATCTGTCATATACAGTATTCAAACCACTAACCCCCACCTATTGTTTTCCTTACACCCAATTTGGTACAAAGAAAAAACAAAACAAAAAACACCAAAGTTTACAGAAACAAAGAAACAATTTGAAACAACACACACAAAAAAAAACCGAAAAAGAAACCAAAAATTAAAACAGTATACTGTTTTTTTGCCCTCACTTATTCCACTCTCCCCTATCTTTAAACAGACAAAAAACAGATTTTCAAGAATTTAATGAAACTCTCAAATCTCTGGTCGTCTTTTTTATTGAAATTTTATTTGGTTACATTTAACATTTTTCTGTAAAAAACTTGTGATGTTTTTTTTTTGTATAGAGGGTGGCATCATTCTCGTCTTGTATATTCTATCGTGCAGTCACGTTATCATATATTAATGTTTTCCTTATGGGGTCAGCACACAAGTTTTGCTAACGCTGTGAATTATTACAACTTGAAACTAGTGGTTATATTGCCGTTCCTTTGTTTTTTCCCCTGAGGAAGGTTTAGACATTAACTGGACACCGCTAGCATCCTTATCCCTTAGGCAATTTTGCAATAATTGCGGTTCACTTTGGCGGTCTTCCTTCTATTTTTACGTTCTGTGGCTAATTAGGTACTCTTGCCGATACCCAGGTTGCCATGGTGCGTTTCATCCCTCATATTATTCCCCGGTACGTGTCTGTCCAAACTGCAGTGTGATCACTACATCCATCATTGATCATCATGCATATATTTTACTTTGCTCTCAGGTTCCAGCGATGCGATCCTTCTCTCTCTCTCTCTCTCTCGCTCTGTATATATTATATCATATCTATATATCTATATATATGTAGTATTTTGTATTTTTTTTTTTTGTCTATGAACATGCAGTTTGCTGTCGGCCTTGTGATTGAACAGTCGTTCTCGGCCCATGACTTACAATGTTGTCGCCATCCCGTGTGCCCATTTCACCCATGTGCCAGTTCAGGGCGATGGTAGGTATTACTTAGCTCTTCTTTTGAAATATAGTGGGTGAGACAATGGTAAACACTTGTGTCTAGGGCTTTAAGTACTGGAAGTTTAAAAAAAATGTTGTCACTTTTTAGTCCAATGGATGATCACGATGGTATGTCTAAAAAAAGATATAGGTTATACATATCATTGTTGAGACACACGACTTTAATCTAATGCTAAATTCATCATTGATATTGTTATTTTTGTACATTTATCAGTATTAAATTGTTTTGACTTTTGCACATTGCCTTTGACACACTTTGCAGCTTGGTCTGATGTCAATAATGAGCAAATGACATCCCCATTTGTTTATAGATTGTACAACAATCATGGAATATTCAGTTGAGACAGGCTCATGTTTGAGCCGACGTTGCGTCTTTTCCACTGGGATAAATCCCACTAAGGAGTAATTTCACACAACAATCTGGTGTGCGGCCCTTGTTTTTTTATTTCCTGTTCTCTAAACGGAAATGACCTGTGATCCCCGCCACTCTAAGTGCATGCAACCTGAGTTTTTATTTTTGTTTTACCCAGTGTCTGATAAGTGCTGACTTTTGGATCTCTTTCTTACTGTACAAATGTGACTGCAGATATTTTTGCTACATTTTTAAGAAGAAAAACTGAAATATCACAAGGTCATAAAAGAAATGAGCCGAAGCTTTGCTGTGCAAAACTCACTTTGAACTTACAATGTGTCCACTTCCTTCGTTCGATCTCATGAGATGGTTCTACTCCTTTCATTAAGTTGCAGTGTGTTGAAAACTATTGGATTTGATTAGGAAAGGCACACCACACCTATCTATATAAAGGCCTACAGCTTCATGCAATGGCGCAGCCACATGAGATCACGAGGTGAAGGAAAACGAACTGATAAAGGAGCTCAGAATTGTGGACAAGACACAAAGATCTGCTAGTTACAAAATAATTTCTGTCAAGCATTCAAGGTCCCAACAACACAGTGGCCTCCATATTTTCCTTTTAAAATGGCAGGAAGTTTGGAAGACCACAGGACTTCTTGACTGGCTTTCCACACAAACTAAGAAATATGGGAGAAATAGCCATGGGGGAGGAAGAAAAGAAGCCAAGATCACCTGTGGCTAAACCCATAAATGGAGTTCCTCAGAGGGCCTGAAGGTCACTTCCAACAATACAATAACCATAAGCAATACAACTAAAACTAAACAAAGCAATAGCTCTTCACAATTCTGTGAACATCGACTGACCCCAGCAGAGATTGGAAGCTAAGCACCCATTTGAGCCATCTCTGGGAGTACTTTGAAAATGCTGTCCACCAAATCACCTCACCTCCTAACCCTAGAGGGAACTGGGGAGATTACAAGGAGACGAAATGGACAAAAAAAGTGTCTTTACTCAATTACGAGCACAAGGTGTATTATACTTATAACATGTGAAATTAGTTTTGTTCTTATTTATAAATTAGCAAAAATATCATATTTTAGATTTTTTGTGCTTGGGTGGAGCTTAAGAAACCCTAATGCTGGTATACAATACTAAGGTTTTTTTTAACCTAGGAGGATTATGAAATTTGCTGTAACTGCAAAATATAACTTCCTAAGTCTTAATTGTCCCTATTATTCAAAAATTTTGTTAACAGCACCCCTGTTTCCTGTGCTAAGTAGCACAATTGAGACCTCTGACACGCCTACGGACACCAAATAGGGACATACGCGTGAGGTCTGCCTACCCCCCCCCCCGCTCTTGATCCACACTGCACGCCTGCTTAATTTCCTTATTCTACGACGAAACATGGTAATTGTTTGTTGGGCATGTAGGGATCAATGCATCAGAGCTTGTTAACATTGTCAAATTGCCAACTTTTCCATGCATCATTTTTTTGCACTTATATGCGCTATGAATCATTACTTTTTCTGGTCCTTATGTTCGTGTTATCTATGCAGACTGTAGTAGGTGGTTTCAAGGCAAACTGTGGCGTGGGTAGGCAATTGTAAACACCCCGCTCGTGTACTTGTTTAAGTTGTTTTTATATTTATTGCTGTCCCCGTTTGATTGTGTTTTAAATGTGTATTAATCCAAAACATTTTTTTTGTTATTCGTACTAGCCGTGTGTACGCATTCCACCCTTTTTTCTTGTTGGTTTGGAATTGGTAACATAGATATTTGGGTGCGGTTGGCTTACATACTGTATTACTTGGTAAGTGCTGTCCTAACACAAATTTCGGTCTACCCCATGAGAGACAAGTTATAGTAATACGGCTGAACCTTGGCCCACCTTCCTCCACTTTAAGCAGCAGGCTGGCGGTTGACAACGGGCACCAGAGAGCCGTTACTGGGTGAACGTCGGACACCCAGAGCGGGCTGGGGGGAAGCCAGCCCCCAGACCCCCCAGATGAGACTGCGATGGCACTTTGTGCATGAAGCCCACAACTGCCATTGTGAATAGGGTCAGTATGCCTTCACACCGCTCCAGCCGCGGCAGATGGTAGAACGTGACCTGAGCTAACAGGTCCACAGTGAGTTGTCGGCCACATGCTCGGAGGGGCCCCAACCAGCGCTCGCCAACAAGAAAACCACTTGTTATTATAATATATTTAGATATGTAATTATACCTTGTGTGTTTTGGGGGAGTCCAATCGTCAACAGACGACTATTGAGGGCTTATTGAGCACCTCTGAAGATGCCATTATTTTACACAAGAAATAATCAAGTAATTCACAGAGCAGCCCCCAGGCTTGTACCAAGATACGGGACAGGTTTGTTCTATAAGAGAAACCCTTCATGCAAAATAAACCCCATAAACTAAATAGTTTTTCATAAACTGACCATTAGCAAAAGCTGCCTCTATCCCTCATTGTCCCTCCTTACAAAAGCCGAACCTACAGCAAATGGAGGTCCTAAAGTGCTATGCAAATGACCTGTGAAATGTCCAATGAAGCAATTAAGCCATTCAAGCTGTCACTCTATCAGAGTGGGAGGCACAGCCCACCCCCAGTGTTGAGAGCAGGCCGTATAAAATGTGTGAGGCCTGTATAAATGATGGTGCTTCTGGGAACTGGCAACCCCTGCAAAAGCCTGTGTGTTGCATGTAAATTTGGTGTGTAGGAGAAGATACAGCATCTCCAAGGCAGCCTGTCTAGATTCACTTGTGTAGCTGATGTCTTTGTCTCTCAACCGCCCTCCTGTATATAGGAGGAGCAGCATTTACTATACATTACACAACAGAACTGAGCAGGGGGGGGGAGGAGCGGGGAGGGGTAACAGGGTGAACATATCACTGCCTCGTGAACCTGTGACAGCCTCATTAAATAATAAAAAACAGATGATTTTACATGAATATGTAATGAATAATGACTAGAAATAAAGGGCGGGATTTTTTTGGGATCCCTGTGAGCTGCTCCAACAGGTCAGAGGTGACACGTAACTAGGGACCACAGACCTGATGAAGGTGTCCCTTTAAGTTCGAGGTTGTAAAATGTGAAGTCGGAACTTATATTAATTATGTGCAAACCCAGTTCAAACTTTTTTGGTCTCTCTGTGACAATACTGGATTTAAAAAAAGTTGGATTGTCATAAGAACCAAGATAAAACACTAAAAGCTTCATTACAGACACATCTGAATAACGTTACAGCCTGTTTATGTAGCCCTGGACTAAAGTAAACGCAATAACCAAAAATCCAGAAATACTGTTTGTTAAACTATGGGATCTCGTATTTTAATCAAAGTGTTTCTTTAAAGTAGGGGACAAACACCGTAATTGGCAAAAAAGTGCTTTACTGTTTATGTAAATAGTCTAAAGGACTCTGAAGGGAGTTATGGGAAGCCCCCCAGGCCCAGCTGCAATCTGTATTCCCCCCTCTGAACTTCTAACCAGCCCCAGTCTGTCTCTTCATCCAGCCTCTTCCCCCTCATGCTATTGCTTCAAGAGGCCAGCTGACACATCAATGGAGAAGGAGGGCTTAGAGGAGGAACAGGGCAGGTCCGGGAGGTGCTGTTGGAGGGGGAATGCATGTAACCAGGGAAGCTCCACATGTCCCTTCAGAGCTCCCTCTTTACATAAACATTAAGTCGTCTTTACAAAGAATAGCTTATACTTGATAAAGAATGCTGATTTTTTGGCATTTTACACCTCCACACTAAGGTTTATATGAAGTGGTAAAACTTTTGTAGACACTTTAACAACATTGACCTTGGGGAAAAAATGCACGTGGGCCTTGAAAAATGGATCTTGGGCTTTGCAGGAGAGAGTCAGTGACTACTACTCTGGTTGATTACTTATAGTGATTCTATTCCTGTTGGTCGTACTGATTCACGTAATTACTAACTCTCTTTGCTACTTACTTGATGGTGCATCACCTTACTGTGCAATATGTTCTCTCCAGTAAGTTACTACTCTGCGTTACCACTTTTTGTTATTACCTTACTGTGTGATCAGTACTGTTATATGTACTATTCAGTATTACTGCAATACTACTTATTGTGATCACCTTCCTGTGTAGTATAGACTGTTCAATAACTTATTATTCTGCGCTACTACTTGATTTTGATCAACTTTCCCCATGGGATAGGTGACCTAATATTTAAAAAGGCTTGTTTATCCTTACAAGAATGCGCCAATATATCTCAGTTTCTCAGGGGAAAAACATATAACATAGTTATCAAAGGAGGGGAACGCGCAAAGGAGGA
This sequence comes from Engystomops pustulosus, assembly GCA_019512145.1. Classification (NCBI taxonomy): domain Eukaryota; kingdom Metazoa; phylum Chordata; class Amphibia; order Anura; family Leptodactylidae; genus Engystomops; species Engystomops pustulosus. The sequence goes on from CM033643.1 coordinate 151,621,695, forward strand.
CTAACAACTCTGGTAAATATTAATTTCCGGGAGAGAAAGGAAGTACAGTCACTCTTCGCTGCACTCACAAGTCCACAAGTGAAATACTACCATGGTGTAGTCCGAATCTAACTGAGCTCCATCCGGCCGGGGGGCTCGATGGAAGTAGCGGCAAAGATCTCGTTTTGTAACCGCTGGGATTCTTCCACTGGGAACAACAAGCTGAATTCACTGGTGGTGTTTTGGTTTCCACTTTCTGTCTGGTCCGTATAGATCTTTAAATGGCCTCATAGGAGGAGAAAAGAATATCGCTATGGTGCAATAAGGTTTTGCACAAGTAAGAATTTATTTCTTAATTGGTATACTCCAAACGAGAATATAAAAACGTTGAAAATTGTGATAAGATGGCACGCTAATGCCCGAACTGCCGAGTTTCGCCAGTAATGCTTCTTCACGGGGCTTCACGGCGTGGTTCGAATGCATATCTTTTAACTTTTAACCCGCAACACCCCAAAAAGAAGAAAGGCAGAAAAAATCCAAAAAAAAAAAAAAAAAACTAAAATAAGACATCAATTCACATATATTCAAGAGCAGTAATCTATTTAAACTTATACGCTACGCACATTAAATATTCTTAATAATACAGTATTCTGGGAAAGAGAGTAAAAATAACATGACGAGAGGTTAACTTGTTGTGTTTAAACCCTTGTTAACTTTGGTCTTATAGCGAGCGTGTAACAGCAAGATATAACACATTTAACAAGTACAACATAATACAAAATACAAAAAAACAAAAAAAGGAGAGAAGGCAAATACATCACAAAGGACACATAAACAATTTTTATGAGTTCATTAGTTAGATTAGAGAGAATACACTACATTCAAGATAGAATCAAAGTCCTAGGGGAGTCAAATTTTTCACTGGTAAATCCGAGAAGACTCCCTTGGTACTTTTTTTTGATAAGGTCTTCATCCCTCCCAATCGGGGGGAGACTAATTCTATACTAAAAAAACATTGTTCCTTGCGTTCCTATGCAAATGAAATGTGCATAAGTGTGGGAAACAAGTGGAAATGATCTGTTTCCCTTTTTAATATTTTACTAGGTGTCATTAATCCATGGTTTAATCCTTACTGGTTCTACCACGTATTTCAAATCACAAAGTGGGCAAATATCATATATATGAAACATTTCCTAAGTGAACCCCACCCCCCCCTCAACAATGCAAACGTGGTTTAATATCAATAAGTGGTTGAGATTAATCAGATGACACGTTGGAAATTTTGTACTACCCTCATTTGTGCTGGTTCCCCCATGGTAATTTTACCATGCCGTGCATCTGGCCACAGCTGGTTCCTGAAAAACCTTTGTTGTAAATAATATTGGGTCGGTGAATTTTTACACTATTAATGCTACTGTGTCCCAAAAATCCCTAATGTTTTTTGTTCTACTCTACGGTGTACAATCTGTCGTATCCTCGAAAGTTCCTATCACTGGGTCGATGGTCCCAAGAAATGTGGCCCAGTTCTATTTTACTAAATGCGGCCTTAAATGTAATGTTGAAAATCCCCTGTGAAATCCTAAGAAATGGGTAAACATGTACTGGTGTCCTTTGATCCCCTTCTTTTTTTTCAAATTTTTTGTGTCTATCTACCCTGTCCTTCATATTTCCTTCTCGTTTTTTCTATTTTGTTTTTTATTTTGAATCCTATTGTCAGTGTGTTTACTACCCATTCCAGATGGGAATGTCCTTCCCTTCCTAATTCCTCCTTATCTAAGTTGCTTTCTTCTTCTATTTCCCTCATAGCGTTTCCAAATCAGTCTGTTTTATTATTCCTTTTTCAAAAAATCTTTTCTTGCAACAGTTTTAACACTGTTCATCATAATCCTCTCTTTTTGTCAAGTTTCGTTTATGCGCTGTTTTACTTGTCCTTAAAGGGAACAAATTTTAGCCACGGGTCATGTGGACGCACTTCCATGTTTCTATATAGCTGGTAACCTTAGCAAACCTTATTGCCAACCATCGCGGATCTTCTTTTTCTCCTCCTGTGAGCCAATCTCTATATCGACCAGGAGAAAGCGGAACTAACAGTGAATCAGCTGTTGTTCCCAGTCGGAAGACCCAGAGGTTACACGAGATCTTGCCGCTACTCCATCGGAGCTCCCCGGCCGGAGGACTCAGTAGGATTCGGAGATCAACCATGGTATTTATTCCTACTTGTGACTTGTGAGTGCAGCGAAAGAGGTACTGTACATTTCCTTTCATTCTCCCGGCACCTAAATATTTGCAGAAATATTTGCAATATGCATTGTTAGTAAAATGTGGCACCAGGTTTGCAGACCAGCAATTTTTATTAACGATAGTGAATGCTTTAAAATCATGAAGAGCACACTGATGCCATCCATTCATCCATCCATTCAGTCATTGCTCTCTGAATCTGTTTTTTGAGATTCCATTCATTCTATATCACATCACAAATCAACACATAGAGCACACTAACTGTGTAATGACTAACTAATAATTGCTGTTTGTCCTGGCAATACACCATCACTAGTCTCCAGTGTTGTGACTCCAGTAGCAATATCACATCTCCAAACTGACAATCATTAACTGATCATTTATTTGTTTTTCATGTATAAACTAACAGGAGATGTAGATTTCTAGAAGTAGTAGCTCTTACCTTCAAAAGTACAAGTGTAGCATCTTGAAGCATAAGTTTCTTAGAGCCCAGTGTCTGAAGCCCACATCATCCCACTTAGTAGTCACAACACACAGCAGACCGCCTTAATTCTTACCCGTCGCCTAGCAAAAAACTCCTATTGTTCCACAGGCAACAGTCCAATATGTTTTTTTAACCATTTGTACATGCAATATATGAAAAAATCTGTGCTGCACATTGATAATCAGGGATTTTAAAATGTCTGGACAATCAAACACAGCCCCAGGATCGTACTATTCCTTTAAAAGATATGTGCATAACCTCAAAATTGGTAAAGTAAATACATCTCCATGGTCTCCCCAGTCCTCAAAACTTATATTTAACCCCTTCCTGCCGAGGCCCTTTCCGCCAATGGCCACCCCGAAATGACGCCTTGGCGATCCAAGATTGGATTTGATACCCCTGCAGCTGGCATGCTGGTAAGGGGTTAAAATTAAGACTCTGGCCCAGATATTATATTGTGTCTGCGGTAGTTTTATGAACAAAAGTGGCTTTGGTACTTGCACATGTATTTATTATGTGTTTGCATCACTATTGTGTTGCATTTTGTCCGACACTAGAAAACTGTGCATCTAATGAGGCCGTGGTAGTGCTTATTTGTAGTTTAAGGGGGGTTTCACATTGTTTTATTTTTCACATGAGTGATTTTTCACTGAACATTTTTTGGCCTATGGACACATACAGATTTGTTTTCTCTTCCTGGATTAAGTGATTTTTCACTGATGCCTTACTGACCCTTTTTTTCCAATGAGGTTTTTCACACTTCAGTTTTTTCCACTGTTGTCAGTGAACACAAAAAGAAGAGGCTCTAAACCAGTGGTGGCGAACCTATGGCACGGGTGCCAGAGGTGGCACTCGGAGCCCTTTCTGTGGGCACCCAGGCCATCACCAGAGATGACTCCAGGTATCTTCCTACAGTCCCAAACAGCCCAGGACTTGCTGTGCACTGAGGTATTTTAAAGTGACAGCTCTACAAGGGACTACTGGAGGAGTGGGAAGGTGTGGACAGATCTGCATTATCATTGTAGCTCCTGCTCCGGCCATGACAATTCTTCCTGTTTATGGGACTCTTGATGGAAGCTATAATGATCGTCCAAATTTCTTCTATTTTCTGCTTTATTGGTGTCCTTAGGGTGCTGATATGAATGTAAGCTGTGACAGAGAAGGGAGTATAAATCACAAATTAAATTTCTGCGTTGGCACTTTGTGATAAATAAGTGGGACTTGGTTGTAGTGTGGGCACTCGGTCTCTAAAAGGTTCGCCATCACTGCTCTAAACTGTTCACTAATCAGTGAAAAAAACTGAAGTGTGAAAAAGGTCAGTAAGGCATCAGTGAAAAATCACTGAAACCAGGAAGAGAAAACCAATCTCTATGTGTCCGATTATTCTGTCACACGGGGGATATTGAAAGTGCAACAACAAATAAAAGGTGCTTCCTTAGCGAGGTAAAGTGTTCCTTAGTGAGGCAAACTGCACTTAGGAAGTTTGCACCAGTTTTCATATACCTGGGCCTTTATGTGTAAAAAATAAACACTGATCTATAATGTGACCAAACATAAAAGCCCATAATGGGCTCCAAAATGAGATGAAAAATGAATAAAAAGAAAATGTTTCATGAGAATGTTATCTCCTAGGCCTATATACTATGGCTATGTAAACACTTTCTCTGTTAATGCTGGCCACCACTGTTACTGATGGGAAATCTTTGGTTATACTATAGTTATACTATACATTTTAAGTGAGAAATGGACAAAGCATAATCTCCTGTACAAACAACAGCATACAATACATTTATCCAGTGCTAGTAAGGATTAGCAAACCATTTACGTAACATATGTGTTTAACACACAATGGAAGTAAGTCAGTCCATAAGTACACGGCTGACAAAAACAACAAGATTAGCTGTGCGTATCCTTGATGCAACCCTATACAATGAAGACTGAAGCAGAGCAAAGTGTGTAAAGATTAACATTCCATTGTTTGGTTTTAAGCCTTTAAATTGATGTCATATATTTAAAGGAAACCTACCATTTGATTTGATGCATTATGAAGCAAACATACCTTGAGAATGCTGTAGCTTCACTGATGCAGGATCATATCCTGATTACTCCCTGAGTTGAGTGGTTTTGCTGAAAAAACAATTAGGTCCTGCCTTGGGAAAGCTGGATTGCATGATTGCACAAGTTACATGGAACTTCTATAGCAGCAATTGATTATTCTGCCTTCAGGCACAACCCAGGGATTACATCTTCCTGTGAAGCAGTGAATAACTAATGTGCTAGGAGAAGCAATGAGCCTAGCCACAGAAGCGAGACAGCTTCATTATCATAATTTTATAATTGTTTTTTTTCAGTAAAACCACTCAGCACAGGGATTCAACAAGATATGATTATGCATCAGTGTAGCTCCAGCATTCACTTGAAAAGGAACCTGTCATAAGTATAATCAGATTATCAGTCTATGACGGTTTTCCATGGACATTTTAATACTAATTCCTAATATGCTTTTATAAATAACATTATTGCTTCCACTCACTTTTGATAGTATATACAAGTATACTGTCTCCCTGCAAGCTAACGGCTGCATCAGCGAGGGGGTACAAGCTAGCACAGCAGAGAGGAGATAATTATGATAACACAGGGATTGCAGCTTTACTAGGATGTAGTTTGCTGGCAGGGATCAAGATCAGGGTATACTTTCATATACCTTTAAAAGTAAATGGAAATGGTATTGTTAATTATGAAAGAAAATTGGGAATTAGTATTAAAAAAGCTAAGGGAACTCTTCATTAGGTAAAATATGTGATCCTGATGACATGTTCCTGTTAAAGGAATGCACCACTTAAAGCGGATTCATTGAATAATGCCTAGTGAAGGACCTGAAGGAAGGAGCATGATTTATTTTCATTGTTTTTCTGAAACCTTGAAAGAACCTAGAATCAAGGTATAATTCAATGAATCAGCTGTGACTGGAGTGTTCCCTTAAATTTCAGCCCAGAAAAGGTGCATAGAAAACTCATGATCCCACCAACCATATAGGTTCTGAAAATGACCAGGTAGTCCAAGAGAGGTAGCGATTAGCAGCTTTAATGAGGTTGCAACATCGCATTCACATTGTAGATGTGCTTTTAGAAATTTAGATCCCCACAAAAGGGTGGCTGTCATAGTAAAACTATAGACAAATTTAAAGACAAGCAAATAATATTTTTGTACATGTAACTTTGGTTACCCCATATACGTACAGGAGTTATACTGCTTCTGATAAGATCCGCCAGATCTGTTACATTAGAAAGCACTTGGTCCTACCTGTCCCCCTACATACCTTCCTAACCAAGAGGATTTAATGTAATTTAATTTTCTCAACACAATAGCTACCGGGAAGGCATTCAGATGATAGTAGGGTTATTCTTCCTAGCTAGTAAATATATACCGCTATTGGATGACTAATAATTCCCCTAGGGCCGAGATAACTCCTTCTTTAAGATATGAAGAGAAAAAAGCATATTTAGTTCTGCTACTCTCCTCCACTCAGACGAACCCTGCTAGGCCCCTACTTAGCATATTGTCAGTTAAGAGCTTTCAAAGGATGGGACAAGGACCTGGGTTTTTCTGATCTTACCCCCTGATCCTAAATGGATGGTCTCTAATCAGGAAAGCAGTCATATGCAAAAAATAAGCTGTAAAGAACTAAAATGAGACCCCCACTGAGACATTTTTTGATAAGAGGGGAGACTTTATTTCTTGTTTCCTTCCTCCTGTAGATAGCCTTTTTCCCTGAAAATATGACAACCTTGGGATTATATTCCCCATTTTTAATTAGTATGTAATAAAAGTGAAGTATTAACTACACTCACACCTTTCCTTCTTTGCCCTTTAATTTTTGTTCATATTTTGGTGGTGTACACCTGTGAGTGTTTTTTTCATATCAGTTCTATCCTTATGAAAACTACCATAGACTGTTGTACAAATGCTCCTTGCAGGAATCTCACACACCGTAACTTGAACTTGAACTGGAAGTGATGATGAACTTGTGCCCAGATAAACACTGATGTAGAAATATTATTGTCTACAAAAAACCCCTATGGCATTTTACCATAGCAGAGAACAGGAAGACCTATGTATTTTGTGGTTGCTAGACACCTACAAGTGTCTCTTTTGTCTTCAATGTTTGGGACTTTTATATTTGAGACAAATAATTGGCTGTTGTATCTGCTAAATACACAACAGAAAGAAATGTAGTAAGGAGTGAACAAAGCCCCAACAGCTTGGAACAACACCATGGTATAGAATATTAATCTGTACTTAATATAAAACTTGATAACCCTTCGAGATACAATCTTCTGTTTGTTTACAGTGTTCATTTACCTGACACTTGGAGTGAAATCCTGTATATTGGCAGACATTGTCTCTTAGAATTTGATGCCAATACATCCCAAGGCTTGCTGAACTGATCCACTGGTGAAATAATACAATCATATTGTGTTTTAGCTCATGTTTACTATGTCGCTGGAAAAAATAAGGTGTTCATGTTTACCCAGTAGTTGGACCCCAACCGAAAAGCAAGTTACTCCCTGCAATGTTAAATGAGTACAAATTGTGATAATACCTTTATAGCGGTTTTCCCAGGAAGCAAGTTAGGCCCTATCACAGGAACAGTAAAGGCCCCATGTATCTTGATGGACCTTTATACAAATAGAACAGCTCTGTAGAACAGCTGCAGGACCCATTCGTAGGAACAAGTGTTAGCATTGGCTTCATGAATTACTTGTATTAGTTAGCATAGCTATAAGGCACAGTACTTATAGGAGCATATAGAATAGTATAACTATAGTTATATATGTAATATGATTAGTTCAAGAGATGAGTTACCTTGACTTTGCTCATATTGACATTATTTGAATATTCCCTATACTCCATCCACTAAATGACTTAACATAGTATGTGTTAGATATAGGTTGGCATTATTGCGAAGTCTATAACATACAATTGTGAGAAAAAGAAAGTATGCCCTCTTTGAATTCAATAGTTTTATGTTAGCAGACAAAATAATAATATGTAGTATAAAGACACGTATGAGATTATGTAAATACAACCTTAGATGAACAACCCATATATTTCATTGTGTCATAACATTTTAACAAAAAATAAACCATAATGGAAACACCATGTGTAAAAAAAAAGTATACCCAATGAATAACTGGCTTGTAAAAACCATCAACCACATGGCAACTGATTCCCCTGAAATTAAGAAAGTAAATAAAAAAAACAGTTGGGGCCACCTCTATATAAGTAGATGTTTCAGAAGTTGGTCTGGAGTATTAAAACGATGTGTTTTCACAATACTGATAACAAAAAGAATTCAAAGATGGTCAACTTTCCTTTTCACATTATTGTTGTTATCAATCAATACAATCCATAAATATAATGGGATTAATAAGTGGTAGGCACTGCATATATGGTTAACACTGTTAACCTGGGTAAATTTACCCACCATATCCCTTCTTTAATCCATATCCAAGTTCGTGTGTTGTCTTGTATGTTTTCCCACGTGCTTCCTGTGAAATGTATATCTGAATACAGCAAATAATGTGAATAGTGACAATCTGCTACAGGATAAGATATGAAAGTTTTAAAAAAAACTAATGAAATGTCACATGTCAGTTGTTACTGCTCACAGTGCCTGTGATGCTGTATGCCCTGTTACTCTAACTGAGGTCATTGCTTTATGAGAAAATACACTGTTATTAACTCCAACGTTTAGATCTGAAGTCAGGTCAGAACAGGTAATTAAATGACAAACCAGAAACATGCATGGAGCGATAAATCACCTCAATAAACGCAGGATCATCAGCATGTCTTACTCATTACCATCATTAAGTATATTACATCTTTTTATGATCAAATGTCAATGACACATAAACTATTTTATGAGACTTTGTTCTGCTTTAAAATACTGTCAGAGACCCACGTTAAATCAGAAAAAATGAAAATCAAGGTCATCTTGCCCCTTCACAGTTAAGTACGGGCAGCCCTCTTCTGCAAGCAACCTGTTAGGCCAGTGATGGCAAATCTTTTAGAGGCCGAGTGCCCAAACTACAACAAAGATTTGCCTATTTATCGCAAAGTGCCAACACAGAAATTTAATTTGTGATTTACTCCCTTCTCTGTCCCTTCTTCTCAGTTTTCATTGATACCAGCACCCTGAGGACACCAATAAAGCAGAAAATAGTCCCAGGTAGAGCTGTCACTTTAAAATAGCTCTGTGCACAGCAAGTCCTGGGCTGTCTGGGACTGTAGGAAGATACCTGGAGTCATCTCTGGTGATGGCCTGAGTGCTCACAGAAAGGGCTCTGAGTGCCACCTCTGGCACCAGTGCCATAGGATAGCCATCACTGTGTAAGGCTATCTGCAAACTTTGCGGATTGTCATAAGGAAAATCTGCATGAAATCTTTATCAAATATGCACAGTTTTTATGCACATTTTGTGTAGTGTGATTTTGATGCAGACTTACATGAGTTTTTCCTTTACCCTTTGTTCCATCTGATCTGATGTCATTTCAAGCACAAATCTGCATCAGATTTGTATCATGGTGCATATTTGATGCAGATTTTCACATGCCCAAAGAATTCAATGTAAAAACAAAAAGAATGCAAAAATCCGCAAGGACGCACAAGAAAAGTGACAGGATCATTCATTTTATTTTCTGCATTGAGAAACAATTTCCGCACAGAAAAAAAACTTGTCTCCTTTACTTTCTCCAAATCACATTACTTTAAATGCTTCTGTATTACACTGCAGATTTTTCACAACAAGATCTGCACTCAAAATGCGCACAAAATTTGCAGATGTGTGCAGATAGAGCTTTATAGAGGAGAAAGAGGGAGACTGATTGGACATAGTGGGGCGCATTTACTTACCAGGTCCTGTCGCAATCCAGCGGCGCGTTCCCCGCCGAGGATTCGGGTCTTCCGGCGATTCACTAAGGTAGTGCGCCCGATGTCCACTAGGTGTTGCTGCTGCGCCGGAGTTCGCCATCCTATCCTGGGTGCATGTAACCGCGTGTCAAGCGTGACGTCATGCATGCATGACGGTCATGATCGCGTGTGCGCCAAAAACCTGGCGGAATTCGGTGCAAACCGGTAATTTTCGGGAAACCCGATGAAAAAGAGCGATTCGGGCCCTTAGTAAATGACCCCCATTATCCTATCTGCAGGCAGTATGTCATAGAACAGGAGGAGCAAGGCAGATTGTACATAGTGTCCATTACACAGGCAGCATATTATAGAGCAGGAAGAAACAGGTATATAGCTGTGTGGAGAAAGATTCAGCTTTACTTTTAGCTCATAACTGAAATCTCTGCACTTTCTAAGCTTTGTGGTTGGTCATAATCAAAGATCCACAGCTAACTCTGTTTCTATACCTACACATGGAAGTCTGTCATTGAGTGTAGTCTTAGGAGTACAGAGATCGGTCTCTGCCCTCAATATCTATAACATATTTATTATATACTATATCCATACTATACTATAGCTCAGATTCACTTCTTTAAAAACTACAGAAACAGCATAGCACTTCCAAAAGGCTTCTAGTTCTATATCTCCTGGTCAGGTGGAAAGGACATTCCTCCTTTGTATTTCTATCTCAACCATGACTGCAGCTTGGGACAGCCAAGTTGTTTCTGCAAATGTGTGGACTTTCAGCAGCAGAAATGCTCGAAATGCAAAAACTGGAGGAGTTTTGGGCCTATAAAAACATATAAAATCATAGGTAAAACCTAACAAAGAGGTTTTTCCTCAAGATTATAGGAACAACAGATACAGGTGCCAAAGCACTAAGCAAGTTCAATCACAAGTAATCCAGATGAATCCCTGTTTCAACTCCATAAATATACTTAAAGCCTTAGATTCCAGAGCAAATAAAGTATAGTCTCACAAATCTTTATAATGAAAAAATACAATAGAGGTGTAGGGATTCTGAATCTCTCCGTTCCGTTCTTCTGTGCTTGTGTTCACACCCTGCAGATTCTGCGGTTGAGGGGGGGTTTTTAGCATGTAGACAAACTGTGTTTAAATCCTGTTCACAATTCTGCTAATTGCTTACAGACAAGCAGTAGTCTTGTAGATGGGATTCCTTGATGCCAGAGGAACAGAAGCGCCAAACATTCATCAAGATTGACTCTACTATTACTACTACTATATACTGGCAAGCAAGGCCTCCATATATCATATTTCACAACAATGCATGGATTCTTGTCGCCAGCACTGTGCTCAATCCATGAAATCCAGCCAATGCATGGTCCATTTATCACAGGCAGAGCACAGTCATGTGGCAGTGGGTATAAATCAAAATATACATAAATACCTCTTTCTAAGGGTTTGTTCACACGTCCCTTCTTTTCTCACTATGCTATCCATGATTTCGAGGGACAGTAAAATTACCTTTGTTTTCTATGTGCTTTTTCCAATTCATTTTTTTTCTCTAATCTATGGACAAAAATTAAGAGCCTGCCTTATTTTTTTACGAAGTCTATGGGTACGCCAAAAATATGATAACCTCTGTATTCGGTTCTGTTGGGGAAACAGGGGTTTTATATTCTAATAAATGAAAACCATCAGTTTTCTTTCAGACAGGCGTGTCTGTTGTGTGTCCGCAAATAATGCAAGCCTGTGATATCCATGTGCAGTCCATATTGTAGGGTTTCTAATCTGCTGTCTGCTCTTCCCAGTTGGTCATGTAGCAACATTTGCAGAAAAAAACAGACCACACACAGATGTTGTCTGTTTTTTTGCAGATCCATTGACCTTTGTGAAAGATCGAGGTCCACATGTGCGGAAAAAAAATTGTACACATAGCGCATGCTAAAACAACAGACATGTAAACAGAACAAAAAAGCGGATAGCTTACTTATGTCAAAACGCCTGTCTGAGCCCTTAGTCAAGAAGAAAAACTGCTTATGAATGCCGTATGGACGTGAAAAAAATAAACACTGATAAAAACAACAAAGTGACTAAAATAGTCAATATGGGGTCCTTGGAATTCACAAATAAATACTAAGAAGCTGTGTGAATAAGACACTAGGAAGCTAATATTTCAGGTAACACTAAAGTGGTTTAGATACATCTATACGGTTATGCAAAGATCTTATACACATTAAGTAACTATTAAATGCATGGAACATAATCCTGGCTTAAATGGAAAATATTTTAAAATTTTTTTCTGTCTACCAATATCTTTTTTATAGGGGTAGCACGTGGCCACATTCATTTCATCAGGCAATATGATGATTGCTTAAATGGCTGTATTGCGCACCACACTGCGTCTGAGCTGTGCGGCCATTACGGAGAAGATAGAAGATGTAGATAGGCACAGGATAGGTGTCTAATTTACAATGTTCACTCCCCCTCCCTCCTGCATGTTACAGTCGTGTGTAAAGGGGTAAAATAGCAGAAATTTCCGAAACCTGGGCATTTTTTCTAAACTGGGTGTAAAAAATAAAAAAAGAGAATCCCACAGGAATAATAAACTGCTAATAAGTGCATAGAACTGTGCTTCAGCTGGAGTCATTTCTCCATGAAATCTGTGCATAACCTTAAAATGAACGCACAGAATACTCAGGTGGCCAGGGTTTAGTGCAAGACTACCAGAAAATACTGCTGTTGTTGCATATAAATAATAAGTAAAGATTAAAAAAAGGAATTTCATCCAGGGTATGTCTCCTCTTCTCAAACTTAAAAAGAAAATGTTCCTGGACATATGAAACAAGTAAACTCGTAGACCAAAAAAGTACTGACAAGAGACATTCAGGTCCTCCCAATGTGCTATGTAAGCTATGGCATTCATAGTTCATTGACCCGTCTGATAAACAAGCTCTGTCCAAATGGGTCAGCATAAAACACACAACAAAACATTCTATCAATATATGCCTGAATATAAAGGCAGCAATGGTTTATAGTCTGGGGAGAATAAATTAAATTATCAACCAACTCATGCAATGTGATAAAGAGTGCAATGCAATCCAATGGTCATTTCAATTTGGTGACTGATAAGGAGTCACTATGCAACAACCTCAAATAGAGCGATAGTGTACATATATGACAGTTGTGAACCTGCATGTCTGATGGACAGATGTAATGAATTAGTTAATCCACAGAAGAGGACTTGGAGATCCATTGTGATCAGACACTTGGAAAAAGACTTTTTTACACCAATAAAATCCTTGAGTTCCATCACAATGGGGAAACCATAGGACCTGATGAAGTTTTTGCACAGCACCAGGTCATAACATCACATGCATGCTATATGTACAAGCACATAAATGATCAGATGTAGTGTATATAATAGTAACTGTGGGGAGTCTCCTTCCTGGGATCCCTATCAGCTTATATTCCTCGATAGAAACCTTATGCTGTATGTCACAAGACATCTAATGAGTAGACAGGAAATGTAATAATTAGAGGGAGGCTGTAACAAGAATGAATACATTGTAACTATTACAACATCTTATGAAGGTGGCAGAATGAGGAGGGCAGGACCCTTCACCCTGGAGCACGGGATGTGCTCACCCCTGTAGCACCCCAGCACCTCTGCATGACACAAAATCAGTAGCATCACTTGTGTTATGTGTTTAATACAGCAATAATATTGTAGACCAGAGAGGAAAGCCATGGATTCTGTGCTAGAAACATATATACATTGTGTTTATAAAAATAGATATTCCATGAGCTGCAGAAGGTCCCCATGTACCTGCCATGTACCAATCATGGGCAGGTTTGGGCGCATGAGCTTGCCCCTCATGCCTGGCACAGTCACTTGGCAGTGGATGTAGTGTGTAACGAGGAGGTCAGAATGAGTTTAGATGTGGCAGAGACTGCAGTTTATCCTGAAGGTTGCCCCCTCGCCCAGTGGCCATCTCTACCCCCTGCAGCCACTCGGTGCACTTCCTGACCAGCCCCTCATCCCCGTCCCTGAGCCAGCACTCATCCTCATACTCCATGTCATCGTAGCGATGCTGCTCATTGAGCAGAGAGATCTGGAGCAGTTCCCTGATGTCTGGGGGGGATCTGTGCACAGAGCTGCGGGGGCAGCGTCCACTGCTGCTGGCGAAGACCCTCCTGGCACTGCGCTGCTGGCACTGCTGCTTCTCCAGGTTCCTCTTCTGTATCACCAGGATGGCCTCTGGGGTCAGACGCAGGGTGAAGGGCACACTTGCAGCTTCCTGCGCTGGGGACTCCTGCAGTTTATGTGGGGGTCTTCTGGCCAGGTGAAGGGGGTCTCTCCTGCCTCTGGCTGATGGCCGTGGATGTAACACGCTTTCATAGGAGCGAGACATCTCCCTGGGCACCTGCTCCAGGAAGCGTCGGGCCGGGTGGATGGGGTCTCCGGGCTGTTCCATAGTCGCCTTGTGCCGTCTGAGTGTGGCGGATGGCCAGGAGCTGGACAGGTCTTGCTGCTCTCTAGGGGGCCTCCTCAAGTCACCCAGCGGGGGCTGCTGAGGGTTGCCCCTTCTGAGCTGAGCCCTGTGAGGAGAAAACCTCGGGGGATGCTGCGGGATGGGAGGCAGAGACATGTCTGTTGTCGTTACCAGCCTGCTGTCTGATTGATGGGCATAAAACAATGCCCCCTCCCTGCCAGCTGATTCATGCCTCAGCAAACAACAGGTCGAGCAGGTCCTGCCTCCTGCCATGTCCCGCCCTCCCGCAGGCACAACTTTACTCCATAGAGACAGGATGAGGGAGCTATTACACCACTATACTATATACAGGGAGCCAGTATGATGAATATTAGGGGGGGGGGGGGCGTGCATTTTATCTATTTGTGCAGCATTTGTGGAGTAGATACATTTGCAGAACTAAATTTCTGTCAAATTTGGGTGCATACAGCCCCATGAACCCAGTCCTTCAGGTTCGTGTTTGGGGAAAATGCGGTACATTTTTTGAAAAACACATTTATTTAGGCAAAAACTATTAAATTTCAAAATTGCACCTGATTTTGTTTTAACCTCTGTGATACAAAAGGTTTAAAAAACCTTCATAAAAGTTGTTTTACATTTGTTGAGGGGTGGAGTTTCTAAAATGGCATATTTTATGGAGTTTTACGATTATTTAGGCCTCTTAAAGTGAATAGAAAGCTTAGAAGATGGTACCACAATAGCATGATTTTGCTTTTTTTATGAAAATGTGAATGATTGCACCGAAAGTTCAAAGCCTCATAACATCCTTGTAAAGGAGGACGCATAAAAAACCATGTCAACATGAAGCAGACATTCAGTACATATTAGTTACATAGTTATATTGGTGTTATGACAATGTGTTTGAAAAGCAGTAAATTTTGAATTTCGGAAATCGAGAATATTTCCAAAGTTTCAAAGTTTTATAAATAAACGTTTTTCAACTAACATGATGTGCAATGTGTCATGAGAAAAAATTCTCAAAATCACCTGGATGTGTTAAAGCGTTCTAAAGTTACCATAACCATTTATAGGTCAGATTTGAAAAAATGGGCCATGTCCAGAAAGTGAAAAATGGGCAATTAGTTAAGGGCATAATGTTGACTTCACTGCTATTAATAATAAAATTAAGCAGCTCTTTTTCTAATCTGTAATGCCTCCATATAAAGGGTGTCATATCATTTTTTGTAGTTCTTCTCTGAAAACTAATTTTTCTTCCAACCACCCTAGAAAAGCAGGGCACACCTACTGCATGTACTGCAATGTATTGCATCTGTCAGCATTACACTGACAGTTTGCCTACTAAACCCAGTCTTGGACAAGGCCTAATAGGCTTCCATAGATGGCAGTCAGAGATCTTGTTCAGACTTCTGGCTGCCAAGGCAACCACCCGTCACCGCACACATTGCTGGAGGGGGGGGGATGGGGAGTGACAGAGGGTCTCCTTAACTGCTGCAATAGTGCTTGATTGTGGCAGTTAATGAGTTAAACAAATGCAGCAGGGACCAGGCTGTGTACAACTCTCCTGCTGCTGATTGGGCTGGTACACTGGCAGTACCAGCCCAATCTGCAGGGCGAATATGTTCGTCCTAGTGCAGGAGGAAAACACTAATTGGGACAAGGATACTTGTCCAGCATTGTTATGCAGGTAAAACATAATAATAAATAATACTACTAACAAATAAAGATTATTAATGTAACATAAAATACATTTTACTTAGTATTAAAATAATAGCAAGAGAAAATCACTATCACTATTCTATATAATAAAAACAGCAGGAGACGTTAAGCAAAAAAAAACTTTTACGTCAGTTCCATGCTGATCCAGGCCATTGAGGCAGGAGAGCTTCTGCAATCTCCTGGTCATTGATACAATAGGCCTAACCAGTGCCATCGATTGTCTCTAAGGTCAAGCATTATAATATTGGCATCATCGCTCATTGATACGAGCCAGGATGCCAGCTGAACGTCCTGTGATTTCCGAGGGCTGTGAATGCCTGCAGAGTTCATGTACTGTCTGCTTCTAGTTTCGAGAGTATCCTTGCTGGATCAATGGAAAATTGAAAAGGTGAATTGCATGGTTTATCATAGTAGCGCTGTGCAGTGGTGATTACTTTTTCAGAATAACCCATATGAACCACTTTGTATGAACGTACCATTAGGTTTGATTTATTTTGGCGACATGAGGCACTATATTTGTACCAGGTTGGTTTATCTTTGCTCGGTGCCGTAGGGTTTGCATCTGTAAAAGGATGGTGGATTACCTGGATACATTTGTAAATTTTTGTGTTTCCTGAATTGTACAGCACAACAGGTTCATAATAACATGTTTATACTGAGTAACCAGTAAACTATGTATCCAATACATCAATCCTGTCATCCACAAGGTTGGGCTTAGTAATTACTTCCAGTAATTAGGACATTTTGTAATTGCAGTGCACTTTGTTTAGGTGATACCAGATTTCACTTCATTGGACTTTCTAAGCCTGGGGATAAGAAGAGTTGTGGAAAATGGCTTTTCTACTTTATCATTTCAACACAAAAGAGACACATTGTCTGCGGTCCCCTTGCTTTCCTTCTTTATTATGTGGTGACTCCATCAAGTAACCATAGAAACACAGATACAAAACCATGACTTGTACATTGCCTAGGTCTCCATCAAGCAGGGAGTCCAGTATAAAATCCTGTATAAAAACACAAACCACCAAACTGTTAACAGATCCTGTGCAAAACAATTTAGAATTTTAGTTCTATTTTTAAAAAAAATAAGAATGTATTAGTGAAAAAGTAAATTATTACCATTTCAAAACAGGCATGAAGCTATTTATGTGCTGCAATACCAGGAACAATCCCTGGACTGGGGAAAATGCTGTTTCTGAATTCTTAGCAGCCCTTGAAGTGTTCACTGGAGTGGAAATATCCTAGATAGTAGGGGCAGCTTAAAGGAAATCTACCATTTGATCTCATGTACTATGAACCAAACATACCTTGAGATTGATGCAGAAGCATATCTTGTTTAATGCCTAAGTTGAGTGGTTAAAAAAGCAATTATAACATTCAGGACATTCAGCTGGATTGTTTCAGCCTGCCATTCATAAACACATTACACAGAGCTCCCTGAACAATCCAGACATGACTAATCAACCTGAGCTGGATCACTCATACACAGCAGCTGGGGGATGGTGCTGCAATTGATTACTTCTGCCTGTCAGGCACAAAACAGAGATTCATAATTATAATTTTATATGGTAATAGTTTTTTCAGCAAAACCACTCAGCTCAGGGATTAAACATGATATGTTTCTGCATCAGTGTAGCTACAGCATTCTCAAAGTATGTTTGGTTCATAATGCATCAAATCAAATGGTAGATTTTCTTAGCTTCTGTAAGATTGAAGCCACAATAAACCCTTTCATTGCCAGAGTGTTTTTGACATGCCTCATGCCCTATAGCCACGGCATGTTTTTTTAAAATTATTATGAAGTGGTGTTTATTAGGTAATTGATTTTGGAGACATAGTAAAATAATATATTTGCATTGCCGACACCCTAAACTTTTTAATACTTTTGTCTACAAACCTTTGAAATGTGTTAATATTTGCACTAGGATACTATTATGGGAACTGTATGCCCTTTTGATTACTTTTTTATTAAAATGAGTTGGGTGGCAAAAAGGTGAAAATGTAGCAATTTGGACCATTTCTTTTTAATTTAAAGCCTTCAGGGTATGGGATAACTATTTTATACTTTGGTATCCAGGTATACCTAACATGTTTATGGTTATATTGTTTTATTTTATTATTTATATATGCATTATTAGGAAGGGGGGTATTTAGCTGCTACATTTTCAGGCTCCCTAGGGCAGTGATGGCAAACCCTTTGGAAACCGAGTGTCCAAACTACAACAAAAATCCACTTATTTACTGTAAAGTGCCAACATGGCATTTCAAGTAGTAAATTATTGAGCCATGTTCTTCCGCATCTTTCAATCGTATAGGCCTCCTGAGGCCACCAATACAGTTGAAAAAGGGAGGGCAAATTCAGACTCTCATTGCAGCTTCTCTCCAAGGTACAGGAAGAATGGTGGGTCCAGAATGAGAACCTCCAAAGATAATGCAGTTCTGTCAGCACCTTCTCACTTTTCCTGCAGTTCCAAGCAGCCAATGAAGTGTCTCTGAGAGCAGTATCTTTTAAGTTGCCTGGGACTGCAGAAAGATTTGGTGGATTTGGTCCTGTTTGGTGAACTTTTTCCTGTGGCAATGGCCTGAGTGTCCACAGAAATGGCTCCGAGTGCCACCTCTGGCACCTGTGCCATAGGTTCGCCACCACTGCCGTAGGGTGTTTTAAACCTAGGGAGTCTAATCGCCAGACAACTGTTTTGAAGTATAGTGGGATCCTGCCTTACAGTTTTTGGAGCTCATACTGTTGTCTAAAATGTACACATACAAATATTTTGCTCACAAATGTAAACTTTTACCTAATGTTTTGCTTAAATCAGTGTTTGCTCAAGTGATTTTATGGAGATTTATGCATGTAGACATAAACCTAAGTCGTATTTATGAACTTTGCACATGTTCGGTTTTTATATTAGCAATTAAAATATAAATGTTTATGCATATCATTTAAAAAATGTTGATAATGTAACAGAAGTGAGCTTTCAGAAAACACATGGCAATACAAAAGCACCATGTGAACAGAGCCTTACCTTAACTGGTTTATGTGTAGGGTGATGTTGATGACTGGAAGGGCACACACATTTTTGGGGTATGTTTTTATGTAATGTTTTTTATTTTCAGAATAGTCTTTTGTAAACATTATTGTTTCAATCTTTCATTTACACTTCACTTTTCCACTGTAATGGGTTGTTCTGTAACCGCAGTTACATAAAAAAAAGTGCAAATATAGTGACAGTTGTCACTGTTTGGGCAGTGCTGGCATCTAGTGTCTCACACAGCAATCAATCGAGTACTACTTCTATTCTCTTGGGGATCCCCTACATAGGAAGGGACAATCGGTGGCCTTCAAAAGCCTGTGCCGTAAATACACAGTGGCACGGGCAAGATGGCCCTGGTCTGCCAAATGTAAATTTACAGTTGGCAGTCTGAAAGCAGTTTACATTTTTTTCTTATGTTGTAACATGAAAAAGTGGAAACCCCGGCACTACCTTTCGAACAAATAGAACAAAGCGATAGGGGTCCCCACTGGATCACACGGCAGTAGTAAGAATCCAGCTGTCGTGGTGCACGTGGAGTAAATACTAATCAGAACCCAAAAAATTTTTGAAGAGTGCCGTTTTCTTTGTTTGGATTACTACATATTTCATGTTTTTTTAGGTCCTGCATTCCAATGTAGTAACCAGAAGGAAGCACTTTTTTTGGACATTGTTTGTTTCTGTAACATCCAGATCACTAAATGAAGCCAGTTTAAGTCATCTTTATTTGTTCCAGCCACTCATCTATGACTTGCTATAAGAAGTCAATTCTTCACTGGTCAAAATTATTCAGATTCCATGACAAATTATGTTGTCTTACAGTTAATGTAGAATCTGCTATGTTGTCTTTTTAGTTTGATCACTCATACAATATTCATAATCCAGATTGTACAAGAACAAGCCTGTTTCTTTAAAACGATTTCCTTATTGAGCCATATTCTCACACCAGTAAATTGTATACTTTGTTTCACTTTGAGTGAGGTAAGGTGTCATTTTGTGGAACAGACTGTAGTTTTTCTTTATTCAATTTTGGAATCCCAATTTCTTTTTGACCACTTAATTTTAAATTTTTTTATGGCTGGCGAAATAGTAGCAACCTAGACGTTTTTTTACCAGGCAAAACATTCAATATAAAGAATAATCATGACATTTTCTATTTTACATGACATGTTATTTTTTACATTACGGTCTGTTGGCCAGTTCACAGCGAGCTGAGAAATATGGTGGCCAGATACGTAGCCATATTTCCTATTGAAGTCATGCAGTCTCCAGGGGAAGGGAAAGAAATAATAAGAAAAGATAACATGTGACCTGACCTACCTTCCTATTCAGCAAAGTGTATGATGAATTAACCCCTTATCACCGATATTTGTATTGTCACAGGCTATAAATTTACATTTTTTGGTAAAGCAAACATATGAGGGATTATTATTTGCAGGGTGAGATACACCGTATAGATAATTAATTGTGGGGGTCTATAGCTTATTCACAAAGTTTTACCAACTGTTTTAAGGGGGACACAAACAAAATTATCAATTTTTATTTTGGATTTTTTGCATTTTTTTTCCTACTCACGATAACATAAAAAGAATATTTCATCTGTATTCTCTGGTTCACCAAGATTGAGGTGATACCTCATTCATATAGTTTTTCTCATCTTTGCTCAGTTTTACTGAGCAAAACCAATATTGGAGAAAATCGCATTGTTTTTAGTATCAACAACTTTTCAGGGCCATAACTTCTGTATTTTTCTATTGACATGTCTGGCTGAGGGCTTATTTTTTGCGAAAAGAGTTGGTCTTTTCATGGGGTATTTGATGAAAATTTCTATATTACGTGAAATTTTTTGTGTTTATTTTTTACATCATTCACCAAGTGTGTTCAATATTGATTTAGATTTATTGTACAGATTGATACAAAGGTTATACCAAATATGTACTTTTTTTGTGTTTTATATACATTTATTTGCATTTTAGATGTAAGTGGGCTGATTAAGTGATTTTTTTTTTTATACCAATATTATTTTTACTGTTTTTTTTCCCCACTCTTGGGCTTGAACAAGCGTTCATCCGATCGCTTGTTTAACACCTTACACTGCACATGCTCATTTACTTACAGTCGGGTCCTGCCAGGAGGCAGAATCCGGTGTGAAGAGGAGCCGGCAGCCTCGTGGCACATCCCAGACCCCAAGGCTGCGACAGGTGGGATTGGATCCCCTGGAAAGCTCACCGCGGGGTCCGATCCATGGGGGAACACACTTACACGCTGCGGTCATGCTTCAGAGTTTTTCCGATCTCGGTTGTTAGTGCCTGGTCTGGGCTGTGATGATACAACCAGACACCAGCACTTGCGGGACCCGATGTCCATCAAACTTCTTTGAACACGATGACGTAGAAAGGCGGTGTGTTAAAAGAAGTGCCCTTAATCACTTTGGTGGAGTGGAAACTCCGACACAATTAATGTGTGTCATAGCCATTTTTGGGTGCTGTAAACTGGAGGAAAGTAGACGGAAAGAAATTTGGTCTAGCAGGGAAACAAAACTGTGATACTGCACTTAGCTTATACTAGCGTACCCTTAAAAACAATCGCCACATTAGGATGTCTGCTGCCTGTTCTTCTGGCATCCAATTCCGACTAGAGCTGTTGGACAAGGTCAGCCACTGAAGCATTGCTGCAGCGGCTATTGCTGCACTCAAGGGCAAAGTGCTCATCCTGTTCTCCGACTGCTAGACACCTTTCTGGAGCTCGGGACAGATTTTGGTCCCAGGGACAGAAAATGGTCTCTGCACCAGAAAAGTATCTGCACAGCGCAACAATATTAAATATGTATCTCCTTTCTGAGCTAAGCCCTGAGGGAAAGTATTCACACCAGCTTAAAGCTAGGTTCCAATCTTGCGTTTTGAAAAACTGAAGAGAGATACGTTGAACAGAGGCAACAGCAAATCAATTGAGCTGCTGTTGCTCTTTCATCTTACAAAAAGTTCATACACTAAAAGATTTAAAACAAGTTATTGGATTCAGAATGTGGCAAACAAAATTTTTCTTCATACAAAAAAAAGTGTTAAAATCTATTGAACCCCCAAAAAATTTGATATTGACTCAAGGAATAAAAAGAGATGTCATTTGGAATGCACAGTGAAAGCTTGAAAAACGAAGCACACAAGAATAAAGGCACTAATGCATTTTTGTTAATTCTGTTAATTTCCCCTTATACAGTATTTTTTCCAGCTTCCCAGTACACTGCAAAGAAGTCCATCGGCAAGAAAGTGTTAAATACAACAGTTCTCTATGGAAGGCACGAGGAAAGGCTGTTTTCTTCAAACACACACTTACAAAGGCTTTCCAGGTACTATAAAAGATCGTGGAAGCAATCAGACCTTTAGCACAATCCTAATCACCCAGTCAGAAAAACCACAGGAAGAAGAACCCAACAGCAGAGTTATCAAACTTGGACACATTGGTGCACCTTTGTCAGACTGTGCATGTTCTTCATGGCTAAAACGGCTTGCACAGGTATTTAAAGAAGTGTCTGCGCTACATTGTGTCACACACGACTCTTTTGTGGTGCAGCTGCGGCCCCTATGCAACACAAATTAGGGGGCATGCCGTCGGACAGTATGATCGATTTGGACCGAGCGCCGTATTTGAATTTTAAATTGTGTAGCACACCCTACTTTAAAGGTGCACCACAAAATAGATGAGGAACTCGTCGGGCCAGTGCGGGATAGCGACACATTCATGATTTATGGCGCATGATCTTAGAGAATTGCCTCATGCAGCATTATAGACGTACAATGCACTTTTAGCGAATTTGCAAGTAAATGTGCCCCATTGTAAGAGAAGATTGACCAATCTGACAAGTGCCAGGGGCAAGACCTTGCTCACAGAGGTCAGATATGAGCCATTAGATATATTGTCTTGTGTCGGATGACACCAGTTCAAGAACCCAAGCATCTTATATGTGGACTGCGCAAACATCCTGGAACTGGTGAAGACTATCACATACCCACTGAGGATCAGTTAACAGAGAAATTTTTGTTTCGGCCAGACCAGAAGGACTAGGTGTCGGATTGGCTGGATTTTTTTCTTGAACAAATAGTAGTAAAATGCTTAAAGGCATAGGCATGTGGATTGTCTGTCCAGTTATATGGAACAAAACAGGTTTGTCCTAAGTAATCACATGACCTTAGCACTATGGTCTCAAGTAAAGGAGAGCTTTATCACAGTGCTTCGATTCTGAGTCAGCAACCCAAACCTTTAATCAAATTGACAGAGCAGATTGCAAGTGCAAAGGCAGTGGAGGGAACGGTAGAGGGAACCTAGAATTAAAGAAGAGAATGCCCAATGTTGTTCCTGCCAGTGAGTAGATAAATGTTGAAAAGCCCAAGAATCAGCTTTAAAAAATATCCTCTTAAGTGGTGTAGAGCACAGATGGCTATTTTAGGCAGGATTGAGCATTCCTTACAAAGAATGTTCAGGCATCAAGTCTTCTGAGAAAAAGAACAATAACCTGGGAAGAACAGGGGTCAGAGAGAAATGAGGGGAGAGGCATTAACAAAGTGGGGGTGTGGAATAAACATCCTGGTACCCCTTATTTGCTGTGTGACTGAAGTAGAGAGAAAACCGCACATCATGGCCTAATAGACTACATTGTAGCACAAAGAAGAAAGGTTACTGGGAGTATACATACTGTATGTGAACTGGGCCTAAAATATATTCCCATAGTGGGACAATTGAAAAAGCTTTTTTTTTCCTTTAATAAAAAATAAATAAACTTAAAAAAGCCCTCAAAGCCAAAGCCCCCATATAAATATAAAAACATGAAAACCACACAAACCCCATATGAGGTCCATAATGACTGTTACAATAAAATAATTATTGAACCCACACAATGAACAATGAATAAAAAAAGTAAAATAATATATATATATATCGTACTGTTATAAAGCACAACATGTCCTGCAAAAAAATAAGCTACTAGACGAAAAATTGAGTTAATGAGTTAGGTCAATTGAAAAATAGCAATCCAACATTTTTTTCCCCACATTAGGTGCTATTCTACAAAATTAATCAATTACAGAATTGATGGTCTTTCTACCCCCCCCCAAAAAGGAATACATTTAGCCATCCCAAAATGGTATCACAAAAATGCATCCCATCCTGCAAAAGTAAATAAATAGAAATAAGCCCACACATGACAATATCAACAGAAAAAAAGTATTTCGCCCATGAACCAACTAAAAAAAAAAATAAAATAAAAAATAAAGAAAAAATGAAAAAAAATAAATAAATAAAGAAAAAGGAAAAGAAAATTTTGCAGGGCAAAACTGGCTAACGCAGCTCCCCCCTTCTGCACCTCACTGTGCACCCATACAAGTAATGTGGGGGGTCTCTGTACTGGGGAGAAATTGCATAACAAATTTTAAGATGGGTTTTCACCATATATCTATTGTAAATGTGTAAATACTTCCTTCTAAAATCAACCAATTACATCAATAATTGCAGCTCCAGACCTTGTGGTCTACACTAGAGGGCTTCCCTTTGCTACTGTTGCACAAAATAGCAATTCAGGTTCTGAACGCGGCCAAATATGTACCTCACTTAATTGACACTATAGCTGATTGATATGCCCCAATACCAAAACCCAGCATTGCCGCAACTGCAGGGGCTGTAGGCAGTACATGGGTGGGAATCTGCGGGTATCTGCCTTTTCTCAGATGTATATGCAGATGGGATATTGGCTTCCTTTACAGATTTACAAGCTAAATATGCAGAATCTACAGGTATCTCCAACTACAACATGCATTGTGATCACACCTAATTAAAACCCCTTCCCGACATTTGACGTAATAGTACTGCATGGCGGGAGGTGGGAGGGATGTATATAGCTCTACATCTGCTCTCTTTACAGGTTTCTGGGTGAAGAAACAAGTCAGTGGTACATGTTAATATGTGGACATTGGGACATGACATATCAGACATATGGAAAGCAAGCGGCTTGAGAACTGAAGCATATAATGTGGAAATCAGTGCCAATATCTTTGTTGGGAAATTTTCAAAGGGTTTTTCCTTATCGAGTACAGTAGCTGGGGTTCTTATCCGTGGGACCCCGTTTACCTAATGCACGCTTGCAATGAATACTATGGGGCACATTTACTTACCCGGTCCAGTCGCGATCCAGCGGCGGGTTCTCCGACGCTGATTCGGGTTCTGCTGGGATTCACTAAGGTCCGTGCGCCGATATTCACCAGGTGTTGCTGCTGCGCCGAGGTCCGCTTGAGTTCACCTGCTTTTTTCTGGTGTATGTGAGTGCTTGATCTTGCGACACAAATGGCTTTTTAAATTCTGCGGTTTTTCCGAATCCTTCAGGTTGCCTGGTGGCCACGCCCCCCGATTTCTGTCACGCGAAAGTCGGCGCGATTGCGCCAAAAATCGATCACGTGCGCCACAATCCTGTGAAATACAGTGCAAAGAGGAAATATTCGGGAAAAACCCGACGGATTCGCGGCTGCGGACCCTTAGTAAATGTGCCCCTATACATATGAAATGCACATAAAATAGTCCAAGGACATTACATTCAACCCTTTTATTTCCCAGAATCCTGTTTTGACTTATACCGATGCTATATTAAAAATTCAGAAATATGTAAAGAAATCCTGTGTTTCTGATGTGCTGAGACATTATGGGATTGATCATGGACAACATGAGATAATGTTACCATAATAAACCTGATAACATTCTTGAATACAATTTCTACAACATATACCCCCATACCCCCACATTTTATTACCATCCATGTGCAACATCCCCCACCGGGGCCTAGCCTTTTCTTGGGGCCTGGAGGCAGCAGGGGCCCAGAATACCGGAGTGGCTGGCTGTTGTGGCCTAGGGCGCGCGGATGTCACGGTGCCTGGTATGGGGTCGGAGGGCTATCCTACAGCCTGGCAGGTCTCCAGCAGGTGGTGTGTGTGCAAGAAATATGGAGGGAGAGGCTGAAGTACTAGTTCTCCCTGGGGCAACCCCTGAGTGTCTGTAAAATAGGTCCCTGGGTAATGGATGGGGAAGCCCGTGGTGGTAACAGCCGTATCCAAGGATCAGACGAAGGTAACGTTGTGCAAATCAACTCACAGTTCTTTATTGAACAACAGGTAGCAGGCAACAGGCCAAAATGGTCTAACAGCACATTTGGATTCTGGTACTGGAGTGGTCATGGAGAGGGGTCCTCAGGAATAATGCACCAGCCTGGTATTAGATGCTGGCTGGGAGAATTTGGATGGAGCTGTGTCCAAACTGTGGAAGCTGCAGCTCTGGATTAGTCTTCTGACTCAGTTCCTGGGATTGGGTTCTGTGGAAGCACTAAAGGTGTACTACACACACTGGGGCAAATTTATCAAGCTGTCTGAAAGTCAGAATATTTCTAGTTGCCCATGGCAACCAATTGCAGCCCAGCTTTCATTTTACCAGTGCTCATGAATATTTTAAATTTTGTGATTGGTTGCCATGGGCAACTAGAAATATTTTGACTTTCAGACAGCTTGATAAATCTGCCCCAATGTCTCTCTCTTTACACAGACCATGTGGTCTGGACTGCTGACAGGGAAAGAGGACCTGAGACTAAGACAAGACCATGAGGTCTGGACCATGTGCTCCCAGTGCACAGGGGTCCTATACTCCCCCTGGTCAGGTGGTAGTACCTCTCCAATCACACTCCAGTTTACAATACAGCCACAGAATTGGGTGACATCTTACACCCATTTAACTATTGCCTTTCCAGGCAGGGGCTACAGCTGCTATTATATAGTGTCCATGTTCTAGAACCTTCACAAAGGATTTGTGACTCCCTCTAACAGCTCCTGACCTGGAGAGGGCGCTATTTGCAACTACCAGCCTGCCTATGTATTGGCAGGGGTGTTGCACATGTTTCTGAGGGTTAAGAGTCATGCAGTCCTACATCCACCTCTCTTGTATCACTGCACTACCATTTAAAGGGGTTTTCCTGAAATGTATGCTGATGACATATGAAGCAGTGCTTCATCTTGTCTAATTTCTAGAAGCATCTAATTAGCATTCTTTTCTCTTACTACTTTCCCTTCTTATAAATGAGTTGGTTGATATACAAGTATAAGACATTGCTCTTACCCCTTTAAGACATCATTATTTCATGTCCTACAGCTATGCTATCAATTTGTTCATATGTAGCCACTACACTTTTATTTTGCTTCCACGTAGCATGTCTACACGTGCTGCATAGTCCTAACCCCACGTTGTATATATCTACGGTTCCTACATATTATTTTCCATGATCCAACTTCTTCACGAAAAATATGACATCCAGTTGTCAATCAATAGATTTCTAGGAGATATAACAGAGGAACTGTATAAAGATGATGATGATGGTGACGCATGAGAAATAAAAAAGTAAAATATTGGACACCAAGCAATAATAATTCTGATATCCCTGGTGCACTCAGCGTTGAAATTATCTACGATAAAGGAAACATTAATCTATGACAAAAGGAAATCTGCTTCATTAGTGGGGAATCATTTGAAGAGAATAATACAACTTACATACTTATAATACCACCACATACTGATAGAGTTATACCGCCATATCCTGATAAAGTGAATCAGCTACATACTGATAGGGTAACATGGCCACTAACCTATACGGTTATACCGCCACATACTGATAGGTAAATACAGCCACATAGTGATATTATAATACCACCACATACTGATAGGGATATACCGCCACATACTGATAGGGTTATACCACCACATACTGATATTATAATACCACCACATACTGATAGGGATATATCCCCAGATACTGATAGGGATATACCGCCACATGCTGATAGGGATATAACGCCACATAGTGCTATTATACTACCACCACATAGTGATATTATAATACCACCACATACTGATATTATGATACCACCACATACTGATATTATAATACCACTACATACTGATAGGGATATATTCCCACATACTGATAGGGATATACCGCCACATACTGATAGGGATATACCGCCACATACTGATAGGGATATACCGCCACATAGTGATATTATGATACTTCCACATACTGATGTTATAATACCACCACATACTGATATTATAATACCACCACATACTGATATTATAATACCGCCACATACTGATAGAGATATACCACCACACAGGGCCGGATTAAGGTTGGTGGGGTCCCCTGGGCGCAAAATATGGTGATGGCCCAAATCGCTTCAATTTGGTGGGGGCCTCTTTAAAGGCAATGTGGTGGGGGCCCAGGGGCTCACGCCCCGGGATCCCCTATGATGGCCCTGCTGCCACATACTGATAGGGTAATACCGCCACATACTGATAGGGATATACCGCCACATACTGATAAAATAATACCACCACATAGTGATATTATAATACTACCACATAGTGATAGGGTAATACCGCCACATACTGATAGGGATATACCCCCACATACTGATATTGTAATACCACCACATATTGATAGGGATATACCGCCACATACTAATAGGGATATACCGCCGCATACTGATATTATAATACCACCACATACTGATAGGGATATACCGCCACATACTGATAATATTATACCACCACATGCTGATATGGTAATACCCCCATACAACATTTTATATACACGTGTGGGGTACTTCTACACTCAAGAGAAATAGGTTTACACATTTTGGGGGGTTACTACATTTTTTTTATTCCTTGTGGCTATAAAAAATTAGGGGTAAAATGACCTTTATAGGAAAATTTTTAACGTTTTCCTATTTAAGTCCTAATTAAATCAAACACCTTTATGGACAAATACACATATTACACCTTGCTAAATTCTCCAAAGGGTGCACTTTCCAAAATGGTGACACTTGTTGGGGTTCCCCTCTGTTTTGGTACCACTAGGGCTCTCCAAATGCATCCTGACACATGTAAAGGATGATTGTCAAATCTGGCTTCTAAAAGGCTAAAGCCCCTCTTTCCCTTCTGAGCCCTACTGTGCACCCATACAACACTTTATATGCAAAAGTGGTGCAGTTCTATGCTTAGGAGAAATAGTTTTACACATTTATGGGGTTGTTTCATCTTTTATCCCTTGTGGCTTACAAAAATTTGGGGTAAAAGTGACTTTTTTGAGAAAATTTTCACCTTTTTCCTTTTAGGGGCCTAATTGAATCAAACACCTGTTGGGGCAAATACACAAATTACACCTTGCTAAACTCTCCAAGGGGTTTACTTTCCAGAATGGTGTCTCTTGTTGGGGCTTTCCTCTGTTTTGGTACCATTATGGCTCTCCAAATGCATCCTGTCACATGAAAACTTTTTCGGCCATATTTGCCCTCCAAAAACGAAACGACGCTCTTTCCATTCCAAGTGCCCCCCTGTGCCCGTACAGCAGGGTACAGTGACAAAATGGGTATTGGCATACTCAGGAGGAATTGCCCTCAACATTGTAAAATGCATTTTCCTTTTTAACCCATTGTGAAGGTGCAAATTTTAGTGTTCAATGAATCTATAGTAAGATAAAATTACATTTCTCTAATTTCACTTTCATTTATCTTTCACCCTCATGAAACGTTCATAGGGTTAACAAAATTCCCAAAGGTTGTTTTGAATATTTTGAGGGGTGTAGTTTCTAAAATGGTGTCATTTGTGGGGTTTCCTGTCATGTGGGCCTTATAAAGTCACTTCTAACTAAATTGACCCTCCAAAAGTAGGTTTTGATGATTTTCGTGAAAATCTGAAAAATTGCACCTAAAGTTATAAGCCTCCTAAGATCCTAAAAAAGGAAAAGATGTTTGAAAAATGATGCCAAGTTAAAGCAGACATATGGAAAATGTTAGTTATCAAGTTATTTTAGTGATATGACCAATTTTCCAAAAAGTAGAAAATTTGGAATTTGGAAAACATAGTTTTTTTCAAAATTTTTGCCAAATTTCCATTTATTTCATAAATAAATACTAAACATATTGATTAAATTTCTCAACCAACATGAAGTACAATGTGTCACAAAAAAAAACAAATCTCAAAATCAACTGGATATGTTAAAGTGTTCCAAAGTTATAACCATTTATAGTGACACAGGGCAGATTTGAAAAAATGGGCCGTGTCAGGAAGGTGAAAAGTGGCTTCAGCGTTAAGGGGTTAAGTCCCACCAATATCCACTGATTGGTATATATAAAACAAGAAGGTTTATTCTCGACTGTCTACATGCATCTCATATCACAAAGAGTTGAGCATTCCTCTTACAGGGTTAAAGTAGGTGGAGGGAATTCATCCTTCCTCTTCAGGATGGAGACTGATGAGGATATCCTCTTTCCTTCTCTGGGTTTCCCCCTTAGTGAATAATGAATGGGACGTGCACCCGACACTGCCCTTCCACTATTTAGGTCCCCGAAAGTCGATTTTTGGCACATGTATCCCCCCTCCAACACATTACACTCTTTTGGGAACAGGTAACAGTTTTCCTTTTAGATTTACTCTCCTTACAATTGCCAAGTAATCCTGAAATATGCCTACTTGGGTTACTGATGAAACCTGGTCCCACTACCCTACCATAGCATCACTACAGGAATCGCTTTTCATGGCCAGAAAATGTATGGTTTGATCCTAATATTCCCACACTAAGGATGTGGAAAACCAACATTTATCAGATGCTCCCCTATGAATCTCTGTTAATTCTTCATTACAGTTTATGTCAACAGAATTTTTCTGCTAAGGGGAACAACATTTTAAATAACAACTAATTACAAATTAGCTTATATTTTAAGGACCCATTTCTATATGAATGATGCCGATTTCTGGAATACCCCTTTAAGGCGCCAAGACGCCCTCCTTCCTTAGACTCCCCTTTCGAATGATTCGGTTTGATACCTGTCTTGGAGGAGGAGAGTTGACACTTGTATCTGCATTAACCTGGGTTTCTTTTAAGTGAGTGAGAGGTTTTAATTTCTGGAAAAATCAGTCTAGAATGGTTTGTTAAATTTGTTTACTGTATTTGCACAATTCTTCGGCTTGGCACCCATATAAATTATGATTCATCTCCGATTACTACCTGAACATGGAGATCTACATATATCAATGTCAGAGCAAAGCAGAACTCTGCACAATCCACTGTTCGTTATCCTTATTTTTTCAATAAACAGTTTAAAAAAAAATTATAAAAATTATGCTATTGAGCCAGAAAGGCGATGGGTTTTTTTTGTTACACCGTCTCTCCCCATCCATCTGCATAATGCAGCAAACACACAATATTTTTGAATAATCCCTTCTCAAACATGTTAAAATGTGAAAACTGATAAACCTTCCAAGGCTAGGTTCACACCCATAGACATAGTTTTTGCCATCTGCACAGTATACATTGCAAAACGTACATTTACAATCCTGCTCCCTACTTTTGAGCAATGTGTTCACTCTGCATAGACCATTGAAATATAATTGGGGTATAGATGCAATGGTACTGCATCTCCAGTCAAGAAGGTGATCTCACTGCACATATAGAGGACAGTAAAGCCACTAGGGAGACACCTGATGTGTACTTACAACGGAATATAAAAACAAGATGTGAATATAGCCCAAGAGGAAATATTGTCTCTTTTGACATTGTTTTAACATAAAAACCCCCACATTTGACACTTGCATTCCCCATATGTACATTGTCTCACATGTGGTTATTTCTCTAAGAAACTTAGAAGTTGACAAAAAGATGGCCAAAAATTTTGCAGTTACAAAAGGTTTAATAGAGGAATTCAGACAAAATCTGAAATATCTACAATAGTTTTATAAATCTAAATGTATGTCTGTCTCATTTATATAACTATAGTACATTTATGGTGCTCTGCTCCTGAAAAAGCAATTTACATGTGCAATCATCATCCACCAAGTAGATTTATTATAACTTCAAATATTTACAAACCTAGTACAACAATTAAACATTTGGGGGACTAAAAGTCCTGAAATAAGGCATTTTGGTCAACATATTAGAAGAGTGCACTTATTTTTGTTACTGCATAAATATGCATGATAAAAAAAAAAATAAAAAGTTAATACAATACATTGTTGCTTTAAACAATATCAATTTAGAGAATCAGCACTTAGTTATTTACAAAAAATGTAATATTTTGTTTTTATAGAAAATATAAAACAAAAAATGGTACAAGTGTAACTTCCTGACTTGTGGAGCTGGATTTGCCTTCTTGAATTCTAATTCAGACAGGAACTGAAGCATTTTATCACGGCATCCCTGTTTGGGGCGGGGAAAAAAAATACTGATAAGCAATTTTTATTGTTAAAGAACCAAATGTGTTTGTAAAGAAAGTCTGTGTTCCGTAAGGGGTTTATGTTCTGCCTGTTCTATTGTAAGGCATTTTCTTGCTTTCCAAAGAATAAAATTTAGTTGAAGCTAAAAAGTGTGTGTGTTACATGGTATTAAATACAGTGTGTGAAATTTTACCTGGCTCTGTAATATATTCACCGCTCTTTTGGCCCCCCCCCCAAAAAAAAAAAAAAATCATCGGGGGGTGGGTTTGGACAAGCCGGCAGTGACTAGCAGAGTGAATATATTATATTTACCTCTCTCTGGGACTCAAGCTGTGGAATTTGGCAGAAAGCCATGTAAAGTTTCACATACTTTCAAACATCATATAACACAGACGTTTTTTAAAACATATTTGGCATATACAGTACTTTGTCTATAGCAACTTGTCCCATGTGAGTTACCCAAAATTTGCTGTTAAAAATTGGGCACAAACCAATCTAACAAAAGGGCATGGCTTAATGGAGAAATGAGTGTAATGCAACAGGTGTCCACAATAAGTACACCAAGTAATAAGTGGTGAAAGCTTAGACTAAGTGGACCAAATGGTGTGCATCTTTATCAGTAAAATCTTCCCCATGGTCCTGCATGCAGCAGGCCGACCTAGTCTTCAGCCTGGATTTCGATAAACTAGCTTGTGCACTTACCTTGCAAAAGGAATAAAAGATATGCTGTACCTAGAATAGAAAAAAAAAGTTACAAAATACTCAAAGCAAGAAAAAGTTGCCATTTTCATAATTTGACACAACCGGGACTACACCAAGCAGCCAATTTTGATTCCAGTACTGTACACAGAACAGAGATGGAGGAGCACCACCATTATCTGTGTAGTTGCAGCTGTGTGGAGAAATATGAAACTTCAGATCACTCCTAATTTTCCTGGAATGCATATACAGGCAGTCCCCGGGTTACATACAAGATAGGGACTGTAGGTTTGTTCTTAAGTTGAATTTGTATGTAAGTCGAAACTGTATATTTTATCATTGTAGTTCCCGACAATTTTGTTTTTTGCCCCAGGACAATTGAGTTTCAAATTTTTTTTGCTGTAATAGGACCAAGAATTATCAATAAACTTCATTGCAGACAATTTTAAGCTGATTATTGCAGTCTGGACTATTTTAAAGCATCCAGAGAGCTTCCACAAGTCACAGTGGCAGAGGGGTCCTGTCTGTAACTATGGGTTGTCTGTAAGTCGGGTGTCCTTAAGTAGGGGACCGCCTGTACAAGTAAATAAACAAGGCTATCTCTGCATTTTTTTTTTAAACCTTAACTACTTTGCCCCTTTTTTGATTTTGTGTTTCCATCTGCACTCCCCACCTTCTAAAATCTATAACTGTATTTTTCAATGTAAATTGAATTTGCACCAATTCCTTGCAAGCTTGTTTTTTACACCATCAATGCATGCTCCAATCAACACATCTCCTTTATTCTTTGGGTCTGTAGGATCATGGAGAAACCTAACTAATACAGCTTTTGTGTTTAAATGCATTTCAAAAAAGTGAAAACCTTCTGTACCAATGAAAAGATTCTTCGCTTCATCTTCTGACGCGAACACACTTTGGTGTACAGAGGCGATACCTAGCATTTTATTTGTTTATTTTTATATCAATTCTAAGGAAAGGGGAGTGATTAAAAAATGCAAAAAACCTAAGTTCAAAACTATTACCATTTTTTTTTCGATCCTCTAGTGTAGTTATAGCATACCTTTTAGTGACAGAGTGCCCAAACTACAGCCAAAACCCACTTATTTAGTACAAAGTGCAACAAGGTATTTTAAGCAGTAACCTATTTCTCCCTGCTCTGACAACTTGCATTCATATCTGCAACCTGAGGACACTAATGCAGTAGAAAGAAATTGGGGAAAATTGTTGCATCATTGCACTTTCCCTCCAGGGTCCCCTGAACAGGAAGAATTGTGGGACCTATATGGGGAATTTTCTATAGATCTGTAAAAGTGTACCACTGGCACACTATTACAGATCTGAGGCAATGATGAAGACTCCATGTTGTAATGGCAAATGGTTGTCACTCCCTGATGAAACAACAGGTAGAGAGACTATCGGATCACACGGACCTGGCTGTTGACTGCAGCCAGTGGCAATCAAAGGGTTAACAGCCATAATCTGTGTGTTAGCAGTGGGTGTTTGTTCCATTAGTTATGTATTTATGTATATTGCAGCAGTTTTATTTGTTTGATTAATCATAGCTGTTAAGAAGTTAAACGATTTTGATATTGGTATCTCAGATTGTATTGACTCAAAAAAAGGGGCAGGTATAATTTTGACTGCATAGTGAAATGTTTATAAGAATATGACAACAGTAATTTTTTTTGTCAGTTGTAATTTGGAGTTTTTCAACATGTGATGTAAGAGACACTTCAACTTTATGCTGTGCATTGATAAAAATGTATGGCGATTCAAATTTTTTAAAATAGTTTTTTATGTTCAGATTCAATTCAGCAACCTCCAGATCATGTTTTTTTCACACCCAGCGTGATGGCATCACCCAGGAAGTCAATGAAGGCAAAGAGTTTAGGAGTGAAGTCCAGCTCTCCTCGCCCCTGAACACCCCCCTCCCCCCCGAAAGTTAATTTCCCTAACATCATAATTAGTCTTCTGAATTCTGAGTGAATGACATCAATCACAGCAGAGGAAGCAGTTTTTGGCAGGGATAGATCAACTTCAGCGTTAAACTCTCAATTTCGTGACTTTATAAAACCAATTTACAGCTCATTTCATTTTCTAGATGATGCCAGCTCACTGGTCTATAAAAGAAGGTGCTCTGCTGCTTGACAACACACTGGTAGTGGTTTATTAGGTCATTTTCTTCAGACATGTTCCATTACGGTCTGGGACTGGAGTTCTCTGGCTATTTGTTACAGTTATTTCCCACTAGAGGGAAATTTGAAGTAGCATATTTGACCAGTTTAAAAAGGTGTGAAATATAGAAACAATGCACATATGCATAGTAGATCTACCAGAACCCCCCCCCCCCCACACACACATATAAATGAAATATCAAAAGAGTTGTCATTAAAACATTAAAAGTATAACAACACTTACCAGGTCATCGCTAGGAACTGTAGGATACAAAAGAGAAGTGCCAAACCTTTCTTTTGCCACTAAAAAAATACAAACAACAAAACAGTTGTCAGTTATAAGTATAATAAATTGCATAAAGAGAAGTAAATCCTGATTTTTTAAAAAGCCATCAATCAGATTTATACTATACTAATCATTTAGATACTTTACAATAAGAAACAATATATTCTCTATTCTTCTACAGAAGCTACTATATATGAGTACTGTATATTATGTGGATCTTGTGGTACTTTAGTTCTACAGTTTGGAAGTTGTCAGACTAGCTGAAAGCTGTTTAAGAACAACAAAAAAAGTTTCTATGATCTCCCTGCAAAAATAAATCGGGCACATAACTCATATTATAGGTTTAGATTGGCATTAGAGCGGTCTGTCCTAGTGCAAATGTATTTCCAGCGAGAATATTAAAGCAATGCAAAAATAAATTAGATTTGTTTCCCTATCCTGTAAGCAGAGGGTGAGTACTGTCTTTGGCACCATGAGAGTCCTGGTTTTGTATACACAGGGACGGCACAGTTTAATACCCCCTGCACAAAAATGTGTTTGGTTCATGGAATCAGACATGTGTGCTGGCAGGGAGTCCGTGCATCATATTTCTGTATGATACAAGAACTCCCATCCACTGCAATGTGCTCGCTCTGTGGGATCTGACAGGGGTTCCATTGCATGGACTGGATATGTTCGTGTGCAGAGTCTTCCACAGACTACCCAGCACATTGTTGAATATTGTGTAACAGACAGCTGTCACAGTGTCAGCATACAGAAAGTCATTCCATCATAAAGCACTATAATGCTCGGACTGTCATCCACTCCTGACCAGCACACAGGTCCAACTACACAGACCAAATACGTTCAGTATAACATTCTGTGAAACATTTTTCTGCAGGACAATGCCTCAAATGTATACAGCCACCCGAAAACACTTCCTGTAACAGAGCGTGCCAGTTTATTTCTGACTGTATTATCTGATCCTTTTAGATACAACTGCTCATGTTATCTTCATGATAACTTCAATTCATATCTGCAAGTATGTCTTTTCATAAATCAGGTTCTTCTAGTTTATTTCATTAAAAATTTAAAAACATTGCCACCTTCTTATCCATTCCTTCAGTCGCCGTCAAAAAAGGACAGAAAACTCAAACTTCAATACATTTTGGATCTTCCAATGAGTATTTGGATCTATCACAATCCAGTGATTTCATTTTGTGTGAATTTAAATTTGCATTTATGTGAACATCAGTGGACAACTCTAATAAGCCTTTTATCCATCTTTATGGAGTTGTAAAAGAAAATTATAGAAAATATCAGCCCTGCATAGGCTGTGAAAGGTTTGTGGAGTGGTGCAAAGTTTGCTGGGTGACTAAAAGATGATGGCATTCAGCACTATTTTGCAGGATACTCATTGTGCTCAGTATGCACTTTATAAAACTCAGTAATGAATTATACAAAACAAATGAAACTACTGAAGGTTTTACTTACCCAAAATACAGAGCATAATGTACAGACCAAGCAAAGCTGAAAGTAAAAAAAAAAAAAAAATACAACAAATTAACACAAAAAGGACAGGTAGTAGTTTATGTACTACATAAATCGCTATCTCCTAGCAAATATAATAAACACATACATATATATACACACACACACACGCATTATCTAAATGGATGGCTTTAGCGACTTTGTGGTAAACTACTTCCTATTGTTCTTTAGGTTCCTCTCTACTGTAGCACTCAGAATTACCAAACACCAACTTACACCATTATTACTGTGCTGTACATTACACCAATCTAATGCATTGTAAGTTGGAGGCGACACTGGAAACATTCCTAGATTCTTCCATTCTTCACCAGGACCTAACCCTTATTAAGTGTAAGGCCATCTGAGCCAATTTTAATAACTTCCAATTGAAGAATTATATGTACTGTATATGGCCAATTTATTAAAAGTGCACGCTGATATGAGAATACCCCTTTAAAGGCTAGTCTTATATCAGTTCCCTTCACCTTCTATGCAGCAATTGCAAATATACCTCTTGTACTCACCAGCATAACTATTGTAGCAATCAATCTAGTTGGCTCAAACATCTTCTTAAGTTGCTTAAGCGGACCCATAAGAAAACATGTGCTAAAATGACAAGAAAAAGAGGAGATTATGGGAGTTTCTAACTTTTCATAATGCTGACACACCTCCGTTAGAATTATGGGAAACATTGAAGGTTTATCTCCGGGGATGTGTGAGATCCTCTATATCTTATGTTAAAAGGGAAGCTGCTAGGCAAGAGACGGAATTGGCTCAGAGATGCCAGCATTTAGAAGCAGAGTTTGTAGCTAACCGAACGGTGGAGAATAAAACAGAATGGTTACAAGTAGGCAGGCTATATTTACATATGTATTGCAGGAAATAGCCAAGAGAATACAATTTTTTCAGCAACAGCGTTTTTTTGAACAAGGTAACCAATCCAGTAGTCTGTTAGCTAATCTCGTCCATGAAGGAAGGAAATATTTTATCTGATAGTGGTGCCATAAGGGATAGATTTTTTGACTTTTATAGTTCCTTATACGAATCCCAATTTAATTGCTCAGCTCAGGAACTTATCGATTACTTAGACAATATACCCTTTCCTAATTTGGACCCAGCACAACGGGAGGCTCTTGATTCTCCAATTACCCTGGAGGAGCTTACTGAGGCATTGAAAGACATGCGAAGGGGGAAATCCCTGGGTCCAGATGGCATTCCTGTGGAAATTTTTGATCAGTACCAGGAAGTTTTATTGCCGGTTTTGCTGCAGTGTTATACAAAGGACTTTCGTCAGGGTACACTTCCCACATCCTTTTATGACGCTACAATAGTCCTTATACTAAAACCAGTTAAAGACCCAATGGAATGTGGGTCTTATCGCTCCATTTATTATTGAATTTAGTTTACAAGTTATTAACCAAAGTATTGGCCAAACGTTTAAATTTAGTTATATTATAAACACCCGGATCAATGTGGCTTTATGCCCGGAAAATATCAGACGTGTGCAGGTAGTATCCCAAATTGGATGCCAAATGAAAGCAAACTGGGCTTTGGCATCATTGGATGCCACAAAGGCATTCGATTCAGTTGAATGGCCATTTCTCCAGCAAGTGTTAGTTAAATTTGGATTTGGCCCTGGTTTTATTTCCTGGCTTAATATCTTATATAAACACCCAAAGGCGGCAATTTTGATAAATGGCCTATTATCTTCTTACTTTCCCTTATACAGAGGAACGCGACAGGGATGTCCCCTGTCGCCTTTATTGTTCGCATTGGCAATAGAGCCGCTGGCTATATTAATTAGAGGTGATCCAAACTCTAAGGGTATCATAATTGGCTCCAGGGAAAATAGAGCAGCACTATATGCTGATGACATGATGCTATTCATGTCGGATCTACAACAGACATTACGAGTTGCTATGTCACAGATCGATGCCTTTGGTACATATTCCGGGCTTAAAATTAATTGGTCCTCATTAACCTTTCTTTCCCCGGAGTCTCCATATAGAAGGGTTGGCTCGATATCAGGTTTGAAAATAGTGGACACATTTAAATATTTGGGGATATACAGATAGAATATTCCCACTGCCCCCTAGAGCTTAATGTGATTCCCCTGTTGGAACACTTCAGGGCCAAATTTATAACTTGGGGATCTTTGCCTTCATCGGTTGCGGGGAGAATTAACCTTATTAAACTTATTGTATTGCCTAAGTGTTTATATACCCTGCAGCATATGGAGGTAGCAGTTCCTCACAGATTTTTTTTCCCAGACGAATAGCCTAATTACTTCATTTGTTTGGGGTAATTCCAGAGCTAAATTAAAGCCAACTTCCCTCCAGAGCCTAAGAGCATGGCAGGAATGGCGCTCCCAGACCTTCATATTTATCTAGCAGGTCAACTCAGGTATGTTAGACACTGGTTGCTTAGTGACCCATTGCCGAATTCAGAACATCACCTGGCTCATTTTTTTAAAAGTCGACTGCTTTTTACCGGTTCTTGAGACCCCTCACCTACTCCCAGGTAGATTACTCCCAATACATAAACTAGCTAGATCTGTTTGGCAGCAGGCCGTTGTGGAATAATCTGAAGTTTATCAGAGATACATAAACTGCATGATTTACGAACATGGTTTGCTTTTGGTATAGGTCAGTGATAGCAAACCTTTTAGATGCAGGGTGCCCAAACTACATCCAAAACCCACATATTTATCGCAAAGTGCCGATGCGACAATTTAAACACCAACTCATTACTCCCCGCTCTGTCACATGTTTACATTTCATAGGCACCTGAGGACACCAATACAGTAGAAAGGAGGAGAAAAAAACTTTGGTTATCATTGTAGCTCCTGGGCTGCAAGAGGCCTTGAGTCCTGTCTGGCGAACTCTCCGGTGGGGTGATGGCCGGGTGCCCATAAAGAGGGCTCTAAGTGCCACCTCTGGCACCCGTGCCATAGGTTCGCCACCACTGGTATAGGTGAATTACGTGATCTTTATTATAACTCTATTTTGTATTCATTTGACCAATTGAATGCATCTAAAGACATTCCACAAACGCAGTTTTTTTAGATACTTGCAACTTAGACCTGCTCTTGAGGCACAATTTCCTGACTCTCCTCTTCTTATAGCTAGCTATCCGCTCATAGGGGTGCTTAGATCACAGGGTCCCCGGGGACTAGTGTCTATATTATACTCCCACCTCATTAATGATAAGGTGTCGGCCAATCCTCCGCCAGCATTAGAAAAATGGAAAATACTTATACCCAGCCTGACAGATGAAATGTATGCCGAGGCATTGGAGTCTGCCTTGTATGCGTCTCCAACAGCTAACAACAAACTGATACAAGTATTTTTTCTTAATCAATGTTACTTGACCCCGGCTAGATTGTATAGAATGGGTAGGAAACATACTCCGGGATGTTTGCGATGCCCTGAGGTATATGCGGATGTGTCCAATAATACAGGCATATTGGCAAGAAGTAGCAGTATTACTTACTACAGTACTTAATATCCCTGTTCAACCCACGCCAGAACTTTGTCTGCTGGGGGTGGTGGATGAGGAAGCATGGCAGCATCATATGCGTATATTCCTTAGAGAAACTTTTTTTTTTAGGCAGAAAGGTCATTAAATTAAAATAGATGGCGACACAACCACTTTCTTTATCAACATGGAGGAAACTAGTGAACTCGGTCCTCCCCTTTCATGATCTGATTTATAGAGGGAGGGGTTGCCCCGATAAGTTCAATAAGGTATGGGGGACACTGGTGTGACTCCTCGGTTACGCTATACTCGGTAAATGCATTTACGTCACAACTAAGAGCATTACAAGCTAGTTAATACTCAAAAGGCAGGTGGGTAAAGCTAGAGTGGTAATATGGCAATTTGATAGAAAGAAAAGTGTAATGAGAAGGAAATCCTGGATTGGTACCCCATATCTGGTGGATCAAATGGACGTGGTCTAGCAGCAGCACTGTACAGTTTGAGTTTGTTTTGAATGTTTTTTTGTTTTTGTTTTCATATCAGCCTTTGTTTTAATAATTTGTGTATGAACAGGACGTAAAGATATAATGTCATGTATTGTGATAACCTTATTTATTGTGACTGTTGTACACTTTCAATAAAACGGGTTTATTAAAAAAAAAAAAAAAAAGGAGGAGATTATGAGCCCCAAAATACACTTTTTCCCAGTTTTAACTCCCTGAACTC
Organism: Engystomops pustulosus; assembly: GCA_019512145.1. Lineage (NCBI taxonomy): Eukaryota > Metazoa > Chordata > Amphibia > Anura > Leptodactylidae > Engystomops > Engystomops pustulosus. Next base: position 151,662,707 of record CM033643.1, read on the forward strand.
TATTTCATAATTATTCATTATTTATATAGCCTGAATATGAGCAGCAGTATAGCACTAGTGGACTATGGCTTATTTGGTGTAATTTCCAGGTGTTTGGTAGCCTTATGGTTTAGGACTGGCAGCTGTTTTTTGTGGTATAGTACCTGCTGAGCAGGGTAATGCGGCTTTGCTAGATTCCAGTAAATTGAACAAAAAAGGAGCAGAAATAACCTGCACACCCATTACTCTGTAGATAGGGAGCTGTGTACAAGGTGTAGAGGACCTAGTGTGAACATGTGAGCCCCCGTCCCTACCAAACAAGTCAGACCCGATGTACGTAAGGACCTTTCAAATGATCAGGCGATAAAATAGTGAGCATCTGCATTGTAAACAGCACAGTGTAAACAAGGCCAAATGGAAACTGCTATAGATGTCTGGTAAAAGAAAACAAGTTTCAGTCATGCAGTAGAGTAGGTGACAGAATTCATCTGCTGGCAGATGACATGGATGGAAAAAGGCTCAGTTTACAGTCAGTCTGCAGAAGGAATATAAGCAATTACTTCATGAAACCAATAGTGACCAGCCTAAGACATCATGTATGCACTGCTCAACCTAGGGTAAAGGCTAAAAAAGATGATCATAGATTGTCTGTGAACCATGGAAAGTGTTGTGTCCCGTTTCACGGGCCAGCTACAGGGCCAGGCCCGGGACACTGTGCATCATAGTGATATGATGCAAGAAGTTCCTTCTTCCGCATTAAACGGCGATCATAATTACAGTACGACGATGGTCCTCTGTACTGAGGTTGGTCTGTGAAACAGGGCACATCATGGTGCGTACTTCAGAGACTGACCTAAAACAATGGTGTGCAGCCCTTCTAATGAATAGTGTTTGTCACTGAAGGCCTTTCTAAAAATGCAGAGAAATAGTGGTATCAAATTAGCTGCATGAAACACAAATATAAATAAAGGATGGAAAGTTTGGTTAAGAAATTTGTGATCATCAGTTGGGGTTGAGGTTTGTCTAGGGGAAATGAAAAGAACTATTAAACTTTAGAAATGAGACATCAATGGGGTGACTGTTACAATGTAGAAATGCTTGAATGGACAGTAAAGGGATGTGCTTTACACCTTGGCCTGCTGTGATAAGGGGAAGGCGGCTAACATAACCATAGATGGGGCTTCTTTACTTTTACACCACAAAACGGCTTGGATGGAAGTAAAAGTATCACAAGCAAGTTGGAGTTGGGAATGATCTTTTTTTACTATGGGCCAAGTGAAACCTTCCTTACAGGAGTTTTTTTTTTACAATACCCTAAATCAATGTTGCAGGATTATAGGTTGTTTGATAGAAAGGAGTCTCTAGTAAACTTTATATATTACAATGAATCAATCCAAGTTGCATTCAAGATTTTTGGCAGCAGAAGGACTGTACATGGGCTGCACAAATTTAAATACCGTCGGAACAAAACAGAGCCCGTGTTAAGCAGAAGCGGACCTGAACCACTATGACTCACCACTATCTGGAAGACAGACAAGCAGGATACTGGTAGATAACCCTTATTTTTTTACCTGGCTAATGCCGCAATGTTACCGATTGTATAAAATACTGCAAACAGTTTTATTCCAGCACCGGGAATCCAAAGTAATGCACTTCCCTAGAAGAAATAAAAAACAACTTTCATTAAACACTGTGTATAAAGGACCGACTTTAAAAGGGAAAGACGTGCAAATTTCCATTTTTACTCATTAAAATCAATTAACAAAATGCATCTGTTTTAGTTACTGATTGTAGGATTATTCCTTCCATTTCCTCTCTGGTATTATGGGTGCTGCCATCTTGCCTGATCTCTACTAACAGCATTTAGCAGAAGTCTGGGGAGGACTCATGGAGAAGGGGAATTATCACACGCTGGCCATGTGGCAGATTATTTTACACCAGGCACTATATACTTCGCTACCGCAGGCGCAGGATATACAGAAGGGAAACTTCAAACATGCCCAGATATGTCTAGCTTAAGCAGGGGGACATTTCTGGGATGGCAGGATCTGAATCCCTGCTAGCATAGTGTGTATTGACGTTGGCCTTTGTTACCTTGGTCCGAGCTTTCTGCAGGTCATTCACTAACTCCTAGAAACCCCCCGTGTGTTCTTGTAATCATTTTGATCCCACGGGAAGATATCTTTTTCCCCCCTGTAGCTAGTGTTTAGTTAAACTGATTAGTCTTAATTAGGAAAGGCACACACCAGTCTATATAAGACCCAACAGTGCATATCACACCACATGAGAATTGTCAGGTCTAAGTACCTGCCCAAGGAGCACAGAAACAATTGTGGCAAGGCACATACCAAGGTTAAAAAAGAATTTCTGCAGCACTCAAGGTTCCTAAGAGCACAATGGCCTCCATAATCCTTTATTGGAAGAAGTTTGGGAAGGCCACAACTCTTCCTCGACTTGGCTGTCCAGCCAAACTAAGCAATCGTGGGAGAAGAGCCTTTGTGAGAGGAGCTTCAGAGATGCAGTAAGAATATGGGAGAAAATTCCACAAAGTCAACTATCACTGCAGCCCTCCACCAGTCGGGGCTTTATGGCACAGTGTGCTGATGGAAGACTCCACAGTGCAAGGCATATAAAAGCCGTATACAGTTTGCAAAAAACACATGGACTGCCAGACTATGAACAAAAAGATTATTTTGTCTGATGAGATGAAGATTGAACTTTTTGGTCTTGATTCTAATCGGCATGTGTGCAGAAATCCAGGCACTGCTCATCACCTGCCAAATACAATCCCAACAGTAAAACATGGTGGGGGCAGCATCATGCAATGGGGGCATTTTTCAGCTGCAGGGACAGGACGACTGGTTGCAATTGAAGGAAAGATGAATGCGGAGAAGTACAGAGATATCCTGGATGAAAACCTCTTCCAGAGTACTCTGGACCTCAAGCTGGTCTGCAGGTGCACCTTCCAACAAGACAATGACCCTATGCACACAGCTAAAATAACAAAGCAGTGGCTTCAGTACAACTCTGACCATTTTTGAAGGCTAGTGCCCTGACCTGATCTCTGTATCCCAAAATCCAGGTGTGAAGAACTTGTTGCATCATTCCCAAGGAGAATGGTGAATACACAACTCATAATTCTAGCAATTGCAATTCAGTGAGATGGCCTTTGCATGTTTTTTTTATATAATTTAGCTACAAAAGTGTATTCTAGCACTGTTTATTTATTATTCATTGAGAAGCAGATTTTCTTGAGTAAAAGATTTGAAATTTCACCATATAACTACATATTGGGGGACATTTATCACAACTTCTATAGCAGAAAACTGGAGTAGAAGCCCTGAAATGATCGCAATTGACTAGCACAATATAAATCTGCTACAAGTGTGTGGAAAAATGGATGAAGGGTCTGGTTTACTTACCAGGATCGAACAGACAATTCCTGAAACAAAGCATATTGCAAACCATTTCACCCGTGTTCCAAAACTTAATGACGATGTATCCAAAACCTAAATGAAAATGTTAAAAAAAATTAAAGTTTTAATGTACTGTTCTTACATTATTTGTACAAAAAGTTCATTACAGTCAAGAATGGCCATACACAAACTAATGTCAGCTGAGCTAACAGATAGCAGCAGGGTTGCCTGAAGTTTAAGGTGCCAGGACACTCTCCTCAGAGAAAACCAGAACGGAAAAATATTTTTAGCCTGTTCAATCTTCCGTGGTATGCAGGCCTCTGCCAGAAAATTCATGGATGAAATTTGCAAGCAAGATTGATTGAGAAGTCAAACAGTTATCTAATGTGTATGGTCCCCTAACTGTGAAAGAACCATCTAAAAAACTATGACCCAACATCTCAGACCAAGGAATTAGATGCAACGTGCATGGTGCTTTACTTTTTTAAATATATATGTGGAAACATGATTATCAATAAATTATTTAAAGCAAACCAGTTATAATAAGCCAACGTTACCTTCTCAGAAGCAGATGTCCTTTGGCAAGCAAGAAAGAAATGAATAAAAAAACAAAACAAATAAAAACAAGCAAAATAAAATAATGATCACACGACAGCAGTTTTATTTTTGGGATACTGCAGATAGTAAGAGAAGATAAAGCACACTTGTTTTCCAACAGTTGTATACAATATGATAATAAGATCCATAGTCACATTTTGCAACAATATCTTGCTATTTTTCAAGTCCTATAGATAAATCAAGAAAGTTGACACAAAAACCACTATATTCAGAGCACATGTTTTTACATTCTGGAAAAACATAAAAAAAGTGTAACTGTAAAGTTACTGAAAACGTTAGCACACCTGGAGAGAGCCTTTGACAACAATTCAAATAATACCTGTATCATGCTGCTGGTTTATTCCTAGCTTTATATACAGCCTATTATATCTATCATCCCTTCTTATAAAATCCTATTCACCTATTCCTGAAGTGGAAAGCACTTCCTAGTTGTGATATCAGCTAATGGCATTGAGGGTACTCACATGAATTAGGACAGTATTTGCAATTGACCGACCTGAAGCAGTCCTGTTTACTTAGTGGGAACTGCTATTCTCCTGCACATAGTCTATTGCTCCTCCCAACAAGCTCTGCCCTCCCTCCAACCATGTACAGATTCCCATGGTAACAGACTGAAACAGATCAGCCTGGGCGGACAAGGTAAAACTTCTGATAGCAGCCAAAGCCTGCAGATTGCCAATTAGAGTAAATTTGCAAATATTTTTGCTTGGTGATGAGTTAGGCAAAAGTTTTTATACTTTACGCTTGTACATTTCTCTTTTTAAAAAAAAAAAAAATTAGGCTCCCAATACTACTTGAATCCAGGGGGATCTAATAACTTAACTTCTGCAACAGTATTTGGGAATGTTGCCAGCAATCTGTTTTGGTCTGCCACAGGCAGACAGTTACATTTCTAACTTTGAGAAAGGATTGGTAGTTTCATAAAGAATCCTGGCCGTCACAGCAACACCCAAATGATCTCACTGGGGGCAATAATCCATTCCAATATTGCGCAGCTGGCATTTAAATGTTTGATCTACTAACAATGCTGGCACCAATCAAAGGTGTTAGTAGCATAACGCAGCAAACACTCAGTTTGTATGGAAAGCACCAAGCTTGTGGCTCTCTCCATACTTCCCTTGGAGCATAACAACTTAATAATCTATTGCTTTGCAGCAAGTAGGTTGAAATATATTTGCCAGGTTTATAACCACCATCATTGAAATGCAGGTCACCAATAAGAGTCGGATCTCTCGTCACCATTTCATCATTCTTCTATTTATTTGGGTTTTCTAAGATCCTTTGATGATCACTGCCGACTGTGTATAAATGATGTGAACTTTATGCTAAATGCACAACATCAAGTCTGTCTAAGTGATCAAATATACTTGGCCCAAAAAGATAACATTGGATTCCTTCGCTCCTCTTCTGCTCTCTATGGCCAACATGGTAACACTCTTTAAAATAAGCAACTTTGTAAAAAGATACATACTGCTTTGCAATTTGTACAAATAAATAAGATTGCAAATAAACACTGCCACATAAGACTTTTCTCACAGTAGTTTTTATCAGCTTTTTCTATGTTAACAGGAAACTTCTCACCGACACAGATAGAAAACTTCCTCCTCTCTTCAGAAACTGGGGACACCTTAGAAACCCTAACTGGAACTTGGCCTATGTTAACCCTCAGTCGTGTGTAACCTAAACTTTCAGCTAAAGAGGAGGCCTACAAGAATGGACCCTAACGAACAATAGAGTACCCCTGCAATATAGTATACCATAGTACAATATAATGGCTGAGTTGGGGAATCTACCATCAAAATTAAGCAGGATGATAAACCAAGCACACTTAGGCTATATTCACACTGCCGTTCCCCGCCCGTACCGTACCGTAGGAAGTAATGGCGCACGGCGCCGTATTACGGGTAAAGATAGGACAGGTCCTATCTTTTTCCCGGGTACGGAGCGGTACGGTGCCGCACCGTACCGCTCCCGTAGGGCGCCGTGCGCCCATTGCCGTCTATGAAGGACGTATATCGGCCGTATATACATCGGCCGTATATACGTCCTCCATACGGTCGTGTGAATGTAGCCTTACTCATAGATCTAGCCATTGTGAGTGTAGTAATCTTATATTAGTTGTCCATGGCTCCCTTCCTTTTAAAATAAACTGTTGATTTTAGAAGGAAGGAGCCCATGATTATCACAGTAATGGTATCTAGATCTATAAGTGTCCCTGGTTTATAATGATGGATTTTTCTGGTAATTTTCATGCAACTACAGCGGCCAATCATTGGTTTCGGTGGCCATAGGAGAAAGAATAATGGCCGGGGGTCACACACCACCCATACCATGATATCTTAATAGTGACTACTGGCTATAGAGTTATTGTATGTCATGCTTGAGGGATGCAGCAGAGGTAGGGGCTTAGCTTCATACCAAGGAGAAATAACACACATGTCTCATAGGGGAATACCTGGAGAAGACCCCCCCCCATTATACCATAGAGTGGGTGAGCAGGAAGCACATACAGCACAGTATAACAGCTGCTCTCCGGACCGCACAGCCCTGCCCCTCGTGTGCCCGGGTACAACGGTGACATCCGCCATGTACACAGCATTATATACCTGAGCTGTCAGCCCCCGCTCCTCGTCCTCATGGCCGTTCAGGACTCTGCGCAGCTTGTCCATGCTTCTCCGCACAACTCTTTTGCTCCACTAACGACCCCGGTCAGCTGCCTCCCCTGCACGGACTGTCACGTGACGACAGCAACATGTGACTCCCTCATCCTGCTGTGGAGCGGCCGTGCACGCGCTGACCCCTCCCATTTCCCGGGTGCGTGACCGTGTACGGAAGCAGCCGGTACCGCCATTACTACCCCGGGAGTCAGGGGCAGTGGGGAATGCGGAAATAGGTTTATTCATAGGGGCCACTTGTACTGACTTTTCATTATAGTATATTCATAGTCCAGGTGTCCACACTGACCGTGCATAACGAGAACGTGTTCTTGTGAAAATAAGAACAGTTTGTCTTTCCCATCCGTTTATAGCTGACAAATAGAGGGTCACGTGACCTCATTTTGGTTTTGTTTATTTTTAAAGACGCACAGAATCAAATGCAGCATCACCTCACTGCTTATGGTGTTCACCTTGAAGATGTCTGATATTTGTTATCCATGGCCTCCTTCCTTCTCAAATCAACTTTTTAAATTATGCAAATGAGTCTAAAGGTCTAGGGCAGTGGTGGCGAACCTATGGCACGGGTGCCAGAGGCAGCACTGGGAGCCCTTTTTGTGGGCACCCGGGCCATCTCCCCAGCACACCAGACATAACTCAAAGAATCTTCCTGCAGTTCCAGGCAACTTAAAAGATGCTGCTTTCAGTCATATTTTGAAACTGACTTCGCTACTTGGGACTGTAGGAAGAGAGAGAATTAGACATGTTCTAATTGGAGGACCTTCTGCTGGCCCCACGATTTTCTCTGTACAGAGGGAAACTGGAAAGAAGCTAAAATGTGTTGCTGTCCTTAGACCTCGCGATAAATAAGCAGGGTTTTGGGTTGTAGTTTGGGCACTCGGCCTCTAAAAGGTTCGCCATCACTGGTCTAGGGGCATGCACTGAACCAATGGCTGACTAAACCCTGCCCCTAATTGGGTAACCACATCCCCTTTAACCTGATTATATTGGATTAAAAGTGGTGTGGAGAGGGTCTACTTACTGGACTGAGACTCCTTATTATACTTTTAATAGAGAGCTGTTCAGGAGCCAGAAGAGCCGGTTCTTTATAGTTAGCGGAGCCTAATAATCCATCACATTAAGAAGAGCTGAACTTCCGACCACTACGTTATGCAATATACAGCCCAAGAGAGATGGGAAGATCTGCATTGTGCCTGTGGCCCCATCCTTTTCATGAATCCAAACTATGAAAAAAATGAATCTATGGGTTTCCTGCCTCGGATCTGGATTGTCGTTTGTGGCCCGTGTCATTGGTGTGTGAGGTCTGCTCACAAAAGCCTGAGCCAAGTTTTCCGACTAGGGCAGTCAGGGCCATGGATGACATGGTTTTGCTTTTGTGTTTTATCTATTAACATCAAGTCAACACTGCGAAGAGGGGCGTGGCTTTAGCGGAGTGGAAACTCAGACACAATTAATATCAATTAATAATTCACATGCTGCAGATTGTAATCGTCCTCCTGCTCCAAATCTGCAGCAATTCCTGGACTGTATACTACTCTAAAGATCCTGTTTCAGGGGGACACATACCAGCATGTGGTACAATGACTTGCAAAAGTATTTTGTCCCCTTGAACTTTTCTACCTTTCGCCACATTTCAGGATCTAAACAGAGATATAAAAAGCCAAATACAGGACCATTCTGGAAGAAAACCTGTTGGAGTCTGCAAAAGACCTGAGACTGGGAAGGAGATTCATCTTACAACTAGACAATGATCCCAAACAAAGCAAAATCTACAACGGAAGTTTCACAAATAAATGTATCCAGGTGTTAGAGTGGCCAAGTCACAGTCCAGACCTAACCCCAATCTAGAATCACTGAGCTCCAGCTGTTTTCCAAGGAAGAATGTGAAAGAGTTTCAGGGCGCTGTGACAAGGGACGTTTTGGCTGCGTTTGCAAATGCAGACCAAACCGAACCCCTGGGGTGGGCTGTGACCTGATCGCATTGGCGTTTCTATGGAAACGTCCGCGATCGGGAACGAGCCACTGTTGCTTTGCGTTACTTTAATGCAAAAACACTGGCGCCTTGTTCCCAATCGCAGGAGTTTCCATAGAAACGCCGATGCCATTGCACCGTGGCCTGCCCCAGTGGGTGCGCTTTGCTCTGCGTTTGCAAACGCAGCCAAAACGCAACGCGGGACAGCGCCATCAGTCTCTAGATGTGCAAAACTGATACATACCCCAAGCAACTTACAGCTGTAATCACAGCAAAAGGTGGAGCTACAAAGTATTAAATTTGGCCTAATAATATTGCATGCCCCACTTTTCAGATATTATTTTTTACTTTAAAATATCCAATAAATTTAATTCCACGTCACAATTGTGTCCCACTTGTTGATTCTTCACTAAGAAAGTACAACTGTATATCTTTATGTTTGAAGCCTGAAATGTGGCAAATGGTTCAAGGGAGCCGAATACTTTCGCAAGGCACTGTGGATTTCCTTTGATACAATGGTTTGTGTGCCCTGTGGAAAAGTGATTAAACCAGGCTAGTTTACTTTCACCCATACTTGTTTGTCTAGTAAGCATCCTGTTTTGCAGCATTGTTTATCATGTTAGATAACTATTGTTCTCCATCTGCTTTGTAAATATTACAAGTTGGGCCTAAACAAAAATGGCTCAGATTGAAATAAATTCACTAACAACTTAAAATAAATATGGTATACCACACAAATATATGTATATATTTTGAATTTTCACTGATCCATTGTCCGTGGAAAAAATTATGAAACGTCCAAATTTTTTTCACAGATGCGGATCACGGAAGGCAATAGAAGTCTATGGGTCCACAAAAAAACTGATGTAACAGTTAGATGAAACTAGTAAAAAGGAGTGGTGAATAGACAAATGTAAGTTGAAACCACATTGATATGTGTATTGCTGATGTTATTGTGCTTTGCAGCCTTGGAGCAATGTCCCTATGCATACTGTAAGGTTGTATTTACATGAATATTTCATCTCCCTGACACATTTTAAATCGTTCAGAATCATCCTATGTGGGATTCCTTTATTTCATATCTATTTACCTTTGATGGTGAAGTGGGTAATTTATAGGGCATCTACCACCAGGATGAAGGATTATAAACTAAGCACACTGACATACTGATGTGTGCCCCCTCTGGTAGGATCGGCTATATATAAATGTATACCATTTACAAAGTCATTTTTTTTTAACTGTAAAATCCACCATGCATATCACACTATGAAGCGGTTAGTTCACACAGTCGTGGTCGATTAAGAAAGTGTTTCATGCACTGCTGTATGATGGAAGCAGCGCCCCTCCGGAGACTTAGGCCGACGGCACACGTGGCGTTTTGAATCCGTTTTTGGGCCGTTTTTAAGCAGTCTGTTAAAAAATGCATGTGTTTTTGAAACCGCTTCTGTTTTTTACCAGTTTTGCCAATTATCTTAATTAGCGCAAAAACGCATGATACATTTTCCTTGAACAGAACACAGTCTCATGACCACAACCATAGAGCTATTGGAGGAGATTTATCAGGGCTTGCATGATAGTTTTTTGGCATACTAGCCCTGAAATAATCGCACAACAATTTTGTGCCAGGTACATCAGGAGGGGTGGGACTTTATATGATAAATTCCCCATTGTCTATAATACTAAATGTTCCATGTCATTATCATTTTGAAGTATACCAGATATCAATGTGTTAAATCATACAAAGTTTCCTCCAATAGTTTTTCCACAATGAGTAGCCATACACCGGATTATCCTGCTTGGTGGCATGCCAGCAGCAAACTAGGTGGGATTTTTGCATTTGCTACCAAACAGGTGTGTATTTACATTTCTCTCCTAGCTGAGCAACTTTTTACCCAACACAAACAACTTTGTTCTCCATGGCTGCAACACCACTGTTACCCTACAGTGTAAACACATAAATGTACATCCCCCAGTCTTTTCTGACAAAGTCTTGTATCAGCCACTGAAGAGCAAATGTTGCTTGTCTCAGTAAACACAGATTATTGATGTACATCTATGTGGTACGTATGAATACATTGTATGTTTTCTGTAATACATTTTTTTACTTCCTGTAGCTGAAAGTTTTTGTAAAAGTGAACTTTTTAAAATTTTTTCAATATTTACTAACTTCCCTAAACCAGGCATTTCCTTTTCTATCTGGGTGCAGTCACACGGACCATTTTGATTCTGAACGGAATCAAAGCAAATGGGGGCGTGCCATGGCCCAATCGCATATATATTTTTCTAAAGAAATGCATGCGATCAGTAACTAAAGCCTGGTGTCTTGTATTTATACATTACAGGACACCAGATGCTGGTTACTGATCGTATGCGTTTCCATAGAAACGCATATGCGTTCAGGCAGTGGCACACCCCATGCGATTTGATTCCGTGTCTAAATGGAATCAAAGCGGTACATGTGAATGCACCCTCTGTGGTCTTACCCAGAGGCAGCGGTCACACATTCCACTAGCGTTGCATTCATAACGCCCCCTTGTCCGCTAACATGGTGTAATGAATGCAACTCTAGCGGAATGTGTGACCGCGGTCTAACTCTGAAGCAGGCCCACAGCCTGAGGGCGCATTTACACGTTGTGTTTTCATTGCTTTTTTCTCACGCTTTTAAACGCATCCAAAACTAAAGTGGGAGGGGGTTTGACCAAAACACATATGCGTTTGCAATATACCACTGCCACTTGTTTTTTTGGATGCGTTTAAAAACGCAAGAAAAACGTCACGTGGGAAGGCGCCCTGAACTGGTACTCAAAGGCTGAAAGAGAGGGACTTGAAGGATTGCAGATGAGCTTCTAAAACGCTTGTGATCGGGAACAAGCTCCACGTTTTGCATATAAACAATGCAAAACATGTCAAGCTTGTTCCCAATCATGTTTCACTACAAATGCTCCTATGATCGGGCAAGCCCCTTCCTTGAACCCGTCTATGAACGCAGCCTCAGGATGCTGCCACATGTTGCGTTCTTGGAACGTTTTTAAACGGACTGAAAACGTGTTCATTTTTTGTGCTGAAAAACTTGGCTTATGCACGAATATATACGGTATGTTATGATACCAACTGAAATCAGTAAATAGAAAGCAATCCTGCAACTCACTAAAACCTAATTTCAGCTGGTCCAACTGATGGCCTTAAAAATGTCTCTCATTACCAAGTTTCCACAAAAGTAACATCTTATAATAGATAAAACCCAGTGAGCATCTATCATAGTATCACAGTATGTAAGGCTGGACAAAGATGCAAAAGATATTTTTTCTTTCCAGAAAGTCATCCGTGCCTCTCTTGAACATGTACATAGAGTCCGCCATAACAACCTCCTGCGGCAGAGAGTTCCATAGTCTCACTGCTCTTACAGTAAAGAGCCTTTGTCTATGGCAATGGTAGAATCGCCTCTCCTATAGTTGTAGACGATGCCCCTTGTCCTGGTCACAGTCCTAGGTATAAAAAGATCTTTGGAGAGATCCTTGTGCTGCCCGTTCAGGTATATGTACATTGTAATGAGGTCTCCCCCAACCCGTCTTTTTTCTAAACCGAATAATCCCAAATTTTGTAATCTGTCAGTGTATTCTAATCCCCCCATTCACCTAATAATCCTGGTTGCTCTCCTCTGCACCCGTTCCAGCTCTACTGTGTCCTTTTTATACACTGGTGCCCAAAGCTGTACACAATATTCCATGTGTGGTCTGACCAGTGATTTGTATAATGGCAAAACTATGTCCTTATCATGAGAAACTATTCCTCTCTGCATACATCACATCATTTTATTTGCTTTAGCAGCAGCTGTCTGGCTCTGGTCACTAAAATTTAGTTTACCATCAACCAATACCCCCCAAGTCCTTTTCAACTCCAGTTTTACCATGTGATCTCAATACATTCACAACCTTATTGTTGCAAAGTATATTTATGGCACTGGTTACGGAGGATTTTCTAAACCACTGAAGGTTCCAGTAAGCACAGTTGAGACTAGAATGCACAAAGAATGTACTGTATATATACTCGTGTATAAGCCGAGGCACCTAATTTTACCACCAAAAACTGGGAAAACCTATTGACTTGAGTATAAGCCCAGGGTGGGAAATGCATTGGTCACAGCCCCCCCCCCAGTATATATCCAGCAAGCCCCCAGTAGTATATAGCCAGGCTGCTCCCAGTAGTATATAGCCAGCCTTCCCCCATGTAGTATACAGCCAGCCTGCCCCCATGTAGTATACAGCCAGCCAGTCCCCAGTAGTACACAGCCAGCCAGTCCCCAGTAGTACACAGCCAGCCAGTCCCCAGTAGTACACAGCCAGCCCACCCAGCACTTAAAAAAAAACTTACATACTCACCTTCCGGCGCCCCCGATGCTTAGCGCTTCTCCTCGATGTCTGCGGGTCTCCTCTTCTCTCTTCCCCACGGCTCCTCTTCTTTCTTCGATTTTCTGTAACAGCCGGCAGAGACGCGGCCATGTTATCTGCCGGCCAGTGCATACTATGATGTCAGCGGCCGCATCATAGTATGCGCCGGCCTGCAGAGTGCATGGCCCCGTCTCTGCCGGCTGTTACAGAAGACCGAAGAAAGAAGAGGCGCCGCAGAGAAGACAGAAGTGGAGCTGCGCTGACCACCAGTGCCACCAGAGGGTGAGTATATAAGTTTATTTTCTTAATTGACTCGTGTATAAGCCGAGGTGAGGTTTTTCAGCACATTTTTTGTGCTGAAAAACTCGGCTTATACATGAGTATAAACAATAATTTCACCTGGTGCTCCCCACAAGATTGTTGGTCAGTGGAGTTGTACAAAGGCTAATTTTAGATAAAACAATAAGCAATACACGGCAAGTGTGCTCTGTGATTGTGCTGTATAGGATAGGGTTAAAGGAAACCTAATAAGGTAGATCAGTGGCAGGTTCCCCTAATCTATAGTATGATAACCCTTTTTAGGGCTAATCCTTTTGTTCCCCAAATGTTTTATAATTGTTAATGGTTCTAATATGCAAATATACTAAAGAGGCTACTGGGGAGTGGAATAGCCAGAGCTGAGGCTACTCCACGTCCCAGTAGCCTCTTGCAATCAGCCGTGGGGCAGGGAATAGCCATGCCGTGTAGCCTCAGCTCCAGATACTCCACACCCCAGTAGCCTCTTTAAAATTCCTCATAATTCAATTTAAATTTGGACACTTCAACTCTTTCCAGTGTAATGCTATGGCTTTTCTTGCTTCTGCTAGCATTCTAACTACAGACCATCTACATTCTGGCGGGATTATCTCCATATTTAAATTCAGAAGAGCAAGTTCCGGACTTAGCTCAATTAGTGGGCATCAGATCTGCTTAATCAGATTCTGGACTCCCCCCCCCCCCCCCCCCCCGAAAATTTTAATACTGCTACAGTTCCACCAAATATGTAATAAATTTGCTCTCTGTCACTTTCTAGCTCAAAAAACTTTGCTAGTCGCGATGGAGATATGTAGCATCTTGTCTGTAGCTTACGAAGACTCTCAATATGGTTTATACAATAATATATTTTATATGGTCGTGACACGGCTAGTTGCCACTGGCTTAGCGAGAATGAGTTCCCCAAATCCTTCTCCCACTTTATCATATAGCCCATTTTTTTTGGTACTCAGTACTTTGCAGGTCTTTATAAACCATAGGAGATTCCTCCCTTCAATATATCCGTCCCATATAGGAATTTATTAAACTTGGAGCATTCCGATGGATTTCCCCTTACCCTCTTCAATAGATTGTTTTTAATGACCCAGCTCTTTAGACCTAGATATTGCATAAACAGTCTATTAAATAACAGCTCATCTTTGCATAATGTGGAAAGAGGGATCAGCGCCCCATTGGCAATTAAATTCTCTAATGTCCTGATGCCTAATTTTTCCCACAGATGTAGATAAAGGTTTAGACCTATTTCCTTCAAAAATTCCAATTTGATGTCTCCATAATTAATATTTATACGCAAATTCTCTTTGTTTTTTTTATTCCAAGTATACAAGAGATCCTTTGTTGTTTGTAAGAAAGGTTCTAACCTAAATGAGGCCAAGTATTTTAATAAAATGGCCCCTTTTACTGTAATCGGGCCAATTTCTGCGTCTTCTATTTTGGTCCAAACGTTGTTATATTTACTGTCCCAAAAAACTTAATTTGTTCAATAATTGCCGCCTTATGATATAATACAATATCGGACTCCCATCCCACCTTTCTCTATTGATGTTATCATAGTTTTTCTATTTTTCCGCGATGCCTTACCTGCCCATATAAATTTTAGAAACAATTTTTGTAATTGCCTCCAATATTCCAGAGGAAACCTAACTGGTATACATCTCACCAGATATAAAAAATGCGGTATTAGATACATTTTTACTAGGTTAATTCTTGCAACCCACGAGAAGAGTAATCTGGCAAATTTATCCAGTTCCTCTGTTAACTTTACCATAAGTTTTTTCTAATTTAGTTTAATAATTTTTTCAATCGATTTAAGCTCCTAAATACTCTATTACCTTCGTAGGCCAAACAAATTTAAAATACATTTTTATTGCAAGGCTTTCGATCTTGGAAGTATGAATCAAAATGATCTGAGACTTTTTTTCGTTCAATTTATAAAGGGAGACTTCTGCATACTCGTCTAGAACCACCCTCAATCTAGACATGGATCTCATTGGGTCTTGGCAGGTAATGATCATGTTGTCTGCATATAATCCAATAGTATAGATACCTGACTAATTCCCTTGATTTTGCTATCCAATCTCATAGTTTGCACAAGCGACTCAATATATAGATTGAAGATAAGGGGTGACAGGGGACATCCCTGTCGAGTACCGTTCGAAAGGTAGAACTTAGTAGAGGTAAGCCCTGCATTTGTTACTGTTGCCGATGGCTTGCTAGATAATAACATTATTGTGTTCAAATAGCATCCACTGAATCCGAAGTTTTCCAAAGACGCATAAAAGTACCCCCAGTGCACCCTGTCAAATGCTTTTCCAGCGTCTAATGACAGGACTGCACCGGGGGCCCTCGAGGCATCTGCTATCTGGACCAGATTAAGCAGTCTTCTTGTTGCGTCTCTTGTCTGCTTCCCTCTAATAAAACCAAACTGATCAGGTGACAATAATCTATATAATGCAGCCGACATTCTCCTAGCTAATATAGATGAAAAGATTTTCAGGTCCGAGTTTAAAAGTGAGATTGGCCTATAATTTGATGGAATGCAAGGATCTTAATAGGTAGATCCGTGGTGGTAGGTTTCCTTTAATAACATGAACATCAATTCATGTTATTGCTTTCCAAAATTTAGCTACAGATAAAGCCAATATCTACTACTTTATCTATGAGCTGTAAGTAGCTCCTCTGTGCACCATCCTTCAACTTCTCCTTGCATCCTTCTGGGCGGTGGGGCAAATTTCTGCGTGCTATAACTTTAGATCCTTGGCACCTAAAACCTAGGATAGTGTTTCTAGATGCCACAGATCTGGACATATTAACTGTTAAAGTGGCAATTGGGCTCCTAAAATCCAGGCCATAGAGGGTGCTACCCAGTGAGGACGTATGAGAACCATCCTTTGCAGAGAAAGGGTTCATCTGTATGCTAATGAGGCAGTTGGTACACCTAGGTCATGTCCTCAGTACCAGGAGCACTGCTATTCCCCTGAATCACCCTCATCTTCTTCCATTGTTGTCCCATGCTTCTAACAAGACAAATCTCCTGCTTTCTAATGGAGTGGGTAATGGCCCAGGCAAGATAAAGGTTATCAACATATCCCTGCATTGATCCGATTCTACATAGAATCTGAAGGTCCCTACATATCAAACATAGTGGAGTCGTTTTTGGAAACTTACCTTAAATCACCTTTTATTCCCTACCTGATTGAGAGACGAGACTGACTCTAGGAAAACTGAATTGTATGTGGGATAAGATTTTAGAAGTTGGATCTCTTTTGTGTTTTCACAATCACCTAGTATATAGTATTGAGTAAGTAAAATATATAGTAAGAGTAAATGACATAATTTACTAAAAGTTAATATGTTAAAATGAGTTTATATATTTCCAAATTTTAGCAGTTTA
Organism: Engystomops pustulosus; assembly: GCA_019512145.1. Taxonomy (NCBI): domain Eukaryota; kingdom Metazoa; phylum Chordata; class Amphibia; order Anura; family Leptodactylidae; genus Engystomops; species Engystomops pustulosus. Next base: position 151,679,461 of record CM033643.1, read on the forward strand.
TTTTGCTTGTTTCAAACAGTGCAAGAAGTCCACCTTGTCAAACTAGTGCAAAAAGACTGAAAAAACTATCTACGTTTTGTTAAAAGATTACACCCAACTTTAGCAATATGACTGTGGTACAGAGACCTGGGCTAAGAAAATTAGCTCTCTTAGGTTATTAAAGGGAAACTGACATGGTTAAGTAGCATTCCAAAAGTGCTGTTTAACCCATTGATGATTGACATACAGCCATTTACAGGCAGTCCCTGACTTGAGGACACCTGACTTACAGACTACCCCTAGTAACAGACACACCTCTCACTATGATCTTTAGTCCTAGGCCACAATGATAAGCTGAAAGGTGTCTGTAATGACAGCACAACATTTTTTTCTGGATTTACAATGATAAAATATACCCGTTTAGGGTGAATTCACACGACCTTTGGGGGGCGTTTATATGGCCGCTGTATATATATGTCCCCCATAGGCCGGCAATGGGCGCACACATATCTATGTAGAAGGGTGGGGACAGGCAGCACTCACTCACTCCTCTTCTCCTGAGCGCTGATGTGTGAATTCACCCTTACACTTACATAAAAATTCAACTTAAAGGGGTTTCCCCACAAACTAAATTTAGGCCCCCCTAGATCGCGAGAACGAGGGGTCAAATTTAGCGCTTTGACTTTTTAGAAATGAAATCAAAGCACACGGGGGCATGCATTTAAAAAATACAAGTCACCGGATGCTGGTTATTGATTGCATGTGTTTCCATAGAAACACTTATGCGACCAGGCCGTGGTATGCCCCCGTGTGCTTTGTTTTTGTTTCTAAATGGAGTCAAAGCGATACATGTGACAGCACCCCGAGTATATCCAGGTGCCTTGTGCCAGGAATTGTGACATTTTCATGATGCTGCGTTCACATGTAGCATTTACAGTGTGGCTGTAAAAAATGCACTTGCATGTGTCTCTGAGTGCAATGATATGTCTCCATGGTGTATGGTGTAAAATGCAAGTCTCAAAAAAAGACCCATTGAGTACAATGGGTCAGAGTGCAATGCAAGTTCCATGCATGAAAAGCACACGCAGAACACGCATGTGAAAAACACAAGTGAAGAAGGCGCCTTAGTCCTGGTGTAGACAATTTCAGTTGCCCCAAGACACAACCTTGTAACTTCTGGCTTAGGGTTGGCCACCATCTTGGATTTCTGTGAGAGATCGTGCAGATGAGATTTCTGTCTCTCTCTGCTGTGTGCCTGTGCCACGCCTCCTGCACGGAGCTCAGAGACACTCACATCCTGCCAGCAAACAGATTGTGAGCACAGAGAGTGGAGCTGCAAACTACAAGGAGATAAGTGATCTGGGGGAAGGCAGATACCTGAAAGATGTCACTCTCCGTATGTAGATTAGAGGGGAAAAAAGGGGGAGGGGAACAGAGAGAAAAAAGCGCTAGGGGTTTAGGGGTGCTTCTTGGTGAGAAATGTACTCACTTTTTCTGGTTGTGCTATACACAGGCACAACACTGGTTTAGGCATTTACGGTGAGCAACTGCTGCCACGTCTCCACCCTCTACCTGGGGTAACAAGAGTGTGTGACAAATGGATAGAAGGGGAGATTGCTGGTTGTAAATTCTGAAGTTCTAGAGTAAAGGTTTTCTTTTATTCGGAAGGCAATTTTTTGGAGATGACACGTTTCGCACTATGCAAAAAAAAAAAAAGACTATGCCAGCATGATCCCAGCACAACAAGACCAGACCTGATGAAGCACTTTGCGAAACGCGTTGTCTCCAAAAAATTCCCTTCCGTATAAAAGAAAACCTTTACTCTCGAGCTTCAGCGCCATCCAGACGTCCCTTTTTCCTACATAGGGAGTTACAACCGGCAATCTCCCCTTCTATCCATTTAGCTGAAAGATGTAGCAGAGCTCACAGTGTAACAGTGTCAGTGAACCTCTGCCTGTCAGCCTATGTGTAATCTCATGCATCTCTGATCTGTCTCATCTCTGCTTCTATGTGTCAGTGTGTTAGTACAATGTCAGAAGCCAGATGAAAGTGCATATACACCTGTACCCCGATAATCTAACCACATTGTCACCCCACAGAACAAGATGTGTCTGCTTAGAGAGGCTCCGCCCACAACCTGTAATTTTGCACTGAGCAGCCTAATGAGTGATAGGAGCGAAAACAGCAATGAAACTGAGTAAAATTGTAAAGTAAGGGGTTAAAATGATCTTTATCGTGTTAACATCACTTGGGGATTGAAATGTGAGGATTTTCTTTCTTCCTTTAATATTATGTTAACGTTATGTAAACAGCAACACAGTGTTAATACATTTTACTACTGTTATCAAATGCAAATCTTAACAGCAATGTAGTTAGGCCAATCTCCTTCCCTTAGCCGTTACAAAATGCAGTGTAACTGCCACATGTCAATGCTGCCTGATTGTTCTTAGGCCACATGCGCACAGGCCTAACTCGGCCCACAAACACCGGGTCCTTTGTTTGTGACCAGTGTTCCTTTGGCATTTAAAGTCCTCTCATATGCCAATGTCAACAATAAATCCCGTCTGAGCTGCAAATGCATGCAGGAATAACCATGGCCACGAGTGTGAGCCCAGATTTGTTTGATAATTCAAAAATAGCACACAGGCAATAAAAATGTATGCATGGTCCTGAATCCTACAAATTACACAGAGGTACAGTATGATTACACAGATCTAGTTGTGATTGGTCATCTACAATTATGATGCTCTCCTTGCACTTATATGTGCCTATCATGTAGGGCAGTGGTGGCGAACCTATGGCACTGGTGCCAGAAGCGGCACTCCAAGCCCTTTCTGTGGGCACTCAGGCCACCACCCCAGCAGGACCTTCTGCTGGCCCCACTATTCTCTGAGTACAGAGGGACACTGGAAAGAAGCTAAAATGATGCAAATTTTCCATCTTGTCCTCAGAAGGCTAATATGATTGAACGTTGTTGAGGAACAGGGAGCAATAAGTTACTGCTTTAATTTTAGGTTGGCACCTCGCAATAAAAAGGGGGTTTTGGGTTGCAGTTTGGGCACTCGGCCGCTAAAAGGTTCACCATCACTGATGTAGGAGAATACTACATTGGGTAGAGCAGGGTGATGAGGGGAGATGTTTTAGGACTAGCAGGTGAGATTAGAGAAATGCTGATGTAATCCTTTGTTTGGCAGTGTAGTTGCCACAGGGAGAAGGTTGACATCCTGGATACATAGGAGAGCAACCTCTGGACTTAGTGATAAGGTGACTGAGCGGCCTACAGAAAAAGGGTTTTTTAGTGAATGGATGTATCTGAGCTGTATAGACATATTTTCATAGATTTTAAATGAATGCTTTATTTACTCTATATTCTTTATCGCTCTTATGTAAATTTACCAATAAAAAATCAGAACTAAGAGAATGATGCTCAGTAATAGTATGAATGGCACCCGGAACTTCAAAACACCATGACAATGGAAAAGGATTTACCTTAGGGAGTGCTTCGCTCTATTAAAAAGAGTACAGAAGATTTTAGGGTGTAGCCTGGTTTTACTGACACACCTACATGTTTGTGCATCTGGCACACCCCGATTCCCTGAAATATCTCTCATGAACATCAAGCATGAGTCAATTTATCATATACAGGACAGAACGCTATACTGTATATACTATAGATACTGCTATACTGTATTGTTTATGGATCTGGTCTCTTATAGAAAACAGACAACACATGTCCCTAAGCTTGGGCTTGAGTGTGAAAGTACCAAGGTTACTCCCCTGGATAAAGCCTAAAATCTACATGTACTTTTCCCCTGGAGCCAGCTTTCTATACTGGAATTTTGTTACGGTTTTTCAACCATTACTGAAAATCACACCGAAGCACCACAGTTTTGTGGTAACTGTTTCAAAACTGCAACAAAGCCACAGAAACCTAAGCAAGAACATCAAAGTTTCACGTTTTATAATTAGTAAAGCAATTCGGTGAATGAAATGTGTTGTGAACCCACCTGTGTATCCTGCATGTCACTCCTCACACTGCTTCCTATCTTTGCTCTGATCACCCAGCCCTTCCTTCCTCCTCTTTTGTAACATGAGTCAGGAAACACCGTATTAAACCTAATGTAAGCTCAGCAGCCTTCAGCTGTACAGCACTTCCAGTATAGGTTTGAAATCCCGGAGTCAGGGTGGATGATGTAAATTCCTAATTCTGCTCATAACTATTAATTATAGGCAATTTTACATTGCAGCCATATTACTTATGAAATTAAATGTATACAATGTTAATATAGTAAAAATGTCCCTCTTTACTATCTTGTGAAACTACGATTGGTTAATATGCCATTATTGAAATTATAATTATTAATGATCCCTATAGCCCCCCTCCCCCATACTTCATTTCCACCACCTCCAATAGCATGTCATTAAGTTATATGTGCCCAAAAATGGTGCAATTAAGAGCTCTTTCACACTGGGGTTATTTTTTTCAGCTGGCACTTGCTTTGTATGGAGAGAGCTCATCCTGTGAGCTCTCTCCATACCCCCATTCACCTCATGCCGGCCCTGCACCTTGATATGTTAAAATTATCGTGACACGTCAGATTCTGAAAATACAGTCTGGTAACTAAGCTGAAAACAAGAGTTGGTGATAAGGGGTTAAGCAGGACCTACATGTGCATATTCTATCACCTTAGGTGTGGTAAGGGTTTGTTTTGAGGCTACAGAAATATCTATGCAAGTTGGTTCTATCCACACTGAAATGGGGCCCAAGTGTTCTTCCAATTGCACCACTTTGTTCTTATTTAAATGTCAATTGCCTGATTTCATTGCTGATCTCTCTGATGTATTTGATAAAAAAAAAACCCTCTCTTTAACAATGCATATACCTAACGAATGTGGGATCGATCTCCACCCAGGGTTTAAATATTCCAAGGGAAGGATTTTCAATCTGTCTCTTCTAGAACATAAGGCCATGGGCAGTCTCCAGAAAACCACATCTGTTTCTCAAATTCACCTATGGGTACAGGTATTTTCTTTGTTGAAAAAAATGACAACTGATTCACATTAGATAGGGGGGCAAGAGGAAGATTGTAGTTTTCTAACAATTTGTTAAAACATTTTTTTATTGATCCTGTGTCAATATGTGCTAGTTTATCTGGACGATGTTCTTATTTTTTCCACCAACTGAACTACTCTTATTGAACATGTCAGGAGTGTTCTCTTGAGATAATATAAAAATGTATTGTTTGCTAAACTGTCTAAATGTCTGCTTGGAGTCCAAAAGATTTTCTGGGTTACATAATCAACCCTGAATCGTTTTTCATGGATCCACTAAAGATAAAGATCACCGCTATTGTGAACTTGGAACGTCTCACCACTGGTGGTAGTCTGTCCTTTTATGCATGCTTGTTACCTCTAGGGGATGATGGCACAGGTTCCAGTTAAATCCAGGGCTCCCGTAATGCTGAGAAAAAGAAAAATATGTAAATTAGCCTGAGGCGCTCAGTCCCACATCACCTGAGCACCTCATGGCTGTGTTGCTCCTTAATTATGCATGCCCCCTGCCTGCTGAGTAACCTGCAGGCTGCACAAGGGACAAGTTCTTGGGCATGCGCAGAATTTCCAGACAGCTGGCTGACAGACATGATGCCAGGAGAAGAAGCTGATATTTCACCCAACAAGTGCTGTGCCTCAGAGGAGAGCTGGCTGACAGAGGAGTGGGCCACACAGAGGAGTGAATGCTAAGCAGGCGGGGGATGTGCACAATTCATGAATCTGGTGCACTCTGCACACCTCACAGGTAAACTGCAGACCATTCTATGCCTTCATGGCATTCCAGAAACTATTGGCCCACATTTATCAAAACTATGGGGTAGATTTATCAAGCTGAATAAAGCGACGGATGCAGGAACTCGGGCGCACAAGCTTCATGAATCACGCCGGACTTCATCCTCATCGGACCATCCGAATCAGGGATCGTGACAGGACCAGGCAAGTAAATCTGCCCCATTGGTCTGTCTGAAAGTCAGAATATTTCTAGTCCTGTCACGATCCCTGATTCGGACGGTCCGATGAGGATGAAGTCCGGCGTGATTCATGAAGCTTGTGCGCCCGAGTTCCTGCATCCGTCGCTTCCCCACTGTCACGGTTACACCCGCGATCCTCAGTACGGATTGAGGGTGTACCCGTGCCTGCTGCCGCGGTCCCCGCTCCCACAGCCCTCACTTACCTCTCCTGGCTCTGGCCTGCACTCTGGCTCCCAGCATGTAGGCCGCATGCTTCTTCCCTGCAGTCGTGAGCTCCCGACACTAGGGGGGGGCGCGCGCGGACTTCTCCCAGCCTTAAAGGGCCAGCTTTCTCCTTATTGGCTCTGGCATTCCCGGCTCGGCTATATAGCCTGGCGACTCCCAGCATCCCCTGCCGGATCTTCATGTCCTGTTACTGAAGAGAAAGCCCGCTGTGTTCCTGAGCGTTTCCAGACGCCTCCGTGTACTCTGTGGTTCCCGCGTTCCTGTGTAATCTGTGATTCCCGTGTTCCTGTGGTGTTTCCCGTGTTCCTGTGGTGATTCCTGTGTTCCTGAATCCTGCGAACGGTGCTGTTATCCTGTGGAGGTCCTGTTATCCTGTGGCGGTCCTGTTATCCTGTGGCGGTCCTGTTATCCTGTGGCGGTCCTGCAGTCTTGTGGCGGTCCTGCAGTCTTGTGGCGGTCCTGCAATCCTGTGGCGGTCCTGCAATCCTAGTGGTCTTCTGAGGTCCTGCCAGCCATCCTTCCGAGGTCCTGCCATCCCGAGGTCCTGCCATCCCGAGGTCCTGCCTGCCATCCCGTGGTCCTGCCTGCCTGCCATCCCGTGGTCTTTTAAAGTGCGACAAATAAGACTAGTCTGTATGTGCAGTTTGCCTGTGAAGTGTACAGGGTGTGCCTGATTCATGAATTATGGTGATTTTTTTTTTGTGAACTTTGTTTATGCACAATTTTGCTGCACGTCGGACAGAATTGTAGTCCTGCCTTCCCGTGGTCCCCTTGTCCCTACCTTGGCTGCCACCGCGGGCCTAGTTGCACCCACGGAGCGACCTGTTTACTCTCCGTCACAGCAAGACCATCCCGCTTTGCGGCGGGCTCTGGTGAAGATCAGTAGTTCACTTGGACTCCGCTCCCAGGTTGCGGCTAAGGTTGTTATCCCCCACGGTGGTCCTGGGAGTCCACAAGACTTTAGTCCTAAGGGACTATTCCCATAGACTGTGACACCAACCGAGGTTTGCCGGAGTTCACCTTCTTCTTCCCGGTGTAAGTGCGTGTCTTGTGACAAAATTCTGAATGTTACATCTTGCGCATTGTCCGAATCCGTCGGCTTGTCCGACAGCCACGCACCCAAGCATGCAAGCCGGCGCCAATGCGCCAAAATCCGATTGCAAATTCCCGTGGCAATTCGCTGCAAAACGTAAATTGACGGCAATGCGCTCCGCGGACCCTCAGTAAATGAGCCCCATTATGTGCAGTTTGCCTGTGGAGTGTGTAGAGTGGGCCACATTAATCATAACTGGCACGTGTCCACATTTAATAAAGTGTTTGCAGTTTTCTGTCTGACTTTGCACGAGAAAGAACATGCAAAGTGCAGCACATGTATTCATAAAGTGTCTGCGACAGTTTTGTGTCACGGCTGCACTGTGTTAGACAAGACAGAAAAATGTGCACCTAAAGGGGTGTGTTAGTGCTTAGATGGACGGTGCACCACAATTCTGTCCGACGTGCAGCAAAATTGTGTCTGCAGCATAAACAAAGTTCACAAAAAAAAAAATCACCATAATTCATGAATCACCCTGTACACTTCACAGGCAAACTGCACATACAGACTAGTCTTATTTGTCGCACTTCAAAAGATGGGTGCTAGGCAGGATTAATGTACCCATCCCAAATTAATCCAGAATAGAGAGCAATCCAAACACTCCTATAAATATGATGCCAAGTGGTAATTTTATTTACATGAAAACAATCAAAATTCAATTGACATTTCAGCCTGTCACAGGCAAACACTACAAGATATAAGATAATACACAGATGAAATAATGAATATGACTCGATATGAAAACATTTTTCTACAGTAATGAGTTCATATGCATAGAATAACAAGATAACCCAAATTTATTGCGTCCTTGCTTAGAGTTAGGATGACTTCCCCCTAACCTTAAATCAAACACCCTACAAAGAAGGGGAACTCATCGATTATATGATAAAATATATTATTTTTTATTTCATCAATTTAAAACAGAAACACACATTAAAGTAATTTTTACAAAAGTTAAAAAACAGATTTTTTTTTATTTAGAATAACAAGAGTAGCAAAATTACATGTTCAAAATCAATGTTGTATTAGTTGATAAAAGGAGACAGTAGCATCCAACAAGAAAAAGAAAAAGGTTCTACCTGGAGCTCCAAGGTACAGGCATGGGCTCAAATGTAGCACCTCCATACACTAACTGCTACATGGACACCTATGTGAATCAGTTTCTCTGCATCCCCCCTTTATTCAACACACCATGGTATACAAATGGTACATAGAGTACAACTAATAAGCTATTAGAGTTCCACCAGTACATGAATTCTATCTATCCAGAATTACAATTTACTTTACACCAGGACCATGATACCATAAGTTTCTTGGACACTATGGTCACAAGGAACCCAAAAGGCTACCTCACTATGGATCTCTTCCGTAAAGACACTGACCGCAATAGCCTCCTAAATTTCACTAGCTGTCATCCCCCTATGATAAAACAGGCGATCCGAGATCCCAATTTACAAGAGTGAGGCGCATGGTCAGTGACACTACGCTACAAACCTCCTGACTCCATGAGATAGCAGAAAGATTCAGGGAATGACGAGGATACACCTAGCAGGTCATTCACAACAACATGTCTATACGTGCCAACTGACCAGACTACATATAGTCCAATCCCAGAGTACCATTTGTACATAGGATCCCAGAGTACCATTTGTACATAGTAACCATCCAGTGTCCAACAAGATCCTATAAATTCTGAGGTGACACTGGTCGGTCCTCATAAGGGCCCTACCAGACATCCCAGAATTTCAAAATCCCATTTTACCTTGCTGCAAACGCCCCAAGAACTTTATGGTTTATCCTTATCAGAGCAGACATAGGCTCCAACACACGCAAATCACGACAAGAATTCTTGCGTACACCCAAGAAAGGTACATTCCCCTGCCTATCCTGTTCTCAATGTGCCAACTAGAGATGGTTGAAAATCGGTTCGACCATATTCGCCGAAATTTTTTTTAAAAATTTGATTCAACATGAATCGAATCATGACAAATCTCGTTAAAAAGAGGTATTTCCTGGCTGCAGAGAGCCTGTAGTGTGTTGTAGAACGTTGTGTCATGCTTAAATATGCATAGGGAATGTGGTTTGGTCTTCAAACCTGTGTTTTAGTATGACACGCACATGACTGCCGCCGCTCTTAGAATTGCTTCACTCTTCAATTTCATGTGCACTTACAGAGGCCAACTTCACCAAATAAGCAGGAACGCAGCCTGACAAAGTAATGTCTGTGCCAGCTCGAAAGGACTGAGCTGAGGGCCAAGATCCCACTATAACATCAAAGAGTGCACTCTTTTTACACTGACATCAGATGATTCCATAGATTACGACAGAACCTGGTCTGTTAAATGCGGATACATGTAGAAACCCCCCAAAAGAGTGCAGAGGGTGTCGGCAGTAATTCTGCATTGACGTCACTGAACATTTTTCCCTTCATTTCATCCGTTAGTGTCCGCTTTCAATCGGTCATTAATCCATCATCAGTATTGCTAAAGCCAAAAACAAACAGGAGTGGATCCAAAACAGAGGTGACCAGTAAATGAGATATTTGCATGTCCTCTGTGCTCTGTATCCACTCCTGCTTTTGGCTATCAATCCTCAGGCTTTTTTGCATTCCTTCTGACAGATGAAATGAAGGGAAAAACGGCCACAGATCAAGTTTGGCTGCCCAGTAGTCCATGGGATCCTCTACCTGGGGTGGTAAAGTGCTGTCCAAGTAGGCCACCCCCTGCTGGTGCAGGGTCTGCTCCATGTCCTGCTGCTGCTGGTGGAGGCTACCCTCCTCACTAGGTGGGTGAAGGAAGTTGTTCATTAAGGACTCCAGACTTCAGCTGCTGCTGATAGAGCTGCTACTGCTCCTAACCCCCCATCTCACCACAGCAGCAATGGCAGTAGTACGTGAGTGATCCCTGCCAGGAATCCCTCGGTCAGACCTGACAGAGGATGGACAATATTTCTCTATAGTACGCCAGTTGTTCTCCCTCTCGACAGCTGGAAAAAAGTCACCCATTTTTGACAGGTAGCGAGGGTACAAGAGGGTGGAGAGCTAAAAGTCATCCCTATGCCGCATGTTAACTATTCGTCTGTCACAAGTTAAGCAAAGCAGCATGCTGCGGGCCATCTGCGCAAGTGACTCTGAGGGACTCCTGGCCTCCATCTCCACTGTATACTGCCATGGTGCTTCTGAGTCATCTGCCTCGTCTTCTACCTCCTCCGGATGCTCATGTTCCTCCTGAGTGGAAAAACCACTGATTTCACCAAACTGCATGTGCTCCAAATTCCTCCTCCTCCAGTTCACCCCCACCCGGACTCATGTGGGAATGAGATGTAGTCTCCACTTCTCCAGTGCCCTGACCAGACAGATTTCCAGGACATGAAGCAGTGGAATGACGTTATTCATCCCACAGTCCTGGCGACTGAAAAATAACGTGACCTCTTCAAAGGGCCTGAGCAAACGGCAGGTATCACGCATGAGCTGCCAGTGGCAGTTACACAGGGGAGTACTCCAGTCTGCTTGCATCATCAAAAAATCATTAATGGCTTTTCCCTGTTCATACAGGGGGTCTAACGTATCGAGGCTGGAATTCCAATGGGTGGAAACATCGCATATGAGACTATGTCGAGGGAGGCTGCGCTGCAACTCGAGGAGGGTGTGCTTGGCTTTGTAAGAATGTCTGAAGTGCATGCACAGTTTCCTGGCCATTTTAGGAATGTCTTACGGATGGGTGGAAGAATTGAGAAACCTGTTGACAACCAGATTGAACATGTGCGCCATGTGGGGAGCTCTCCACCTCGGTTCGCACACGCCATAAGTTCTCTGAAGGGTGCAGAGTCCACGACTTGGAAAGGGAGGGACTGCAGTACCAACAACTTGGACAAGAGCACGGTCATCTTCTGCACCTCAGGATGGATGGACGCATACAATGGTCTCTTTGTAATCGCCTCTTTCAACTACTGCTGGCTCCATGCGTAGCGAGAAGCAGGAGCATCTGTTGATGAAGGGCTGTGTTGCCAATGTTAGCTCCCTGGACACGCTTCACTTTCTGCACGTAGATTCTACATATACACACGCTCAGCTCCTCTGGTGTCTTATCAAAAAACTGCTGCTGCCTCGCAGACCCCCTTTACCACTGCTTGCTTGGACCTCTGAAGCGGGGTTTGACTCTCGTCCTCGCACTGCTGCCACCCTGCTGACTCACAGCCACAGTAGCGACTTGCTGCCTGCTCCGCAAGCTGACTCTCTTCACCTGACGATGATGAATCCCTTTCTACACCCGGCTCCCAAGTGTGATCGGCTACATCATCGTCAATTTGTGTTTCCCTGTCACTGCTATTTTCCTCAACGGTGTCAGTATGCACAGCCTGCCTACTGCACGAAGCAGCAGATGTCTGCCCCACCTCTTCAATGCTCAGCAGCTGCTGACTGTCCTCAAACACTTTCTCATCGTTGTATAGTGGCACTGAGCCCAGACCACCTAGTAGCTCTCTTGCTGAGGGAAATGAACAGGACAGAGGATGGTTGAAGACAGGTGAGGGCCACTGACCTGCTCCTGGGCCATGCCAACTAATTGTTGTATCTAACAAACCCACAGACACTTGGCTGGGGTTGTCAGATGTTATATTTGAGGAATTGGGTGACCTAGTCAATCAATCAACAACCTTTGGGTTGTTGATCAATACACTGCTGCTAGATGACAACGGCAGTTCTGGCCTCACAGAGCCACCCCTGCTGCTACATCCCCTTACTGTGCTGCAACCTCTGCCTGCTCCACCTGTCACCTTTCTGTCTGGCAAAGTGGTTAATCAACTACGTGGATTTGACACGTATATCTTGCTCTCAACTTCAGCAACACAAATGTATGGGAATTTGCGTTATACAGATACCCCACAACGGACACCCTGTAATTGGAGCGAAAATCACTCTATAAACTATGTGGATTTGACACGTATTTCTTGCTCTCAACTTTAGCAACACAAAAGTATTGGTATTTGCGTTATACAGATACCCCACAATGGACACCCTGTAATTGGAGCGAAAATCACTCTATAAACTATGTGGATTTGACACATATTTCTTGCTCTCAACTTTAGCAACACAAAAAAGTCTGGACATTTGCGTTATACAGTAACCCCACAATGGACACAACCTGGGAGAGGAGCAGATATGTGGATATTAAACAGATTTCTTCCTAGTGGCTTCAGTAACAAAAAAGAACTGCTATTTGGGGTATACAGATCCCCCTAAACGCACACCTGTAGATGTTCTGTGTTGTTCTGTTGAAGTGCCCGGGACTTCTGACCCCATATAGGTGACCCCCAGTAATTATTCCCCTCATGTCCCTGGTTTTACGGCCAGTCCTGGGATACGCACAGACACGGCAGGGCTCGGACCAGTGGACTATTTTAAGTTTTCTTTTAGTGAGGACCTAGTTGGTCTGATGGTGTCCCAGACCAATCTCTAAGCTGCACAATATATTGCCCAGAACTCCACTTCTTTTTATTTGCATTCCCACAGGTGGACCCCTGTGCAGCAGAGATGTAGAAGTATTGAGGCATAGAACTTCTTATGGGACTTGACAAAAAGCCCGCTATCAGGGACTATTGGAGCACAGACATACTGTACCACACCCCGATGTTCCACATGGCAATGAGTAGGATGCGCTTTGAAGCCATACACAGGTTTTTGCATTTTGCCAATCATTTTCAGTGCGCATCCAGAGATGACCCAAGTTATTATAGTCTAATATGGGCTGGACCTTATACAACCTATCTGAGTGGCCGATATACTACAAAGAGGCACATATCAGTGGACGATTCCCTGGTACATTTCAAAGGGAGACTTCAGTTCCGCCAGTACCTGCCCAATAAGAAGGCAAGGTATGGCATGAAGATGTATAAGCTATGTGAGAGTGCATCAGGGTACACTTTTAGGTTCAGGATATATGAAGGGAAGGACTCTAGAATAGTACCCCCTGAATCCCCCCCCCCCCCTTCCTGGGAATTGCTGGAAAAATAGTTTGGGATTTGGTGCACCCACTATTGGACCAGGGCAACCACCTCTACCTGGACAATTTTTATACGAGCACTACCCTGTTCAAGTGCCTGGCATCCAAACAAACCGCGACATGTGGCACTGTTAGAAGGAATCATAGAGGTCTCCCTAAGTCACTGCTAAGGGAAAATCTCAGAAGGCACAAGAGCAGAGCACTAAGCAGCCACTCAGTATTGTGTGTTAGGTACAAGGACAAGAGGGATTTCCTTGTACTAACAACAATACATGGGCACACCACCACCCCTGCCCCTGTACGAGGTACCAGTGCAGAAGCCCCCAAGCCGGACTGTATTTTGGATTATAATAGGTACATGGGAGGGGTGGATTTGTTGGACCAGGTACTTCAGCCATATAACGGCAATCGGAAGTCGAGGGTGTGGTACAAGAAGCTGGCAGCGCACATCCTGCAGATGGCACTGTATAATGCTTACACTGATGTGCAGGCCAGAGGGGAACTTTCCTGGAATTTCAAGAGGTGGTAGTCGAGCAGTTGATTTTTAGAGACCAGGAAGTGGGGAGTGCTAGTACGCCAGGAAGCAAGTCCACACGGATTCTACCAGGGCAGCACTTTCCAGGAGAAGTTCCCCAAACTGCCAGCAAGGGAAGGACGTAGAAGAGGTGCAGGGTTTGTTCCAAAAGGGGCATAAAAAAAACAAACCATATACCAGTGTAACACATGCCCTGAGAAACCAGGGTTATGCATGAAGTAGTGTTTATAAGGCCTATCTAGAACAAAAAAAGCCAATTTACTCGACTTATATGTGAAAATACATCTTTATTGAAATGACACATGTTCGACAAACATTTAAAAATTGCTGGCAGGTTTAAGAGAAACAAGGACACTACAAAAATGTTCAAAATTACAACCAGATAGTCCAGGGTGATGCATGGGGATATTTAGAAAACAACAGTAAATGTATAAGACATCAAAGACAGCTTAAAAAGTGCATGGTGCATGTGAGGACAGATGTCTGGGATACTACAATTGTAGTTAAACCAAAAAAGTATCCGGTGCTATGAAAGTGCACGGATAGTACGATTACCGGATATCGTCCACTGATATTGCACTATTTAGTATGCTACTTGTGAACAGAAGCGCATGTTCAAGTCTAATCCTGTAGCATAGTGGTATACCATAACATATTGCACATGCCCATTATCATTACTACATGTCTAAATACGTAGTACAAAAGAAAGTATATTGCACATACCCATGGTAAATTGTCCACCCGCGTCTGGTGTAAGAAAGTCCCCCTGAAGTAGTGTTTCCAGATTTACCACACGTCCCTGGATATATAATTGTACTCTGATGCACACAGCTCACACAGCTTATACATCATGCTGCATGCCGAGCCTTCCCTGCTGAGCTCTGCCATGTGCCCAGCCTGTAGAGTATTGCCACATATGGGATATTGCCGTACCCGGGAGACCCTGTATCATGATTTTTGGAGTGTTTGTCTCCCGTGGCAGGAGCTGGGCACATGATGACATAATGGATAATTTGTACTATGCACTATACATTATGCATCATCCTTGGGGTCCACCTGTGGGGTTAAAATGCTCACTACACCCCTCTATTTATTCATGGAGGGATGTAGTTTTGAGCATCTACCTTGCCGATATATCAGGAGGTCTTTGAATTCCTGAGATTCCCTGTATACCACCCATGGTTGCCACAGTTTCAGGAATTTCTCAGTAGTACCCTGAGAATCAGCCATGGATTCCTCCATTCTATATATGTGTAGGATTTCCTGGATCCAGTCTGAGATGGATGGAGGAGTAACAGAGCGCCATCTGCGGGGGATGACTGTCAGGCTGCTATTAGGAAGAATCTCAAGAGATTGCTTTTTTGCATCCGTATAGCACCTGGAAGGATAGAGAGCAGGGCTACCTCTGGTGTTTTGGGGGGTATCATGCCTGTCACTTTGGAGGCCACTTCGAACACCTCGTTCCAAAAACAGGTTAGCTTTTGGTATGTCCACCAAATATGGACCATATCGCCTCCGTCTACTCCACACCTCCAACACGTGTCCTGAACTGAGGGGTAGATCAAGTGCAGCAGCGTTGGGACTCTATACCATCTAGAGAGGATTTTGTAATTCCTCTCTCGAGCTGTACATGCAATTGAGAGTTTGTGGGAGAACAAGAAAGCTTTATCCCAGTCCTCGGGTGTTAAAGAGACCTTCAAATCTCTAGCCCATTTATCCAGAAAGGGCGGAGGTGAATTATATGTTTCCTTTATAAGGAGACCATGGGGCAGATTTACTTACCCGGTCCACTCGCGATCCAGCGCCGCTTTCTCTGCGGAGGATTCAGGTTCTGCCGGGATTCACTAAGGTAGTTCCGCCGACGTCCACAGGGTGTCGCTGCTGCGCTGAAGTTCATCGGAATGCACTGGAGTTCACCGTCCTATCGTGGGTGCAGGTAAGTGCGTGTCAAGCTACACTTTTTTTTTTTAAATGCAGCGGTTTTTCCAAATCCGTTGGGTTTTCGTACGGCCACGCCCCCGATTTCCGTCACGTGCATGCCGGCGCTGATGAACCACAATCACATCGGGTGCGCCCAAATCCCGGGGCAATTCAGGGAAAATCATCACAAAGCGGAAATTTTCGGATAACCCGTCGGAAAAACGCAATTTGGGCCCTTGGTAAATGACCCCCCATAAGTCTGAGAGATGCAATGCAAACAGAGACTCAAAAGGTGTGAGTACGGAATTAAAGTTGGCTGTGGCCCCTGGTTGTTTGAGGAAAGCTCTGAACTGTGTCATTTCCAACCAGGAAAGTTTAGATGAGGTAGCTTAGGCTAACATCTCAGTGTGGGATGGGATTGGGGCCTCCCCCATGATGTCATGCATGCGCAAGTCTTCATGATTTGAGCGACCTAATTACATGGTTCTCGAGAAGGCCGGTTGGAAGTCCGGATTATAAAAAAGTGGCGTGAGGGGGCTAAACGGGCGGGAGAGAACTCTCCGCTGAATCAGGGATCTCCACTGTCTCAGGGTGTGGGCGAGAAACAATGTGCACGGTTCTATCTCCACGTGCTGGGAAGATACTCATGGTAGGGCGCATATAGGGATCGAGGAGCTATACTGTTCCAATATTACCCATTGCTTGGTGTGCAGGTGATAGTGCCAGTCTATTAACCGTATTAAAACAGAGGCCTGGTGGTAGATTTTGAGGTCGTGTAAACCCACCCCTTCCGCTGATTTTGGTTGTATCAGGGTCTGCCATCCAATCCGTGGGCGAGTAAACCCCATATGAATCGCAGGATTATTGAGCGGAGGGACCTGAAGAACAAAGTCGGTTTGGCTATCGGGGCACCCTGAAAGGTATAAAGAAATCGTGGCAAGATATCCAGGTCTTGAAGTATCTATCTTTAATCACTGGGAAGTGGCCGGTTTTGAAATGTGTCTCCTGCAAGAATAAGATTTTTACACATTGTCTGTACATACCATAAAGAATTTGTGATCTTTTTTGAGGGACATTTAGCCCTCTTGCATTCAGGGATCCGAATTTCACTGTCTCCATTAGTGGGACACTGGCAGAGCGCTGTGTTGCGCGTGGAGTGGCTCAAGATAGGACAAGGGGGTATGGAATTCTGGAGAGAACACTAGGAGAGAACACAAGGAGAAACAAACACAAACGGCTGACCAAACTAAAGGGCTAGGGTCAGGGAAGAACGAAAAACTAACAAAGTATAAACAAATACGTTACATGGGTTACGTGGGTAGACCTGCTAGCCACGGAATCCCCGGTCGGTAGTAAACCAACTGTGGAAAGCGAGGCCACCCACCTCTCTACAGCCTGAGATGATGCATCATGAAGAGACATTTTTGAAAGCATCCAGCATCATAAGGGAATAGGGAAAAGTGGGGGGCGGGGAGTGTAAGGACAGAGAATACAATGGAGCAAAGGCCAGAACCCATATTACAGACCCCACCAGTTACTTAACAACAATTGTAAACATCTATAGTAAAGGTATCTGTCATAGTTTGGGTTCTTCATACACTTCCCAGGGCCCCTCCCGCACACCTGGACCCGCGGGTCCCTCCCTGATTTGGAGGAGCATCTGCGCACCAAAGCGTGCCAGAGCAGCCCGGTCAGCGCACCACATACAATGTAACATTATTGATCTGGTGGAAGAGGAGGCGGTTGAAGTTCTGGTCTGCGATTCATGCGTACCCTCCCTTGTCCAGGGCCACGGCGTGCTCGCCCTCTAGGGGGGCCACCAAGAGGAAGGGGGGCACCCCGTTGCATCGGTAAGGGAAGTGCAGGCCATTCCGTTATAGCAAGGAAGCTCAACTCCGCCGCCACAGTTGGGATCTCACTGGGATGGTAGAGAACAAATCTTTTATCTGCCCATGGTATCTGAAGATGGAACGGAAATCCCCATGAGTATGGAATGTTTCGTTGTTGTAGTACAGTGAGCAACGGTTTGAGGGATTTTCTCTTTTGCAAGGTCAGTCTGGAGAGATCAGGTAGTAACTGTAGTCGTGCTCCTCCATGTATAATGTCACCCGCTAGACGAGCCTTGGACATAATAGCGTCTTTCAGCTCGTAGCGGTGTACCCTGCAGGGTTGTTCTTTTGGTGAGGGACGAGCTTGTAGAGAGCGGTGGGCCCTATCCAACTCCAGTGGTGAACCTGCAGGGACCTCTAAGACCGAGTTAAATATTTGGCATAAGGTTTCATGTAGTTGAGGAGCTTCCACCGACTCGGGCAATCCACGGATCCTAATATTATTGCGGCATCCCCTGTTCTCTGCATCATCCAGTTGATCTGCCAAGCATTGCAATTGGTAGGCATGGGTAGAGGGAGTGACATCAGGAGCATCCAGGCAGTCGTTAACTACTTGCTGGGCTTCTATTGTGGTTGTTCGGACTGCTAGTTGGTGGACCTCCTCTCAAACACCATTCAATTCAATAGTATAAGATTGTCCCAGTCTTGCCACATAACTCTCCATGTCATCTCTAGTAGGTATAGTGCGAAGATAAGAGCTCAAAGCACGTAGCTCAGCAAGGGCGCCCAAGTCCTGTGAAAATGGTACATGTTGTGAATCTGGAGAACCTCCTGGGGAGAAGGCCGGGCAAGTGGCTTGGCTTGCAGCACGGGCAGTGAGGCTAGCGTCTAAGTCTTGAGACTGATAGGGGTCAGGGGACATGGGATGTGGAGTTGGAGAGTAGGCTGATGGGGTGACAGGCCATTCCTCCCCTTGTTCGGGCCACAGTACAGGGGACTGAGGGGCAGACAACAGCCCCTTCTTCTGGTCGCACTCCTGTGATTCTTGTCTCTGACACGCTCCCCCTTGCCAGGAACCCATTCCCCCGAGTTTTGTCATGTTCCCTGTTGGTGTGTTGCATGGGGAATCTTCGCCTCGGGGGCCTATAGCTGCTGGTGCCGGGCAAGCCCCTTTGCTGATCCGTATTCCCCTCTCTGGGGTCAGGGGGAGAGGAGACAGTACCTTGGAGGAGGCAGGAAGCGCCTCCAGGCAGCCCGATGTCAGTTTTTTTTTCTGCCTGCCCGCTGCACTATGCGGACCTGCTGTCCCAGGGGCCGGGTGTATCTCCGCGGTCACTAGGTGGGTCCTGGGCGGTGGAGTTACCCTCTCTCGGCCGGGTGGCAGCGCCGCGTGTGCCTCCTCGCTGACGATCCCCCCGGCAGTCGCCATCTTGGCTGCATGGCGTTGCGGGGAAGGTAGGGGAGAAGCAGGCCCCACCACTTCTGCCTGCTGTATCGGGGGAGCCAGACCGCTTACCGGAGCTGCGGCTGACCTATCTCCTCTTGCCTCTCGGGCTGGTGAAAGAGCGGCCGCCATTTTGGTCGGGCGGGAGCAGGGCGCGTGGGACCCAGCGCTGGTCAGATACTTGCCAATTCCCCGTGTCAACGGTCTTCCCGCTGGTACTGAAGGGGTCTTGGCTGACACCTTACTTCTGGCACCCATCTGGGGATGAGGATGACGCTGGATGGCTTGGCGTTGAGGTTGCAAAACGAGGTGGGTGCAGGAGCTTCTTCAGTGTGCTGCCATTTCTTTCCACAGCCAGGCCACGCCCCCCCAAATGCCTTGATTTTTGAGGTGCTTATCCACAGTGGAATGAGTTGGGCTGATTTCATTTGTCACTACAATGACACATTTGAGAAAACATTGCAATTTTTACGCTGACCCATTCACTTTGTATTACATTTGGGCCAGCATCTCGGGGGTTAAAATGCTCATAAAACTCTAGATTAATACATTTAGGGGTGCCCTTTCCTAAAATGGGGTAGCTGCTCAGGGGTTTCTATTGCACTGGTACCTCAGGGGTACCCCAACATCAGTCTAGTGAAAATTTCCCTCCTACCCTTCTCAGCCCTGCCGTGTGCCCAGCCTGTCAATTATTGGCACATGTGTGATATTGCTGTACTCGGGACAACCCACAGAATGATTTTTGGGGTGTTTGGCATTAAAATTACATTTTTGTGATAAAAACTAATTTTTTATTCTGCACCATTTACTTTGCATTAGATTTTGGCCAGCATGTTGGGAGTTAAAATGCTCACCACAACCCCAGATAAATTCTTTGAGGGGTCCAGTTTCCAAAATGATAACATCTTTGGGGGTTTTCTATTGTACTGTTACTTCATGGGCTCTTCAATTACACTGTGGCACCACAAAACATTTGCAGCCAAATTGGCCTTCCAAAAACGCAATAGTACGAACTCTGTTCTGGACATCGCTGTGTGACAAAGCAGCAGTAGACATCCACATGTCTGATATTTCCATACTCGGAAGAAGCAGGGAAAACATTTTGGGATGTATATTTACCTCAAATGTGTCCATTTAGGGCTAAATGAGAAAAATTGTAATAAAAAATTGAAATTTCCAAATTTCAAATGCATTTTGTTTGCTTCCGTAAAAATAATTAAAGGGTTAAAAGACTTCTTAAATGCTCATTTGAATAGGTTGAGATTTTAAGTTCATAAAATGGTGTTACTTGTTGGGGGTATATGGTACAAAAGCCTTTATAGGGCACTTCCAAACTGAATTGATCACTAAAAATTTAGCATTTTTCAAATTTTCAAGAAAATCTGAGAAGTCGCTTCTAAAACTTCAAACGTTGTCACATCTGTAAAAAAATGGAAACGTAAAACAAATAATGTAAATAAAAAGAAGACCAATGGCAAAATGATTCTACCAGACTTTTTGTCTAAAAAGTATAACATTTGAAACTTTGAAAATTTTAATTTTTAAAAAGTTTTTCAAAATTTTTTAACTTTTACCCCGCCAAAAAGGAACAGATGACCGAAATGACTCTACTAACATAAACTACAATGTCTAAAGAGAAAACATTCTCAAAATCACAGGGATATCTTAAAGCGTTGAAAAGTTATTACAAGAAAAACCACTGGTCTAAAAAAAGGACCGAGCCTTAATGTACAAACAGGCTGCGTCCTTAATGGGTTAAACTCCACTTATGTTCACAAGCAACTTAGAAACACAAGCCAAAATGAGCAAGCTCAAAACAGCTTGATGAATAAAAAAATAAAAAAAGATATATATTAACCAGAGACTCTAATGCTTTATTGCCTCTTAAAACTGGGCATGTGTCATCTGTGTTATACCCCAAATGCCATGTCAAATACAAAGGTTATGGCTCTCAAAATAAGGCAATACAAAAAAATTATTTTGACAAAGACAAAACTATATAAATTTGGTATTTCGGTTACCGTAACAAGCCAAATAGTAAAACGATCCTATGCTCATAATAACGTACTTAATACCCAAATTATAAATAAAGTCTCAAGACAAGTATTTAATGGAAGACAATGGCCGCAATGTTTAATTATTGGATAACCAAAACATTTACATATTAATAAATAATCTTTCATAGTAAATGTTATATAATTTAAACTTCCAAATTTAAAATACTAAAACATTTTATCATATATACAGTACAACATAGATCCATGTGAATATTAATTATTCTTAATCCTGGAATACCCCTTTAAGGTATTAAAAATGCCTTGAGCAGTCACTTGCCCTCTTTAAAGATTGCAATCATTCAGATTTATTTATATTAGTGTACCAGTTTTCTGGGGCAAAAAGGGTGGTACCGCTTCCTTTCAAAGGCAATAAAGATCCTTTTGAAGCTGTAGTTTTAGATATGTCCACAAGGTGTCACTGTGTTTTTCATTTTATAAATCCATATGAGTAAATGTATACAGTAGTATAAACCTATTTCTTTTTATAGTTTCAACCCAGTAGCAACCAAGCACTATAAATGTATGTCACGTCACGTCACCTCATCTCAGTGAGGTGTGAGACACTTTATAAGCCACCCAGAAATATCCTTCCTGTTTCTAAGCCATCTGATTGAATTCCTTCATGACCCTTGTGCACCAATAAATTCATTTGCATAGGATAAAAATATATTTTTCTATAAAGTGAGAGACCACTGTCAAACGAGAAAGGTCTGTCTAGAAAGAGTATAAAATGCTATTTTAGTGTAAATTAACAGTAAAACCACTGCTTCTACAATCTGACACGAGCAGGTCTGGTTTCTCACTGTGATAGGCAGTCTAGGGATATCATTGGAATGACAGAAGTGATATGATAGCGTATGCAGCCAGACACCACCTCGTAGATAGTGTATACAGCTAGACACCCCCTCATAGATAGTGTGTACATCAAGACATTTCTTCATAGATAGTATATACAGCCAGACATTTCTTCATAGATAGTATATATAGCCAGAGCCCCCTCATAGATAGTATATGCAGCTAGAGCCCTCCATAGG
Source organism: Engystomops pustulosus (assembly GCA_019512145.1). Taxonomy (NCBI): domain Eukaryota; kingdom Metazoa; phylum Chordata; class Amphibia; order Anura; family Leptodactylidae; genus Engystomops; species Engystomops pustulosus. Next base: position 151,701,599 of record CM033643.1, read on the forward strand.
TAGTATAGACAAGCAGGACCCCCATAGATAGTACATACAAGGAGGATCCCCCATATGTAGTATACACAGGAAATAACCCCCATAGGTAAGTGATAAATCTTCAAATGTAGTATAGCCCTTGCAAAAAATTAAAATCACCTTCACCTCCCTGCCTCACCATCTCTCCTCCTCTACTCTTGCTTTCACCTGGCAGCTACGTCGTCTGTGTCATGTAGAGTGGTACAGGTTTCTGCTCTGCCTGTCAATTACATCATGTAATTGATTTTTCTCTTAGTACGGACTTGCCAGCATTTGACAAATCTGTACTACTGGCAATTCGCCACCTCAGGGTTCTGCAGTCTGCCGCCTGAGGCTGGATTTTCTGCTCGCCTCATGGCAGATGTGGCCCTGATTGTAGCCTGTAAGGAGATGCACAGTATAAACTTTGAGTCAGTTTCCCTATTTGTCGTCATTAGACAGAGGCTAGATATCAGTTCTAGCATTAGGATTAAGCTTATTCTTAAAATTAAGCTGCATCACATGGGACATCAATAGAAACTGTGATACCCAGAGGCATGTACAACTCATGGGGCCCCATAGCAAGTCTGGTCGGTTCCTCCTAAAAAAAATGTTTATATAGTTCCCCCTCATGTACACATATACCGTATATACAATAGCTTGTAGCAGGTCCCTACTCTTGGTAGTTGATGTTAGAATTCTTGCCTTTATTCGGAATTATTACCCTGTTTCGATAATCATATTAGGCAAAGCACACCCCAGGATGTAGAAAGAATATGTAGCATTGCAGAACTGACTCTATCCACACAAAGCTGTTTTTACCAGAATAACACAAGTAAATATTAAAACTTTGTTTGACAATGAGTTAGTTATTTATTTATATTTTTTTCTGATGATGATTGGGAATCAGCACTTTTGTGCATCGGCATAGATTTCCAATGACCATAAAATATAGTCACCTAATACTTTAATGCCAATAAATAGAAGTAGATTCAGCTCATATCCTTATCTCTCTAAAATACTTAACAAAAAAGTGTGAAACAACTGAAAATATGTCTTATGCTCACCTATATTGTAGCCTCTTCCCCTCTTGGTTATTAAAAAAAAAACATTACTCACCTTTTCAACGTTCCCGACAGTCAAGTTTCCTCCTCTCTCCAGGGCTCCAAGATGATTAGAAAATGGGGGTGCGGCCAGTCATCTCGGAGCCCCGGGGAGAGGAGGAAGCAGGACTGAGATGAAAAGGTGAGGTATTAAATGAGGACCGAGAGGCAAAATATTTTGAGGAATGATTCCCAGGGACACCAGGGGCAGAATTATGTATTTTAGTTTTTTTTGCTCAGAATGACAGTTACACTTTAAACAATAAAAAAATAAAGCAATGAAATTTTTAAAAAGAAAAGAAAAAGATATCTGTTATACCATCTAGTACTGCCATCTAGGTTCTTGCCAAGAAGAAACTTGGGAGAGGGTTGTTGAGGCAGCCACAACTTGCCATGGAGCGAATAAACTGAGGAAATTAAACCTCAGTTAAAAACTGGAAACATGATTGAGGCATTCATAGCTTTCTGTGCAGAGAAATGGTTGCTACAATAAGGAAGAGTCCCTGAGGAAATATGGATTATGTATATATGTGAGGTGGAGTGGATTGTTAAATGTATGAATATAGAGAGCTAGGGATCAAAGTGTAAATGTGCATAAAGGGCATAACAGAACTAAATCAGTAAAATAACATAATATAAGTTATGCAAAAGATTAGAAAGAGTGTTTGCAGTAAAATTAAGAGACAGAGCATTAGCTGCTTCCTTGAATATCACGTGATGATGTACCTGGAGGTCAAAAGGAAAGTAAAACACCCACAATATATAAAACACAGACAATATATAGCTTTGCAAGCAAAAATCTAAAAGTTTTGGCTTGTAGAAGTTGAAGAGTGAAAAATGGAAACACAAAAAAACTATGGTCTTGAGGAGTTAAAGGAGACTATCCTGTAGAACTTGATTAAAGAATGATCATGGAATCCCACAACTAAGCGTTAGCTTGCTTGGGACAAGTTAGTGGGGCTTGACATTCAGGGATGAGACAATGAGAGGTGTCACATCATGGTTTGTTTTGCTTATTTGTGTTTTATTTTACTGTAAGACCTTTCTTGTTCTATCTACATCACCCCCCAAACATTGCAAGATTAAGCTACAACCCATAAGCTACATACAGCCACCTCATCCCCAGTAACACAGCTACATACAGCCGCCTCTCCCCCAGTTACACAGCTACCTACAGCCGCCTCGCTCCCAGTAACACAGCTACCTACAGCCGCCTCGCCCCCAGTAACACTGCTATATGCAGCCGCCTTGCACCCAGTAACACAGCTACATACAGCCGCTTCGCCCCCTAGTAACACAGATACATACAGTCGACTTGCCCCCAGTAACACTGCTACATACAGCCACCTCACCCCCAGTAACACAGCTACATACAGCCACCTCGCCCCCAGTAACACAGCTACATACAGCCGCCTCGCCCCCTGTAACACAGCTACATAAAGCCGACTTGCCCCCAGTAAAACAGCTACATACAGCCGCCTCGGGCCCCAGTAACACAGATACATACAGCCGACTTGCCCCCAGTAACACAGCTACATACAGCCGCCTCGCCCCCAGTAACACAGCTACATACAGCCACCTCGCCCCCAGTAACACAGCTACATACAGCCGCCTCGCCCCCTGTAACACAGCTACATAAAGCCGCCTCGCCCCCTGTAACACAGCTACATACGGCCACCTCGGCCCCCAGTAACACAGATACATACAGCCGACTTGTCCCCAGTAACACAGATACATGCAGCCGCCTCACCCCCAGTAACACAGCTACATAGAGCCACCTCGCCTCTAGTAACACAGCTACATGCAGCCGACTCGCCCTCAGTAACACAGCTACATACAGCCGCCTTACCCCCAGTGACACTGCTACATCGCGAAAGCGGGGGTAGGGGCGGCGATCGTGGGGGGACACTTCCACTCTACACAGGTCGCGCAATGACATCAATTGCGCGACTTGTGTAGCTGAATGTAACATACAGGTGCAGAAGCAGCGGTCACTGGGGGAATTGCTAAGTCCTCCCTTGGTAGGAGGGATTGATGCTCTGCAGCCAGCTTTCACAGTCACAGCTGACTGTGTTCTAGGATGAGAGCGGCTGGCCATAAGTGCACCTCGCGCCCTGGGAGCCCTGCCTATAATCCGGCCCGGTCTGAACCATCAAAACAGTGTTAAATGGAACCCCACCTCCCTTTCCCTCCTGACCCGATTTCCATATCCTACAAGGTCTTTCAAACTATTGTTTGTTTTCTTGAGCCTAGCACAGGGTTTTGATTTATACTATAGAAAAAAAAACAGTAAACTCCTTTAACCACTTCCCGCCAAGGTCGTTTTTAATTTTTGCGTTTTCGTTTTTCACTCCCACAAAAAAAATGAGGGCTTTTTTTCTGCGTAACAAACTGCACTTCTTAGTGATGGTATTAAATATTCCATGTTATGTACTGGGAAGTGGGGAAAAAAATAAAAATGCTGTGAAATTGCAGTGATATTGCGCTGTTTTCTTGTGGGGTTGGATTTTATTGATTTTACTGTGCACCACAAATGACATGTCTACTTTATTCTTTGGGTCAGTACGATCACGGGGATACCACATTTGTGTAGTTTTATAATTTTTTCATACATTTACAAGAATTAAAACCTCTTGCACAATATTTTTTTTTTAAATTTTGCCATCTTCTAGCCCTAATAACTTTTTCATACTTCGGTGTACGGAGCTGCAACTTGTTTTGTTTTCAATGCTACCATTTTTAGGACTGTACAACCTTTTGATAACTTTTTATTGCATTTTTTATATCTTTCCAAATTGCAAAAAATGTGCCAATTTTGATTCCTGGCGTAATTTTCCATTACGGGGGTTAAACAAAGTGAAAAACCGTTATTATATTTTGATAGATCGGGCATTTTCAGATGCGGCGAAACCTAATGGGGGTCATTTACTAAGGGCCCGATTCGCGTTTTCCCAACGTGTTACCTGAATATTTCCGATTTGCGCCGATTTCCCCTGAATTGCCCCGGGATTTTGGCGCATGCGATCGGATTGTGGCGCATCAGCGCTGGCATGCATGCGACGGAAATCGGGCGACATGGCCGAACGAAAACCCGACGGATTCGGAAAAACCGCCGCATTTTTTTTAAAAAATGTGTCGCGGAGCTTGCACTTACCTTCACTAGGAATAGGCCGGTGAACTTGAGTGCGTTCCGATGGTGGACGTCGGAGGAACTGCCTTAATGAATCCCGGCCGGATCCGAATCCACCGCAGAGAACGCGCCGCTGGTTCGCGAATGGACCGGGTAAGTAAATATGCCCCAATGTGTTTTTTCATGTTTATTTACATCAGTTCTAGGGAAAGGGGCTGATTTGAATTTGTAAGTTTTTTTAATATAATTTATTTTTTAACTTTTTTTTATTTTTACTATTTTTCAGTCCCCTAGGGTACTTTAACCCTAGGTTGTCTGATTGAGCCTACCATATACTGCATACTACATTATGGCAGTAAATGGAGATTTTCCTCCTCATTCATTACAATGTGCTAATCACACATTGTAATCAATGGGTTAAAATGAGACACCCTTGGGTCTTTGAAGACCTGAGGCTGTCATGGCAAACGACTGCCACCCTCGATGATGTCACAGGATGTCACAGAGTGCAACGATCTTCGCCAAGATGGCTGCGCCCGTATGCACCACCATCTTCTTGAAGCCGCCAGCAGCTTTACCGGCTGTGATGGATGTGTTTACAACCGCTTTACTGGTACCGCGTTACCGGTGTTACTAGTAAGTGTTTGCTGCAATAATGTGCAATAGATAAATATGCTTCCTAATATGATGCTGCTTTTTACCTAAATGAAAGCTGCCTGTAGGGGAGTAATGGAATAAATTTATGTGTGATAAAAAGTTTCCCTATTATAGTAATGTCATTACTGTTAAAATCAATTTATGAAAACATAGTTTTATATAAAAGGTGAGAATGATTCACATAATAATTACGATATATATAATCCTACTATACTACTATATATATTATAGAAATGCTGTAATATCACTGATTTGAGGCGTGTAAATTATGCTGTGAAGTATGCATCTGTTAAAAATAGTAATGATATTTCCAGTGGCTAGTGAAGTATGCATTTATTAAGGTTGTAGTCACATAACCAATGAATTTAGATGGTGAATATTTCAATTTCCTTATTTAAACTATTAATGTATTTAAGTCAATGACCCATTTTGTCTCAGCTTTAGACAAGGACTTTATATATTTGCCTCCTCTCCACTGATGCATGCCCTGTTTAATGCCCCAGAAATGGTAGCCTTGAAATGAACTGACCCAACATTTGTTTGCACTCCATTAGTCAGTTTATGCTGAGCTGGATATCCAAGCAGATGATCCTGTGGCAAGTGTTCAGGAGTCGGTTGCAAGTGTTGAAAATGCCTCATGGTATTGGACTATAGAGAAAATATCCAAAGAATTGCTGGAATACTGATTTGAAAATGGCAGCAAGTGTTGCCAAGATCCTGTTGCTAACTTTAAAAACACGGTGGCCACATTTCCTAAAAACAGTGCAAACTGTACTGACAGTGGCGCCCGTTCTTCATGAATTTGGCGCTCTCTGCACTGTTATGACAGCACCACTTTTTTCTTTGGTGCACCTTTAACATGCGGTGTGTGAGACACTTCTGTTGGATTTTGCGTGGCACACGTTCCGACTGAGCACAGGATTGTCCCAATTTCAATGATGATATTTGTTCCCAAAACTACTGTGTCTATTATATATAGCAGGGCCGGCTCCAGGTTTCAATAGAAACAGAGCCTCAGTGGGCCCCTTAACAGTGAACTCATGTGGCGGCATTAAAAGAGAAACTTAAAAAAACAAATATTTTATTTAGATGCATTGTAAAGAGGTGAACTTTAACCCATTTGGGATGCAGCCATTTTGTAGCTTAAGGCTCAGTCCCATTTTTTGGATTCTGACTTGCGTCGCTTTATATGGTTATAACTTTTGAACACTGTTAGTTATCAAAGTGATTCTGAGATTGTTTTTTCCCCACATGTTGTACTTCATTTTAGTGGTAATAAGTTTTGCGTTTATTTACAAAAAAAAAAATGATGATTTTTTTTTAAAGATTTGCCATTTTTTTAATTCAAAATCATCTTGTTTGCAGTCAGATAGATTAACCACCTAAATAAGTTGCTGAATAACATTTACCATATGTCTACTTTACATTTTCATAATTTGTGAAATGTTGCGCGACTTGCAAATCGAATATTGATTTTCCTTTTTTTCAGAATTCACTATTTTGGGGATAAATACAGTTTTGAATGAAATTTTACATATTTAACATCAAAACCCTCTATATAATCAACCCATTTTCAAATCTCCACCCCTCAAACTATCAGAAACAGCTTTTAGGAAGACGGTTAACCCCTTGAGATATTCATAGTAATTAAATCAAAATGGAGGTGAAATTTAGAATGGTCAAATTTGGTCGGTTAAATGTTCATTTAGCCCTAAAATTTACACACAATTTTATTATGCAATTTATCCCGATTACAGAGACCCCCCACATGTGGCTGTTAGAGATTTTTATCTAGGGCCTAACTGCCCTTAACAGTTGTACAGGCGACTTTCAAATTAACCCTTTCATGACTGCCCCGGGGCTAGAACACAAAATCAAGACACGTCAGTCTCTTAGTGTATGTAAAGATCTTCTCCCCCGTTTATATCACAGCTGCATGTATAAAAAGACAGAAAAATCAGCATTCTTAGGCGTGACAAGTAGAGATGAGCGAACATGCTCGTCCGAGCTTGATGCTCGTTCGAGCATTAGCGTACTCGAAACTGCTCGTTGCTCGGACGAATACTTCGCCCGCTCGAGAAAATGGCAGCTCCCGCCGTTTTGCTTTTTGGCGGCCAGAAACAGAGCCAATCACAAGCCAGGAGACTCTGCACTCCACCCAGCATGACGTGGTACCCTTACACGTCGATAGCAGTGGTTGGCTGGCCAGATCAGGTGACCCTGGGATAGACTAGCCGCTGCCCGCGCTGCTCGGATCATTCTGTGTCTGGATGCCGCTAGGGAGAGAGCTGCTGCTGGTCAGGGAAAGCGTTAGGGTGTTCTATTAGCTTACTGTTAGGCAGGAGTGATTCTCCAAGAACCCAACAGCCCTTCTTAGGGCTACAATAACGTTCTACTTTTTTTATTTCATCTAGTACCATTTTGTGAGGAATTAGCAGGGGACTTTGCTCTAACCGTTGTGTTAGGCTCTTAGTGGCACACAGTATCCACCCCTCAAACAACAACAGTGGGAGAAAAAAAAAAAATTTTTTTAGTAGAGGGATTTTGGTTTCCATTAGGCACAGATCTGCCATTTTTATTTTTCCTTTTTTTATTTACGTTTATTTTGTTTAATTAACTCATGTCATCTCATTGGCATAGTATGTGATTTTCATTACTTGCTAGGAAAATAGCCATAGAGGAATCCAAACGGCTTACGCCTACAGTAGCGTTATATATTTGATTTCTGGTTGATCTGCTGGTGGCTTGTACTTGTGCAAGTGCATCTACTAGCCAATTGTGAGCAATTTGTAGTGAGGGAACTTGCGACCACGCTGTTGTTTTGCGCTTAGTGACGCAACTATCGCATTGCAAGACCGATGGGAAATTAGTAGGGGTTGGATTTCAATTAGCACATCTGCCCATTTGTCTTTGTTTATTTTATTACGTTTATTTTGTTTAATAACTAAGCCATCTCACTCATGGCATAGTAGTGTGACTTTCATACTTGGCTAAAAAAGCAATAGGAGAATCCAAACGGATTACCGATACAGTAGCGTTATATATTTGATTTCTGTGCTTGATCTGTCTCTGTGGACTGTACTTGCTGCAGTGCATATCTACTGCCAATTGGAGCAATTTGTATGAGACTTGCGACAGCGTGTTTTTGGCGTAGGTGCGCACATATCCATTGCAAGTACCGAAGTGGGAAAATTTATCGAGGCTGATTTCAATTAGGCAACAGTCTGCCAGTTGTTTCCTTTTTTTATTTTACGTTTATTTTAGTTTTAAATAACTCAAGTCTCAGGTCATCTAATCTGGCATAGTAGTGTGCTTCATTCACCTTGCTGAAATAGCCATAGGAGAATCCCAAAAACGGCTACGCCTACCAGTAAGCGTTATATTATTTCTGGTTGATCTGTGGCTGTTCTGTAATGTGTGCAGGCATCTACTAGCCAATTGTCCATGCAATTTGTAGTGAGACGCTGCGACCCTGTGTTTTTGTCGGGCCTTAGTGACGCACATATCCATTGCAAAGAGCCGAAGTGGGAAATTAGTAGGGGTTGTGATTCAATAGGCACAACGTCGCCATTTGTCCTTTTTATTTTGACGGTTTTATTTTTTGTTTAAATAACTCCAGGCTCATCCTCTGGACATAGTAGTGTGGCTTTCATACTTGGGTAGAAAATAGCCATAGGAGATCCAACGGTTACGCTACAGAGTGGCGTTATATATTGATTTTTTTGGTTGATCTTGGCTGCTGCTGGTGCTTACTTGCTGCAGTGCATTCTACTTAGCCAATGTCAGCAAGTTTGTAGTGAGACTTGCGACCAAGCGTGTTTTGCGCTTAGTGACGCACATATCCATCTGCAAGAAACGAAGTGGAAATTTAGTAGGGCTTGGATTCAAGTAGGCACAGTCCTGCTGCATTTGTTGCCTTTTTTTATTTACGTGTTATTATTTTGTTAATAACTCACGCAGCTCATACTGGACATGTAGTGGCTTTTCATAAACATATGGCTGAAAAAATAGCCATAGAGATCCAAAGGCTTACGCCTAGCATATCGAGTTATTATTGATTTTGGTTGATCGCTGGGTGGCTTTCTTGACTGCAGTGCATCTACTAAGCCAATTGTCAGCAATTGTCGTGAGACGTTTTGCGACCGCTGTGTTTTGCGCTTAGTTGACGAGCACATACCATGGCAAGACCGGAAGTGGGAAAATTTAGTAGGGGTTGGATTTTCAATTAGGCAACAGCTGGCCATGTCTCTTTTTATTTACGTTTTATTTTGTTCATAACTCGCGTCATCTCATCTGGCATAGTAGGTGCTTCATTATTGCTATGAAATAGCCATAGGAGAATCCCAAACGGCTTAAGCCTTACAAGTAGCGTTATATATTTGATTTCTGGTTGATCGCTGGTGCTGTCTGTACTTGCTGCGTTGCATCTACTAGCCAAATGTTCAGCATTTGTAAGTGTAGACTTGGACCGCTTGTGTTTTGCGCTAGTGCGCGCAATCATTCCTATTGCAAGACCCGATGGGGAAATTTAGGTAGGGGTTTGATTTCATTTAGGCACAGTCTGCTGCCATTGTCCTTTTTATTTTCGTTTATTATTTGTTAAAATCCGCGTCATCTCATCTGAGCATATTAGTGTTGCTTTCATAAACTGGCCTAGAAAATAGCCATAGGAGAGCACCAACGGCTTACATACCCCAGTAGCGTTATATATTGATTTAGGTTGATCTTGGTGGCCTGTACTTGCTGCAGTGCATCTACTAGCCAATTGTCAGAAATTTGTAGTGAGACTTTGCGACCGCTGTGTTTGCGCTAGTGACGCCACTATCCATTGGCAAGACGAAGTTGGGAAAATTTAAGTAGGGACTTGGATTCAAATTAGGCACGTCTGCCTCATTTGTCCTGTTTTTATTTACCGTTTATTTGTTTAATAATCAGCTGCATCTCACTGGCATAGTAGTTGCTTTCAACTTGGCTAGAAAAATAGCCATAGGAGAATTCCAAACGGGCTACGCCTCTACAGTAGCGTATCAATTTGATTTCTGGTTGATCGCGTGGTGTCTGTGCTGCCGCAGTGACATTACTACTAGCCACATTGTCCAGCAATTTGTAGTGAGACTGCGACTGCTGTTTTTTGCGCTTAGTGGACCGCACGATACCATTGCAAAGGACCGAAGTGGGAAAATTAGTAGGGTTGGATTTAATTAGGCATTCTGCCATTGTTTCCTTTTTTATTAATTACGTTTATTTTGTTTAATAACTCGGTTGTCATCATCTGCCATAGTAGTGTGCTTTCATTATCTGGCTAGAAAATAGCCATAGCAAAGGAATATATTGTTTGTTTTAAAAACTCAAAAAACAAAAAAAAAAAAAAAAAACACAAAAAACGTTAAAACAAATTTAAGCTTATAACTCTCCATTTTAAAAATGTTAACCCGAGGGCTAGGGGTTAGAGGACGAGGGGCGGGACGTGGGCCGTCCAATACTGCAGGGGTCAGAGGCCGTGTCCCTGGCCGGGGTTGAGAAACACTGCTTATGTAGTGAGAGGGGAACGCGCAGACTACACGCCCTAGGTTCATGTCCTGAAGTACTGGGGACTTTCGCGGTAGAGCACCGTTGAGGCCAGAACAGTGCGAACAGTATGGTCTGGATTGCTGACATGCTTCGAGCAATTTGTCCACCAGTCATGTCCTTCCCGCAGTGCCACCATGTCACCGAAAGCATCCGCACTATCGCTCCCTGCACCTATCCTCCTCCCCCCCCCAGTCTGGCCCCTGCTGCCCTCAGGGAAAATTTGGCAGTTGAACCGGCATACTCTGAGGAACGTTTTCTGGACCGTCCCACAGTCACAAACCACTTGGTCCGGTTTGCTGCCTGAGCAATTTACGATGCCAGGTTTTTCCACCAGTACACGTTGTGGGTGATGGACTCTTGACGTAGTGGAAGGTGTAAAAGAGGTGCTCCGACGATGGGAGACACAATGTTGTCAGACCGTGGGAGGAGTGTTGTTGTCAGGGCATGAAGCCGAGGGGGGAGGCCGACTGAGGCATGGAGGATGATGAGGGTGAAAACCCAAGACTGGGTGTAGAGGCGGGTAACACAGTGCTTGCGAGACGGAGCGGTAGTCTCGACAGAACAGGTTGTTTGAAGAGGAGAGTGGTGGGGCAGCGGTAGAGCAGGCCGAGGAGCTGGTGCATCAGCGCCAAATGTGTCAAACTGTGAAGCTCCCGTTGGCGAGGGCTCTTTGCGTGCTGAGGGTAGATCTTCAAAGTCTGGAGGTTCTTTAAGGAAACACCGGATATGACCGAGGACTGTGGGTCAACCTTTGCCAACCAGCTCAGCAGGGTTCCACCACTGACTAGCTAACTACCACCAGTATGCGCAGGCATATGATGCTAAAACACCACCACTCAGTGGCAACCCCAAAGGGGCCCGTTCCACCTCCGGCCGTGCCACACTGACTCCTTCCCCCTGTGTCAGCTGAATAGTCAGCCCCTGCCCAGGACCCTGACCACAAAAACCCCATCGTCGCCTCCACGATCCCACAGACTCCACCACGTTCAGCCTCTCCATCCGTACCACAGACGCTGGGCGGAAACGCAAATATATGTGACAACCCACCCCGCCGCCCAGACCTTATGGCACAATCTCCAGATGTTAGCTGAGATTGCTGCAATATAGGCTCAGTAGAGACCGAGGGCCTTTCCGCAACATCATGTGCGTCGGCGCCCCTCTGTATTCGTCCGCAGCCACCACTACTTTCCCGATGTGGCCGTCCCAGCCCTGCCACCAGCACGGGTACGACAAATCACCCGTGCCCTAACCAACGCCGGTTCGACAAGGTCACCTGACCCGGACACCGTGGACGAGTGCTGCCGGCTAGGGCCACTGTCTATAATCGCTTGAGGCCACCTTGGGTTAATTGGTGAGGCTTGGGAGCGAGTCGGACCCTGGGGATGGTCCTATAATGCCAGTCCACGCCGAGGATGCGGGCCTACTCGGCCAGGTTGTGGTTTCAGGCCCTACTATGCCTCCTCCTCTCCAACCCCTCACCACCTCCTCCTCCCGAACTACCATCCGTGGGGCACGGGCGCCATCGTCGTAGCTCTAGGCACAGCAGCAGTGCCGTGCGAAGCGCAGAGCGGTGTCTCAAACTGCTGAGCCTAGGCGATAAAAGGACACCGCCCAAGAGCTATACAGGCATCACGGCGCAGTACTTGATCTTGGTGGACCGCTGAAACCTGAAGCCAGGTACTGGTTGTGTGTGACCAAAGCCGAACTGGTGGCGGCCTCTGCAACTCGCAGAATGACACATGTGCCATGCCTGGCCCATGTGTAATCTGATATTCAGCGTTTCCCTCAAGACACTACCCCAATCTGTCAGATTTGCTCATGAAGGTGCGCGCATTGTGCGCATTTAATCAAAGGAAGTCCACACAGATGCGTCACTCTAGGGCATCGCAGGCGCCGCTCTCAACTGCCGCTACACCGATTGTTGTGCGCGTGCCCACGAGGTGTGAATTCAACACTGACCGATGTGAAGCCAGAGTTACCAGCAGTCGCCGACCATTGTAGAATGCCAGAATGTCAACTTCCCACCAGAATGGTGTCAGGTCAGTCAGCTTCTCAAGTTCTACAATGAGGAGGGACGTGGATGTTGATCTGTCAGGTGCTGAGTAAACTTGAGGTCACAAGATGGTCAGTGGCGATGCGCCATCATCAGGACCTCACATCCCCTGCTTGGCCTGTTGAAAAACTCCTCTGATTCAGCATGAAGTCGTGAAGCTTTGCGCTCGTTCCAAGAGCCGGGGGAAGAGATTCCCTTGTTGAAGCCAATAGCACCCTTAGGTCTGTTCTCTCAAGCGACATACGGAGGAGGTGGAGGTGAGGAGATAGAGATGAGGGAGGAGGAGAATGTTGGCGAGCCACAGAGGGGACACTTGTTGAGTCCTTTACTGTTAAGCGTGTATGGGCAGAAGAAGAGAGTTTGGAGGAGTTTGAGGAGGAGGAATGGACAGTCAGCCTGAGGGGAGTGAATTCTTACGCGTTGGTACTCTGGCGGATCTGCAGATTTCATTGCTAGGACTGCCTATCCCGTTGACCCTCGCGTTTCAAAGAATTTATTTCCAGCAAACGAATTACTGGTGTTCACTTCCTCCGGCCCACGTCAAGCAAAAATTTTTACACTCTCTATCCCTGAAGAGGAAAGGAGGTGAGAATGCATAATAGCCAGCTAGGCCCATGGTGAAACAGCTTTGAAACAGTACTTTCCCTTCTGACAGCGTAGCGGCAGAGTGCGTGTTCTGCGGGACAAGTAGCGAGGAGAGTGAGGCAGAGCAGGCTTGGTCCAGCACTGGTCAAGGGTACGCTTTACAAGGCTGTTTGCCAGCTTATGCACCGCCAGCAAGCACACTGTCACCTGCCCCAGTCTCGGCGAGTAGGGCTGATGTTTACAGAAAGGATGGTGAGGGAGACTTAGCTGACCATACCATCGTCTAAATGATACACACAGCTCCCTTACAACTACTGGTTTCGAAAAAGCTGGCATGTGGACGACGGCGCTGTAACGCCTTTGGAGTGTCTTGCCTGCCCTGCCGATAGCGTCTTGTCCGAGCGGGTTTTCAGGTGAGCTGGTGGCATCATCAACCGATAAGCGTCACACGCTGTCGGGATGACAGTCGCTAAGGGCTGACGCTTATAGATGATAAAGCCGGGATTTCTCACTAATTTCCACTACACCAGGTGAAGGAGCTCAACCTGACATTGATCCACTCCAAATCCTCATTTTCCTCCTTCTCACTCTCTTGTACAGTAAGAGAGGAAACTGGCTATTTTTGACAGAGGGCCCACTGCTCTTGCTATTAGTACCTTTATGCATTTAATTTTTTCTGGAGGGCCACGAAGCCCGTCCTCTGTTTTAACAATTTTTTGGAGTTGCCACATACAGTGCACTCATCTCTTAAATTTTTCGGAGGGCAACGACCCGTTCCTCTGATTTTAAAAAATTTGGGAGTGCCACATCTACGGCACTCAATCTATTCTATTTTTCTGGAAGGCCACCTACCCTGCCTTGGTTTGAAAACTTTTTGGGACTGCCAATACAGGCACTCAATCGATTACCCTTTTTACTGGAGGGCCCCTACCTCTTCCTCTGGTTTTGAAAACTTTTTGGGACTGCAACAACAGGCACTCAATCTATTCTATTTCTGGGGCCCCACCTAGCTCCTCTGGTTTTGAACAACATTTTTGGGGACTGCCACATACAGGCACTCAATACTATTCAATTTTATCTGAGGCCCTACTGCTCACTACTGGTTGAAAACTTTTTGGGGACTGCCAACATACAGGCCACTCAATCTATTCATTTTTCTGGAGGGCCACCTACCTGCTCCCTCTGGTTTGGCAAACTTTTTGGGACGCCACATACAGGCACTCAATCTATTCAATTTTTCTGGTGGGCACTACGCTCCTCTGGTTTGAAAACTTTTGTGGACTCCACATACAGGCACTCAATCTATCAATTTTTCTGGAGGGCACCTACATGCTCCTGTGGTTGGAAAACTTTTGGGACTGCCCACTACAGCACACCATCTATTTCAATTTTACTGGATGGCCCACCTACCTGACTCCTCTGGTGAAAAACTTTTTGGATTGCCACATACAGCATCAATCTATGCTATTCTTAGGGGCCACCTACCGCTCCTTGGTTTGAAAATTTGGGACTGCCACATACAGGCACTTCAAAATTAATTGTCTCCATAGCAGCTCCACCGGTGCTCCATGTGCTTACCTCCAAAAGTCGTCCACTATAGCTGCCCCATCAAACTCGCCCCTTTAATCACACGAGGGTGTCAGGAAAGAAATTGGGTTGTTTCATGGATTTCCACATAAGTTGTTAACTTGTCGACCACCAGCTGGTGTATCAACAGACTTATACCTATAAATTTTATCATTTACAATATTATTCACAGCGCTTCTTGCGCATCTGTTTACATTCCCCTCACCCGCCATAAATCCCTAAACTTAAGAGAACGCTACTAAACTTGATCTTATACAAAAGGTTCTCTAGAAGTGCTTTTGGGAGTCAGCCTAGAGACAGGGGCTTGGATTGGCGAAGCTCTGCCGGCAGCAGGAGCGCCACTCCACCAATCCAATCTACCCTATAAGTTTTAACTGCAGAACCTATTACTCTATCTCACTACAGTTCACGCACCGCCTTCCATACCATGGCCCCTTATCAAAGAACGCTGTGTCCGCAGCAATTTTTGGTTGTTTTCATGCTTCCATGTTATACTTATCGCGCCACCGACTGCTGTGTACATCCACAAAAATTGCGCAAACTTTTTATCATGCTACCGTACTATTTGAGCGCTTTCGCTCACCTCCTTTGGTTGTCTCTCTGTTCTGCCTCACCCCATTGGTTTGCAAGCCTGATGCTCCCCTTAGGTAGTTCGCATGCCACTCTCTAGCCTCTTAGAGCCGTCTAGGCCTCCCTTGTTCCATGCCTTCCCTTATAGGGTCAAGGCGTCAATGGTTGTGTGTCATGCTTTTAGAATGCATGACACTAGCTTGTTCATTCATCGTCACTTCTGCCGTCATGGCCATGCGGTTGCCACTATTTCAATTGGCATACTGGTCTGATGTACCCAAGCAGCCTCAGAGTCATCCTTCATGAGCTTCGCCACCTGCTCTTTCCTGTCCATTTCCGTGTGTTCCCATCCTTTTCTGACGGTGTTCCCGTGTTTCTGGCCAAGCTTCCCTTGGTTGCAGTCCAGCCCTTGGTCCCTTGATAAAACTAGGCTCGTTGTCTCCCCATTGACCCTTCAATGGGGTTCGTTCCTCGAGACGAGCACTCCGAGGCTCGGGCATAATCGTAACTCTCGAATACATAGGTCACACCCTCGCGTCCCGCTTCTTGTGCCTCGCCTTCACTCCTAGTGACAAGGATATAAGGTGCTTGATGCTATCGCTTAGTTTAAATGTACTACAACCCGACTCTAATACATTTAAACAAAAGTTAATTATTGTGCTCAGTTCTCAGGGACCTTGTACACGATAAACGATATGTTTTATATTATCAAGCTGCAAAAAGTACTGAGAATGTCCCAAAGCTTCTTGATAACCATAACAAGAGATAAACATGCTAGAGACAATAAGAAGGAAACAATATGTATTTACACAGTGTCAAGGAGAAATCCTTACATGCAGATCTTAAATAAAAAAAGAACTGAAGTCTGAATTCTGAATTTAACTGGACAGGGCTTTGACCCCCAGCGTGACTCCTGGCTAATACTTAAGCTGATGGAGATGGCGTCCGAAAACAGTGCGATCTCCTTAACAATTCCTCCATTACCAAGAGCATGGGTAATGGATCCATAGGGGGCGATGTCATCTGGGATGTATATGCGACAAGCCACTCCCACCATCCTACAGACTCCTCCCTTCTCAGCAAGGGTCATGTCCAAAGTCATGCGGTTCTGGGAAGCATCTTGGATATAATTCACAAATCTCTGTTGATTACAATAAAAACAGTTAACCCAACCAACATCTTTGCTCATAGCTATTTGTTGAATAATGGACTCTAGAGCTGCCCATATCTGATTGTGGGCTTTGTACTCATCTGGGACCCCCCTTGGTGCTCCCACTGCATCTATATAACCATTGTCATCTAGGTGCTTCTCTCTTAGACTTTCAGAATCCTTTGGGATTCTCTACATTTTCTTTATGTGTCTGATCAAACTTATCCCTGGGGATCACGAGGAAGGAATGCACAAATGTTATCACAGTACACTCACCTTCCCAGCCTCTAGGCCTGACCTAACTCTCCTATCCCCACAAATCCAGTACACATCGGACACGACACTGCTAATACAGGGTTACCTGTGCTGTCAATGTTAAAGAAGATCATTGTCTTGTTGCACCAACCGTAGGTAAAGTCTCCTACCCGGGGGCATCCTGGTTAGCCCTATAGTTACAGTGATAGTCATGGTTGGGGTGTCCCTGAGCATACAGTCAGTCAGAAGAGACCAGCTAGCAAGAAGAATAAGTAAGTTTGCAATAGTAAGTGTGGAAGCATGCTGACTTCCCTCTAGCTTCACAGACGTGGCACTGGTCAGCAGGACTTGGAAAGGACCATCGTAGTGAGGCTCCAGACTCTCTCTTTGGTGTCTCTCTTCACCACCACGTAGTCTCCAGGCTTCAGGTTATGCATCCTGAGGTCTCTGTCTGGATCTGAAAAAGGGATCAGAAACACTTTTGCCGACCTTTTTCAAGACCTGGCTCAACTGTGTGGCATATTCCACTTGGTTTCCTGCCATCAACTATAGGGTCTGTGGGAGGTAGCGGCCTAGTCTGGGTGCACAGCCAAGAAGTACTTCATCTTTGTGCTGGGGGTGGTCCTAACTGAATGGTGGGCAGCAGGAAAGCACTCGCCTGTTCTACACCCAAGAGGGACAAGATTTCAGTCTTTACGTGTCCAGTGAAGTGGGTTCTGCGACCGGACTCTATGGTCTCTGGAAGTCCAAACCTGCAGAAAAATCTCACTCACTAATTTCTTGGCTGCAGCTCTGGCAGTAGCCTTGGTCATGGGAGAAGCTTCTGGCCACCCTGGAAAGAGATCAATGCACACATTGATCCACTTTTTTGTAGCTTTATAAAATCCATCTGCAGTCTTTGGAAGGGATACAGCAGCTTGGGTGTCATCTTCTGTGGGATTTTTACCACCTTACCCAGGTTGTGGTGGGCACAGACTATAAAGGCTTTCACTAGTCTAGTGACAGGGGTAGTAACTTTAGCCTATACATTTTGCAGAGGCTGACAGCTGCACTGTTTGACTGTGCAAAATCCTAACAGGCAGCTACTATAGGCAGCCCTGGGGTCCTTATCGGAACTCAGGGTTGCCATGGTAATGATCGGCACCTCTGTGCCCTGCACGGAGGGTGGCGATCGTTGCGCCAATGCACCATAGACACCGCGGTCACTATGACCGTGGCTTCTATAGGGTTAAACAGTCGGGATTGCGATAGTCGCGATCCTGGCTGTTGCTGTGGGATCCCGTCTATCGTATACCGACAGAAGCTGAGCCCGGGCGATTTCCATGATGTGATTCTACGTCAAGGTATGGAAAGGGGTTAAGCAACCGTGGTTCGCTTACCATTCACATGCAGCCACGGAAGTTAATGAATCCAGATATATAGGTTACGTACAAGATAGGATCCATAGGTTTCTTCTTAAGTCGAAACTGTATATTTTATAACTGTAGATCCAGGCCCCATTGACAATTGGAGTTTCAAATTTTTTTGTTGTAATCTGACCATTATTCATTACAGACACCTTCAGGGCGGACTGGGAATTTAAAATGGCCCTGGAAAAAACTAAAAAAAAGTGGCCCCATTTTATGGGTGGAGTCAAAACAAGTGGGTGTGGTCAGATAATGTGGGTGGGGTTATAACAGACAAATTGTTGGTAGATGGCCTTAATGCAAAACAAGAACATCTTTTGCTAGTAAGTGAATCTAATGTGTGAGGAATGTGACCTGTCGATCAGTAAATGATGCAAACACATGATCCGATAAGCCTTAAATACCTTTCCCCTGTGCCATACATGCACAATTCAGAGAAAGAATATATTGATACTGCCTCCTATGTACAGTAATAATGCTACAATAACACATTTAGAATAACACAATCAATCCTGCCTTCTATATACAAAATAAAACTATGACAATACCTTCTCCCATATACAAGCCAATTACTATAATACTGCCTCCTATGTACAAGACTATACCTACTATAATACTGCCCCCTATGTACAAGGATATAACTACTATAATACTGCCCCCCTATGTACAAGAATATAACTACTATAATACTGCCCCCTATGTACAGGAATATAACTACTATAATACTGCCCCCTATGTACAGGAATATAACTACTATAATCCTGCCCCTATGTACAGGAATATAACTACTATAATACTGCCCCCTATGTACAAGAATATAATTACTATAATACTGCCCCCCATGTACAAGAATATTACTATAATACTGCCCCCTATGTACTAGACCAGTGATGGCGAACCTTTTAGAGACCGAGTGCCCAAACTGCAACCCAAAACCTAATTACTTATCGCAAAGTGCCAGTACGGCAATTTAACCAGAAAACGGACGGTTTAGTTTAGAATCAATTTACACAGGACTCTCTGAGCTCGGATTCCAGCAGTCCTATACACACTGAAACGCCACTTTTACACCATTTTACATCACATAAAAGAGTAATAAAAAGTTATCAAAAGGTTACGCAGACCTCAAAATGGTAGCAATGAAAACAACGGCTCACTAATCTAGAAGCAACAAAACCACAATCCCCCAGCTCCATGCCTAAGTTATTAGCGTGCACAAGATGGCGAAACTATTTTCTTTTCGTACACTGTTTTAAATTATTGAAAAAGTATTAAAACACAAAAAACCTACAAATCTGGTTATTACCACTCCACTACAATGCGATTTTTTAACCGAACCATAGAATAAATGAAGGGAACACAATGATTGTGGAGTCGTCGACCCAGCAGAAAGATATTAAACTCTAAGCTTCCCAGTACATGAACATGGAAAAATAAATGAGAAGAAATAGTTACGCAAAACTAACCCTCCACACGTGGATTTAATAACATATATAATTATAATCATGCAGCTCACTAATACATACCTAGAAATAACGTTACTTTACTCTTTGGTTGTCCAAGGGTGGCGGCATGCTGGCGGGCAGAGTTCAGGTTTGTGCGTTACTGGGGTCACGTAGGTCGTAGGGCTAGAGTGGTGGCCAGAGAGGGGGGGTGGCGGGGGGAAGTGCGGATGAGGTTTGGTATGAAGCAGGGAGGGGGGAGAGTAATGCAGCATCTGGAGTTTTCGGGGCAAGGGGTGGGGCATGGGGGTTACGAGGAGGTGCAAGATTCCACCAGGGGAGGGGTGAACCCCTATGTACAAGAATATAACTACTATAATACAGCCCTCTATGTACAAGAATATAACTACTATAATACTGCCCCCTATGTACAAGAATATAACTTCTATAATACTGCCCTCTATGTACAGGAATATAACTACTATAATACTACATATTTACACAGAAGTGAACATGAAAAAAAAATCAGTATTTATCATATACAGTATACAGCTACAGAAAACACATGAGATCCTCACCTATTTCATCCAGTGACATCAGGTAACGTATCCTCTGATTGTACTCGTTCCTCATCTTCTCCATTAGTTCCACCATCACCTTGTCTCTTCCTCCAGGTACACAGCATTCCTGCAGAGTTTACCACACAGACGTCTTATGTTCTGCACTTTCCCATTGTCCCTTCTTCTGCTACCACCAATACTGTGCCCCGAATACTGTAATAGAGCCCCTTGAAATATTAGTACCACACGAATAGTGCCCCATAATGTAACATACTGTAATGGTAATGGGTAATTTATTTCTTCTTTCTCTCTTACCCCAGACATAGAATGAATGGCCCCAGCCTACCCCAGACATATAATAAATGCCCCCTGCCTATCCCAGACATAGAATGAATGCCCCCTGCCTACCCCAGACATAGAATGAATGGCCCCAGCCTACCCCAGACATATAATAAATGCCCCTGCCTACCCCAGACACAGAATTAATGGCCCCAGCCTACCCCAGACATAGAATGAATGCCCCCAGCCTACCCCAGACATAGAATGAATGGCCCCAGCCAACCCCAGACACAGAATGAATGGCCCCAGCCTACCCCAGACATAGAATGAATGGCCACAGCCTACCCCAGACACAGAATGAATGGCCCCAGCCAACCCCAGACATAGAATTAATGGCCCCTGCCCACCCCAGACACAGAATTAATGGCCCCAGCCTACCCCAGACACAGAATGAATGCTTCCTATATATACTAAAACTATGTCAGGGTTGTGTCTTGTAGTATAATGAAAGTAAACTTAGCAGACTGATGTTAAGATACCTATGAGTAGTTGTATTTAGCAAAACTATTTAGGGGTTGTCTGGAATGATAATCAATGGGATATGTTAGGGTTCAATAAGGATTAGCTTTACAGGGTCAGTATTTATCAACATCTAATTTATTTCTAATCATCCATGAACTAAAAAAAATCGAGTTAGTTATAGCAATCGACAATAGAAACAACCTCCCATATAACATCTTCCAAAGAACAGCTTTGAAAATACAGACAGGCAGGGTCCCCTACTTAAGGACACCTGACGTACAGACGACCCCTATAGTTAAAGACGGGACCACCCCCCCCCCCCTGCCCACTGTGGCCTTGGTGAAGTCTCTGGAGCTTTACAGTCGCCCCAGACTGAAATAAATCCGCTGTAAGGTGTACAGGGGCGGACTGGCCATTGTTACCCACCTGGAATTTTCCTGGTGGGCCGGTCAGTCCTGGAGGCACGTCCAGGGGCCATCCGGAAGATGATCGCGTGCCCCCGCACTCCCTCTCCTACATTTTTGATTTAATGTAATAGTACTTGCATCGTCATGATCGTTCGATGCAGGTACTATTAATCATCAACAGACGCAGGCAGCACCGCTGCTTCTGCGTCTGTGTCTACAGGCAGCTACACAGGTCGCGCAAATCGGACGTAATTGCGCGACCTGTGTAGACGTGGAGGAGGCGAACTCACCACCGACGTCAGCTGTCCGGCCCTCCGTAGCTCCGGGCTTGGTGTGGAGGCGCGAGCAGTGACATGAATATCCCGCCCCTTTACACCAAGCGCCGAAGACCAGGACAGGAATAAACCTGCGCCAAAGAGGTGAGTAGATGTTTTTTTAAAAAAATTATAGAAAGGGGGACCTATTATGTGTTTCTGTGGGGGCTTATTTGTATCTGGGGCATGCAGGGGAGCATTAATTATCATGGTGAGGGGGGCATTGTGTATATCTGGGGCAGGGCAGGGGGCCATTAATTCATGTTTTTCGGGCAGGGCAGGGATTAATTAATATGTCTGGGGCGGGCTGGGCACATTATTCTATTCTGGGGCAGGCTGCGACCATTACATTTCTATGTCTGAGGTGGGCAGGGGAGCCATTCATTCTATGTCTGGGGTGGGCAGGGGCCATTCATTCTGTGCGGGATAGGCTGGGGCCATCCCATTCTATGCTGGGGTAGGCTGGGGGCATTCATTCTATGTCTGGGGTAGGCTGGGGGCATTCATTCTATGTCTGGGGTAGGCTGGGGCATTCACTGTGTCTGGGATAGTGGGGCCATTCATTCTATGTCTGGGTAGGATGGGGCATTCATTCTATGTCTGGGGTAGGCAGGGGCATATTATATGTCTGGGGGTAGGCATGGGGGCCATTCATTCTATGTCTGGGGTTAGCTGGGGGCATTCATTCTATGTCTGGGGTAGGTGGGGCCATTCATTCTGTTGTCTGGGATCGGCTGGGGCATTTCATTCTATGTCTGGGGTAGGCGGGGCCATTCATTCTATGTATGGGGTAGGCAGGGGCATTTATTTATGTCTGGGGTGGGCAGGGGATTCATTCTGGTCGGGTAGGCTCGGGGCATTAATTCTGTGTCTTAGGGTGGCAGGGGCATATTCATGTCTGGGGGGGTTGGCTGGGGCCATTCCTATTGTCTGGGGTAGGCTGTGGCCATCCTTCTATGTCTGGGGTAGGCTGGGGGCATATTATGTTGGGGTAGGCTGGGGCCATTCATTCTGTGCCTGGGATAGGCTGGGGCCATTCTTCTATGCTTGGATAGGGTGGGGCCCATCATTCTATGTCTGTGGGTAGGCAGGGGGCAGTTAGGCGGAATTGATTATATGTCTGGGGTGGGCAGGGGCAGACACAGAATTAATGGCCCCAGCCTACCCCAGACACAGAATGAATGGCCCCTGCCCACCCCAGACATATAATAAATGCCCCTGCCTACCCCAGACATAGAATGAATGGCCCCACCCTATCCCAGACATAGAATGAATGGCCCCAGCCTATCCCAGGCACAGAATGAATGGCCCCAGCCTATCCCAGGCACAGAATTAATGCCCCCAGCCTACCCCAGACACAGAATGAATGGCCCCTGCCCACCCCAG